>CM068368.1:9447100-9958032 GCA_034769895.1 Magicicada septendecula
CAGAGGGTCGAAAAAAGTTGACGAATTTTGTTATCTCTTAACTTTTAGGATCTTTTAATATTTTTTAAGCTGTGTTTTTAAGCTAGTAACTCTTTTTTAAATAATATACAAACAGGACTATTACACACCATTTGCGTACACGTTTGAAATATTAAGTTAAGTAAAATCAATTCAGTCAGTATCTTGTAAACAATGTTTCAATAACGCATATTTTTATTGTGTTATTACCGTTTATTTTAACGGGACTGGTTTCAGGATGTTATCTCACGTCTTTCAGCCACTTTAAATATAATAATCTTGAATAGTCTTAACTTTGTTTTTCCTATCCTTGCAACTTCTTTTTTTATATTTTATACACAACGCGTTCCGAGACTTATAGTCCCATCATCAAGTGACAAAATATGTTCACTTACATGAAGTACGCCACATGATGATGGGACTATAAGTCTCGAAACCGCGTTGTGCATAAAATATAAAAAAATAAGTTGCAAGGAAGGGAACCTAGATACACAAGGTAATTTTAACATTTAATTGTAGGCCTACATGCAACTTGGAGACCACAACAACAATTATGTATATTTGTTTTTTCTTTTATATGAAGCCGACCCGACTCGACCTGTCCCCGGACCCCTCTCCGCCAAGGCCCAATTCTAGATACTCCACTGCTTTTCCTCACCCCAAAGTTACGCCATTGGCTGTATATAAAGGCATGTCCAACACCTGCTGCCCGCAACAGATGGCTGTTGATTATCACGTGTTCGAAACGGTTTGCTTAATGCTCTCAAATCAAACATTAAAAGCTATGTTTACAAGAGAGAGAGAGAGAGAGAGAGAGAGAGAGAGAGAGAGAGAGAGAAACCTGGTGGAAATTTTAAATATGCTGTTGCACCAGGAACAAACAGTAATCCGCAACGTAGTCAGACGTTCGCGAGCAAATCGCCGCAGAATACTGTTCTGTCGGTAATTAAAGATTTTATTTTTGCAGGTGTGACGTGACGGGTGCTGAGGAGGGAACAGGTGCCGCAGTACATACCTCGCCTCAACTCGTCGCTCAGCAGCACACGTTGTCCAAGGTAAAATAGACCTACCACTGCTACTATTGTTTTTCACATATTATTTATTGGTTATCAATCAGTACATTTTAATGTTAACAACAAAAGTATGTTTTATCGGTTTAACGTACGCCGTGTTATTTTTATGATAACGAAACCTCACTAATACAGTGAAACCGCACTAATACAGTGAAACCGCACTAATACAGCGAAACCGCACTAATTCGTAACCCACTCAAGTTTTTTTTTTCTTTATTAACAAGCGAGGAACATATATGCTCTAATTATGGCCGGGCTAAACCAGAAACGTGCTGATTGTGGCCGGGGTTCTAATAATAGCCAGGAGAATGGATTGCAGAAGGTATTGGTTCCGAGAATGGGTGTTTCCTACTTCTGTACACGACACAATAAGTGTTGTGTTGTGTCGTTACAGCGTAATACGTTGCCGAAAATTCAGTCGGATTGTTGATGCCTGGCAAAATTTCCGTAAAACCCTTTAAAATCTGCCTAGAATAAGTTACGGCCATCTGAATTACAACCAGCGTCTACAGAACCAAAAGGTCTTGACCTCACATCGGAATTGTTAGATATCTGCCAATCCCAACCAACATTTAACAGTTTGAATGAAGACTACGTCAAAAATGATGTGAAATAGACTTACCGGATGTAGGCTACGAAATGTTTAGCGATGATGTAATTGTTTACGTCAATACAGGTATTATATACCTGTATATAATAACAGGTATTTGTACTTGTCTTTTTTTGGAACGGTTTCATTCGTACCCTGGTGTATACCAAATAGAGAAATCGTCTGTGACTTAAAAGTGTCATCTGTTAAGGATGAAGTGAGTAAGTACAGTGAAAAGTATATAAGTAAACTAGAACTACACCCTAATATTCTTGCAATAAATTTGCTAGACAATAGTGAAGACACTCATAGACTAAAGAGACAAAAAATACTAGACCTACCATCTAGATTTAAGCATCCATAATCTTTGTGACTGTTGTTTCTTTTTGTAACTTACCTTTAAGAAATAACTGAGTTTGTTATCACAGGATAACAGCTCCACATGGTCAACACCTATTTTTTTTCATACAAACAATTTGCTTATAGTATGTTATTTTTATGTTATACTGATTGCAAATAGTTAAATAAAATAAAAAATAAAAAAGTTTAAAGGTTAGTACACCTCTAATCTGACCAGCGGTAATCTGTCCAGTGCGCTACTGCTACTATTGTCACTAAGTACGGGGGCAGCTCAGCTGTATGCCAGTCAGGTGTCCTCGTCCGATGTGCGCATCAGATAACGCACCCATTTACTGTACTCTGTGCGTCAGCTCCAGGTCCACGACCGCTCTAATGTCGTAAAAGCAACACTAACCTTTCAGCACGCTCAACCTTTCCAAATAGCACCGTTCAGCTGAAAGCGAGTTTAATGGCAACTTCTGGCATCCACACTGGACGCGATTATCGCGTACGATGTTAATCCCTCCCAATTACACTCCCTTTAGAAGACAAGTTTCAAAAAGTTGTTCATCTGCTCATCAACATAAGCGTCTACGCCCGGTTTAGTTATACCTGGCGATACTGTAGATTGCGGATCAAATAATTGTTGCTGATTAGTGGAAAGCGATTATTGTTATAATTATTGCGGTATTGTAATAGTTGACATTATTATTTGCGCATGGACAAATTAGAATTAGAATTATTGTATGAGATTACCTTGGTGATTTCAAATTGTTATTTATGACTAATAAAAGCTGGTAATTAGTAACTTCGTTAACTATAATAGCTACTCCTGCTTGTGTTCTGACTTCTTGTCGGACTCCACTCCAAATCATAAAATTATTATCTATATCCGTCGATCCTTTAAGTTTCTTCTTAGTCTCCGTAAGCACTAATATGTCTATTTGTCTTTCTTTCATTATATCTATAATCTGCTTTTGTTCGTCGTCATGTCTCCTCTGATAACGACGTACCTACACTACTGTATGGTTCTGAAACTTGGGTCTTAAAGAAGAAAGATTAACAGAAGATACCTACAGCAGAAATAAAATTTCTGAGATCAGTTAAAAGGTGTAATAGACGAGGTCATTAAGAAATGAAGAGATAATACGTGATTTAGGTATTTTTGCACCTAATAAAAGGATTAAAGAATACAGAAGAAATGAAAACACATTAGAAAATACAAAAGAAAGGATTCAACACATAAATAGAATGGAAGAAAGTAGAATAACGAAGATGGCGAAAGATTACAACCTACAGCCAGAAGAAAAGTTGGTAGACATAAGAAAAGGTGAACCGTGGAATAGGAACAGACCGCTAAAGCCTAAAACCGTTAAGAAGATGACGAATTAGCAACTTCATTGGTATCGGTATTTTGTATGATCAGCGATACCGTCGTAGCAAAAATTTAGATTTTTATTAAATATCACCTGACTAGCGAATAGCATTACATTTTTTTACATACATATAAAAGGTATTGTTTAACGCGAGAGGATAGAAATTAAATGTTAACATAAATTTTGTACCAATCTAATATCCAATTGTTGGTTACTGTTTGTTTAATTAATTAAAATAACATTATATTTAGTAATTTAAATTGTAATACTGTATAAATTAAGTTCTCTCATACTATAATTTGCTCGCTTTCTTAAAGATAATTTGAAGATGTAAACAAACTATCATAAGTCTTCACATAAAAAATGATACATACATACACACGCACACACTCACATCACCAACACATTCACCCAAATATTTAATTGTTTCGTTATGTTTGATATTTCTATTGTATTTCATACACAGGTCCTGAAGATGACAATAAATATTGTCGAAACGTCGACGAAAAATAACTAAAAGTTGTATTATTGACCGATCCTCACTAACTATCCACTAAAACGTTAACATAAAAGTTTAGCAAGTTTATATACTGCGTTTGTTCGGTAACAGAGTAGTAGACAAAGACAGGAGTAACGTCGGTCTCTGTTCGACAACAAAGGCAGCCAAATGTGATACGATGTGTTAGCACAAAGGCGCTGAGTTCATTTTGCTAATGTTCCGCCTCGTCCGTACCTTACGCAAATTACGTCTACCCTACGTGGCGTAATGTGCAACAGAACCCTGATGTTCTATAATATAGCCCTAGCTTTGGTTTCAAGATGTAGAAATTGTGATTCAAAGTATATCATCAGCTCATAGTAGCATCTATCAGCATTATGAATTCTTTTACCTGTCTCTTCATTTACGCTTTATCATTGTTTTCATTTACCAAAGAGCCGAAATACGAAAAACTTGAGACCCTTTCAAAGTTAAAAATTCATAATTTTTAAATGTGATGCTCATGCGTTACAAGTTCTCCTACTTTTGACTATCATATATTTAGTTTCCTCCTCATTTACCCTTAGCCCCGATTTTATACATTGGAACAGTGTATCCTGTAGTTGCAAAGAGGTTATATTTTACAGTTTTGTCTTTGTCATAACCTTACTACTCCTACAAAGAAGTTATCTTCATCGTCAGCCTTAGGGATCGCGGACCCACGGTCGAGAATCATTTCTATAATAAACATGCAGAGAGGTATTGATCGAATGGCTATGTATTCTACGAGTATGTATGACTCGTATATGGTAGTGACTTTAATGTAATGCAGTGTACCCCCACACACACCATTATGTGGTAACAGGATTGTTAATAATAATAGCAAAATGTATTTCAAGTAACTGTCAGCTATTTGAAGTTGCACTTTAGGGGAGAAATGTCTGTATACTGGAAGAAATTTTTGGAGAACTGGAGAGGGAAGGAAGAAAAATGTGTCTTAAAGTAAATGAGAGCAAAACAAAATATACGAAAGATCCACGTCGCAGGCGTGGAGAACCCCAATAAACCTGACCATAAACGATTACGTTTTTGAAGGAGTAAATGAATTTACGTATCTTGGAGCTTGTGTTCATAAGGAAAACAAGGAATCTAATGAAATAACAAAGAGTATAATGGCGGGGAATAGTTTACTTTGGACTAGTAACATTATTAAGATCTAGTCTTCTCACCCAAGGGACTAAACTGGTAATGTACAGAGCAATGATCACACCTGTAGTGACATAGGCTACGGTTCCGAAACCTGGACATTAAGAGCGGTTGATGAGAAGGCTCTGACGACTTTTGAAAGGAATATTATTAGAAGAATCTTCGGACCAGTATGTTATAATGGAGAATGGCGGATCAGATCTAATCAAGAAATAGACTCCATTCTAAAACGGAGAAATCGTCCGATTTATAAAGTCAAGAAGAATCAGCTGGATAGGACATGTAGAAAGAATGGCCTCCCCAAAAGATTAATGAATGGGCACATAGATGGGCGCAGAAGACGAGGCAGGCCAAGAAAACGATGGCAAGACGACTGGTGGAAGAAGACCTGACCAGGATGGATGTCGGCTCCTCGTGGAAGACCAAGGCTCATGATCGGACTATCTGGAGGCGGATCATTAGGGAGTGCCAAGGCCAAGGCACTATAGCGCCGGATATGTATGTATGTACGCGCGCGATTGTGTGTGTGTGCCGATTTTATACATTCAAACAACGTAATCTGTAGTTGGAAAAAGCGTTATATTTTACAGTTTTGTCTTTGTTTCCGATTGTCATAACCCCTTACCTCTCCCACACAGAAGTTATCTCCATCACCGCGTTGTTTTTCTGTTGGAATGCTGCAACATTTCGATATTTCACGACTGCAATATTCTGAATGGAGCAGCAACAGTAAGAGATAAAACAACGCAGACAGCAAAAGTGCATGTTGTGTGACCTCTGTGTGACCAATACGGGCCCACGCACGCGATCGCTACACTATTTTAGCATTACAGTAGTGTCGGTTGCATAATACATACATACAGCCAGTAACCGCACATATGCAAACCCGGGTAAATAAATCATTCTGTATATGGTCATGCTCGCGATCTCGCCGTGTCAAAGGTCACCACGGATCATGGCTACTAACTGTAACAATAGACAAAAAATATGACCCGCCACCATCAATTAAGATATGCTCGCAAGGTTTTTAATAAAAAATATTTTCGTTGTGTGAAATCACAGATGATGAATATTGAACGGTCATGGTTTCGATACACCAACATATTCTGATTAATAAACAAAACTATTCCTCTATGGAGATCTCTCAATGGCAGTGTCTTGTTTACTCATCTGTGATAATCGGGTCAGTATGTGTTTCCTGTTTGGTCCAGCGTTAACTCATTAATTGTGTTTTCTATTTTGTATTGTTATTGATATAATAATTATTTGTGAATTCAAGAGTAATTATTATTATTGGGGTTTTCACGACGTAAGACTGACTTTGGCGAATAGATAAACTCTCATTCATATCTGTTACAATTTAATTCATTTATTATGATCTTTCCTTGTATTATTTTTTTGAGAGCTGAAAATAGTTATTCATGTTGTACATTGATGTAGTGTTGTTATGTCTAGGTCTGGTGTCGGCAAACAGCTGATCACGAAATGCGTTTCCTGTCAACTAACGTAGAAACAAAAACGTTTTACTACACAAATCATGTTTCTTTGTTCATTTTGTGCTACTTCAACGTTGATTGAACGAGAGAATCGAGTCCTCAGTCTGAACTCGACCGTTTGGCACTTGTTTGCCTCTCTGTATGTTTGGAGTATGTCTCAGGATTACTTCGAACGTATCAACCGATTTTTGTAAAACCTGGCTTGCGTGACTATAGTTTTACCCTAAAGAACCTTTCTTTCTTTTTTAGATTTAGGAGGCGAAGGCGAAATGTGAGATGGTCCAAATTATGAAAAGAAAAATCGCAGAACTTCGTGTGGGGTATCGAATTAAAGAACATTTTTTAACCAAAATATGATTTCAGTGATCGTTTTTTAAAATTTAAAAATTTTGGGACGCCGGGGGCCAAAAAGAAGTTGAAATTTTTGATAAATTCGAAAAAATTCATGTGGCGTATATAATATTAAAAGGAATTTTAACTAAAATCTGAATGTAGTGTTTTTTGAAATTTTAAATTTTTGGGGCGTCAGCGTCAAAAAAATGAGGCAAAAGTTTGATAAAATTGCAGATTCCGTGTGGCATATCAAATTAAAGGGATTTTAACAAAAATCTGAAGATAGTGTAAAATTTTGGAAATTTAAACACTTTTTGACCCAGGACCCAAAAATTGGGTCAAAAATTTGAAAAAATTGTAAAAATTCTGCTGAGTGTTCAACTAAAGGGAATTTTAACACAAATCCGATTGGAATTTTTAGCGTTTATTGTAACATTGCTCTGCAATTGTTAGTTTACTGAACAAAAAGTTGTAGGGTATCGGAATTTTCGTAATTTTTATGATAATTCAAACATTATCTAATATCAAAATAAATTATTATTCAATAATTCTATTATTCATTTAATAATAATAGGCCTACTATTACTATTCTATTATTCTATTATTAATTTATTATTATTATTCTAATTATTCAATAATAAATGTAGGCCTACTCCGTTAAAAATATTGAGCGAGTTCTCCAATACAGGGAGCATACTAATCTTAATCTGCTACACATCGACAAAGAATTTCTACAATCAGAATGATCACTGTTGCACACCACTATATAAAAATTATCCCGATTAGCGCTTTCAAGCTTCACAGCCCATCGTCAGATCGGAATAGACAGGAAATATGTGAAAACAAACCCTTCACCCCTCTCCCCCACCCTGATTCTGATCTGACGATGGGCTGTGAAGCTTCAAAGCGCTAATCGGGATAATTTTTATATAGTGGTGTGCAACAGAGATCATCCTGATTGTGATTTCAACCACTACCACAAATTTCTTCATTAAAGAATTTCTAGCTTTAGAGATTTCCAAGGCAAAAGAGCCACTTTCCTACAGTGTTGAGGTGGCCATATAATGACATAATAATCCTTATACTATAATAATGTCAGGCCATACAAAATATAGGCCTATAATGTAACTGTTAGTAGCAATAATAATCTTTTTCGAATTCTTTATGCGTGGCTCCCACACACCTACACCCTGGGACAGAAGTGCAGCTAGTAGTGGAACAGAGGACAAGTATGACAGAACGGTTCACAGAACCTTGGTATAACGTACCCGTAATAACGTAACTCTAAGGGATTGCGATGACGTCACGTAAGATGACGTCTGTGACAAGCCATAGTACTACGCCCCTAACAGGTCACGCCACAAAATGAATGCGGCAGATCAAACAAGTGCAGTCAGAAAATTCCATCCTCTACTGCCTGTCGAGGCTTCTGTTTGTCACTAAAGAAGTCGAGGACTACAACATACAGGTTGTCAACTTCAACGCACCTCACAACTGGACTACATGATGCTGCATGTCAACTAATAAACTTGGAACTTACACGACGCGTGTAGGTAGGGACCCTCAAACCAGTGACTAACGATATAGTGATAATATACACATGCTTATTGCTTACTAATGGTACCTATAATCTCAATCTTATAATCTCAATAATCACTATTTTACAATATAGTGACCGCTAGTGCACAGTGTATTTGTCCTGACCATAGTCTATGACCGAAATCGATCGAAATTAAGAACGTGAGTAATTAAAACTTTATTATGAATCATATGTTTGGTATCTTTAGGTTATGAACAATGAATACACCACAATAGAAGATTCAAACCAGTGGTCATAGACAATTCGTTAACACCAAGAAGAACCCGACGGAAAAAGAACAGGTCTGTATGAGTTCTTCTAGTCAAGAGTTAAGGAAGGCCAAGAGGTTAATAAATAATAATAGTAATAATAAACAAGCAACAGTATGTCGTCCTTTATGCAGCTGAGTGTCTGACTCTGAACAAGAAAATGATGATGGAACAACTGGAAGTCACGGAAATGAAAATATTAAGAAAAAAATCTTGGGACCAATAAAATATGGAGAACAGTACAGAAGACGCCACAATAATGACCTGTACATACATCTTGAGAAAATCACAGACGTAATTAGAAAAAGAAGAATTACTTTCTACGGACATGTTCAAAGAATGAATACTGTCAGACGAATAAGGACACAATTTCAGAAAGCTCAATATACCCAATACGTGGTTCAAAGAAACAGAAAAAACTCTTTATACGAATTAAACCATAAGTTCGCTATTTTAAAAGAATTCCAGCTAATGCTAAAACAACAAATGGTATAATAAAGAGAAAAGAATAAAATCGAGTTAAAACTGCAGAATAGTAAAGTATACGCCCTCTAAATTACTCACAAAGACATTGAAGAACGCTTACCACTCAAAAAAGAAATTAACAAATGCCTAAGGTTTTCAGAAAAACCCCAAGAAGAGGACAGGTGCCATCTGGACTGACGAAAGGAGAGAGAGACATCGATCAAGAATGAAGGAGACGTGGAGAGGAGGAAGAGAGAGGAGAAGAAAGGAGGAACCAGTTGACCCAAACGAAGTCCATAGTGGCTCATCGCAAAAAAAAGAAACAACAATATTTGTTAAAGGATATTAGTCAACCCTAAGCTGGATTCGAATCCATGGCGCTCCCTGTGGCAGTAAAATGGATTCCCATTATCACGATAAAACCGACAGACATAAATGAGTCTATCTCTTTGCCAAAAAAAAAGTCACTTTTATATAAACGAGATATTGACGACGAAGACAAACATAATAAAATAAATAAATACAAAACGATTGGCCGGGCTCAAGTGCGCAAAAAATATGACGCAACCGTTAACAAACATTCGGCCGGGCAGTACTCGCCGCCAACAACCTTCCTGCTCTGTTAAAATATACAACGCCGCGTTATTTCGACATTCACAAGTCATTGGAGTAGCCTGTATGACACGCAAGGCAGACGGACTGTCCGTAGCCACGTGTTTGTGGCGATCCAATCGCTGTGGAGTTCTGCCAACCGCAGTAGCGTGGCGTCCATGTAACCGCTGTTGCCGGCGGCAACAGTACTGGAAATAAGAGAAAATAATATTAATTATACCACAGCATAAATACTTTAGTTATTGAATAATTTGAAATCCGAACAATATTAGTAGGGAAACTTGAAGAAAACCCATAGCATTGCTTTCGAACAGCTGGGCACTTGCACCGTCTTGTGTTGCCGTCTCAGACATCGATAATGTTTTGCTGCTTACGGTCATTGACCTCGTACTAGTTGTCACTGTACAAACTGTGGAGAGGGAGGGACACATTCGTCCACCCAATGTGTTGCCGCTGTATAAACCGGCAAAACGCTCAGTTAGCGGCTACGTTCGTTTTCGGAACTGACGTGCAGCAGATACTACGTGCCCATTTGTGTTTTGTTCGTTTAGTCATGCGTTTCTCTGTTTGTCTTTATTACTTTTAATTCGAGTATTTGTGTTCTGATTTATTCTATGTAAGTATAATGAGAGTCAGATCCCGTTGAACCGGGACCCTCTTCTTCTCCCAGCGAATGATAGAAAAATGCTCTAAAAAGAACACTTGGTACAAGAAAAAATTCGAATAAATTTTTAGGTCAAGTTTTAGGCCTACCACATCCGGCAACAGGTGTTGTGTACCCACGCCAGGCCACTGCTGCCAACCCTTCTGTGTACCCTGTTGAATCGATACTCAATTGATTTCAGCCAATGAAACTTTAAGAACGGTCGTTTCACGCTTATTCCAGACGGCCAAACTATATAATTCTATCTTATAAATAGGAGGATGAAGGCAAGTTTCTGGCATTTCGAAACCGAGGCTCTTCTTCTAAGGAATGGTAAATCCTACAAAAGTATCCCTGTCCTTCTCAAGGTCGGAGGTTTCACAACTGGCTAGACATCCTGTCCGTGCAAAATAATCCTCAGTATGAACTTTGTCTATGCTTTAAGAACGCCATGTTACATTTTAATTGTTACGTTCATTTACTGGAAGATAACAAAGTGGTGTTTCCATCGTAGCGTGCTCTGAGCGCCAACGATGAAATCGTGCTCTGAGCGCCGATACTGATAAACCCGTGTTCTGTGCGCCGACCTTATCTATGCATCATTAGACACCTGGCTGCATATCTGTATATCCGCTGTTCGCCAACTTCGTAGTCAAGACTAGTGGTCCAACGAAAATTTGTACAAGTCATTACTAAAACCATTATCACAGCACTAGTAAGGTCCCAGAACAAAATACATTTATTATTAAGTTAGTTAATTCCAATATTGGTCAATTATTCATATTATCAGAAAAATTACGAAAACCCAACTATTCTACCATTTTATTAGTAACATAACTGTAGAACAGACAATCAAAAAATAAATACTAAACGTTTTGGATTACTGCGTTAGTTTTTAGTTAAATTTGCAACCATAATACCTAAATGACAAATAATTTAGTCATACTACAGTGTCACAACGATTGTCAAACTACAACTAAGGAAAGGTGCAAGTAACAAGCTCATTTACGAATCATATGGTCAGCAAATTTAAGGTACGCGGCTATCTAAGCCGTATAGACGACCATACTAGCAAGTTTTGCGCTCTTATCAACCCGCTTCCATTGTACATCCCGTGTTTACGCACATATACAGCTCAGATCTCCGTCTCATAATCGTATTCTCCTTTATTATTTAGAGTTATGTTTAACCAAATTCTTTTATTTCTTCTCAAATGTTTTCGTCCCAACCAAATGAGAAATTCTGAGATAATAAAGAGGCTTATTCGCCAAAGATGCATGCGCAGAGGCACTATTACAGGCATAATAAAAAATTTCAAAGTGAAATTTGCAGACTTCTGAATAAAGTAAAGGAATAAGATAATAATATTTATCAGTTCCCTTTAAACAGCAGTAGACCTGAAGTATTCAACTACTTTTAAGACTTCCGCGGATATAAGTTCTTTTATTTCTCTTTGACTGTCGCGCGCGCGCGCCCACACACACACACAAACTCATGTGTATACGAGTATAGAGTCGGTTTTAGTATGTGTAGATGCGTGAAGCAGATGTATTCGTATAGGCCCACCTGGCTGCTAAAACGTAAAGAACTCTACATGAATATTATCTGTACCTACGATATGTGGAATATGCGTAATTGTGGTTTGAGTGTGTTGGAGGGGGGGGGGGAATCTTTATGTGTTTTTGATAGGGGGGAGAGAGAGAGAGAGAGAGAGAGAGAGAGAGAGAGAGAGAGAGAGAGAGAGAGAGAGAGAGAGAGAGAGCGTGAGTGAGAGGGAGGAAGTGTGAATGTCGACGTCTGCATAATTTAACAGTAGACTATATTACACTGTATAGACGATGTACTCGGTAAATATTATTTTACAACAATATAAATAATAAGTAACAACCATTGTCACATGATTGATTTGTTTACCATAATTTTGTGTTTGTAATATCAGTAGTTCTGTTATTTTGTACATAATTCTCTAATTTATGGATAAGTGTGTTCAGTGCTAGTAGTAATAATATACGTTATTGAACATCTTACAATCTGCATTCAGCTATAACATATTTTTAGACATGTATTGCTATTTGCACCAATTCCAATAAACATTCAATGATTACTGGATCTATAATTATTTACAAACGTAATTAAGGAATTATTATGTTATCAATAATTAAAATTGTAATACTATATTAATTAGGTTTTGGAATATTGTAATTATGTCTATCTATTTAAGTAAAATAATGTGTAAGAAGTGTTATTATTTTGCCGATGTAAAACAAAACTGTCTTAGCCCCCCCCCCACACACACACACAGGTATAAACTCTCTGCGTAAGCGTAAAATATGAAAGACGCGGATTGACAACTGCAACGAGTTTAAAACTAATCGAATATGTGTCATTATTAATTACTCATACCTACTTTGAAACTAACTGATACTAGACAATATTATGTCTGTCTACAGCTGTAAGGTGCCTACAATACACTCTATTTATAAACACAAACCAGAAGACATTTGTACAGCGTCCTTTTGACCTGTAAAGGTAATTAAAAGAACATATGTTTAGAAGGCAGTAGGGTGTTCTGGTTGGTAGTTATGTTATGTGTTTGATTTTTCTCTATTGTCCGTACACAGGTTCTAATGATGACAATAAATACTGTCGAAACGTCGATACAAACAACGTAAAATTTGTGTAATATTTATTGACCGATCCTCACTTTCCATCGTTAATATTTATTGACCGACGGTCACCACTAAAATTAAGAATTTTATTATTATTTTTATTTAGTATTTTTAATATTATTTAATAATTATAAATCAAACTTAACTACAGAGATCTATGTGTGTGTTTTGTGTTTGTACCTGTCAATGAGAAATAAAATAACTTACCTCCGCCGAAGTTGAGTATTTCAGGTCTACTGCTGTTTAACGGTAAAGGGTGAATATTGCCTTACACATTTTTCAGAAGCCTGCAACTTTCATTTTGAAAATTTTTATTATGCATGTATTGGTGCCTTTGTACATCGATCATTAGCGAATAATCCTACTTATTATTTCAGGATTTCTCATTTGGTTGGGATGAACACATCTGAGGAGACAATAAAAAAAGTGATTAAATACAACTGTAATTAAGAAATTGAAAATACAATTATGAGACAGAGAGCTGAGCTTTATATATGCGTAAACACAGGATGTGCAATGTAAGCGGATTGATAAGGAAGGCAAAACTCACTTGTATGGTTATCTACCCGCATACCTTAAATCCGCTGACCATACGATTCGTAGATGAACTTGTTATTCACACCTTTCCTTAGTTGTGGTTTGACAATCGTTGTGACACAGTAGTATTAAAGACGTGAATTTTGATCTAGATGGAGTCTACTTTTTCACGAGGAATATCAGTACCGGGTTCAAATGAGTATATTACATTCTGAGCGTGTCAAGGGTACATGAAAACAAAAAACTAATTTTAGAAGCACCAAGGGCCTAAAATAGAACTCAAAATTTCAAAAATTAAAAAGTTTATTTGGGGTTAAAGTTATGAGGAATTTTAGTTAAAATACAAAATCTGTATCTGTAGTCTGTACTTTCAATTTGTAGTAATTTGACAGAATTAGCATGTCTCAACACTCGTTTTGAATCGCTTTCAAAACGATTTGTGAACTAAGTCTCAAAAACCTCATATTTTGTTATCAGTTAGCCCTTACTGTGAATAACGTTAGAGGTAGACCTATAGATATCTATAGAAACATACATAAACTGAAAATATATGACTAAATTATTTATCATTGAGGTATTGTGGTTAAAAATTTAACTAAAAATCTAATACAGAAGTTCGGAAATTTTATTATTTATCTTATAATTGTTTGCTTTAAATTGTTATGTTACTAATAAAATAATAGCGTAGTTGCGTTTTCATAATTTTTCTGATAATATAAGAAACTTTCTAATATTGAAATTTAACTAAGTTAATAATAAACGTATTTCGTTCAGAACAGTTAGATAGTTCTGCAGCTCCGGGAGTTTACTAGTGGTATAATAATTCGTTTTACCAATGAATTGTACATAGGACCGATAATGTTGACTACGGAGTTGAAGAAGAACGGACAGATATGCAACCACGTGTTACCGCGTCTAATTATGGACAGATAAGCTCGGCGCACAGAACACGGGCTTATCAGTATCGGCGCTCAGAGCACGATTTTAGCGTTGGCGCTCAGAGCACGGGCGCTCTGACCACGTAGCCGTTCCATTGCGTACAGATATTGGACAATACACTACAAAACAGACACAACACACAGGCTACGTAATTATGTTGGTTTCCATCAGAAGGTCTTCCCTTCACAAGGACACTACAATGTCAATAATTATTAGCACCGTACACAGACACATGGCGACGATATCAAGTACCCACTGCAACATACTGTTGTCACACAATAATAGCTTTCTCTTGTTTTGTCTCATTAGTTTCCCGCCATTGTGCTTCTCTGCTAATGAAGGTCGTTAACGATCTCTCTCTCTCTCTCTCTCTCTCTCTCTCTCTCTCTCTCTCTTTCTCTCTTTCTGTGTGCGGTCTTATTTGTTTTCTCTTTTTCTGGAGTGTTTCATTTTCGTACAAGTAATAAAAGTAATAATAACAGGCTTATCAGTCGAGCAATGGTTTGATTGAAACTGGAAAGGGATTGGAATACAGGAACAGTGTTGCCAGATTGTACCACGTGTCTTGTCCTTCTTCTTCTTCTGATAGTTCCTATCCGTTTCGGATGTTGGATATCATACAGACTATTTTAACTTTCTCTACTGCTGCACGGAATAAGTCAGTTGTATTCATGCCAAACCAGGTCCTTAAATTTCTCAGCCATGAGATTCTCGGTCGCCCAACTCCTCTCTTTCCAAGTACTTTTCCCTGTAGTATGGACTCCAATCAGTAAAATCTCTGTTCATTTCTCATGAGATGTCCCAGATACTGAAGTTTCCTTATCTTCACTGTGTTAATAACTTCCCTTTCCCTTTTTACCTCATAACTGTTAAAAACTGTCCCCCCCCCCACGAGACGCCTTGAACATAGCAATGATGATATTACTAGAGATCTAACCGATCCTTAGTGTAGTGGTTTCTCGTTGCCTTCTGCACCCCAATGTTGTTGACTAGTAACTAGTTCATCCTCCTTCGGGGCGATTTCTCAACCCCAAGACAATGAGGTGTCCTACCGCTTGCCAGCTCATCACGTCCTTAGCAGAATATAATGAATCTAAAAGTAGCCTTCACTTTTCATACAACGTTATAGTAATATAAATATAATACACTCTCAAAGATAGTAGAAGGAATGCAGCAGATGTACAACAGGAACTGAATATTATTAAGATGTCTATATCTAATATTTCTCACAAATGTACGTAACTACTAATAATATGTAAAGTAAGTATTTGAAAACTTAGTTTCAAAACTTTTTTAAAGCAGTCCAATATTTACAAGACTGTTGCAAGATATAAACTTTATCCAATTAGTAAAGGTACCGAAGTTGTGTTTTGAATAAAATCCCTCATAATTCGACGCCTCACAAAGACTTTTCTTAAAATTTGTCTTCCCTTTTTGGCCCTTCGTTCCTCTAAAGTTAAAAGTTTTCATAATAAACATCCATTTACCCTTACATACGGGATGGTGGATAAAGGGAATTTACCTTAGTTTGGGGGTGTTAGAAATGGTGGTAGTAGTATATTATTATTATTATTATTGTGGTAAATATTAGGTTAGTGTACGCTGAGTCAAACAAAGGAGCCCGGAATTGGAAGGGCTTCATGATTGGTTTGATCTGGAAGTTGCCGGCATTGTGCTGAGCCGATCCAACCCTCACGGTTTCATTAATCTAGTGAGTGAATATCTTTGACAGTACGCGCCTGTTTGCTTCACTTGTGGCAGCGGCAATACGTCTTGTCTGCCGAGGGATCGATCCCCCCCGGCTAAGTAACGCCAGAGATCATCAAGCATCAAGCCCAAGGTATGCCTACGCTTGAAACTTAGATTGAGTCAACTTTTTACGAGAGTAGGGATCATACTTTCCCCACGAACGTGTAGTGAAAAATATTCCACCGCGAGGGAAAAAGTTATCTAATTTTCGTCAACTTTAATCAATTCGGATTTAGTGATAAACCAAATGACGGCAAAGTTTGTTAGGTAAGATTTGTGTAGTTCTGATCTTCTAATCATGTCAACAACGGTTATTTTGGTTTGTAAGTTACGCTTCAGTCAGTCGGCCATCAAATATTTATTATAACCGGTCCGGACCAAAATATGCATAGACAACACATGCATAGTACAAGTAAGACATTTCAACTATCTTGGAAGTGACAATACTTACAATCAAAATAGAGATACAGCAAATAAAGTGACGAATTTCACAAGAATGTGTAGAACGAGTTAGAGAACGTTGGGAAATAAATGTAGAAAAGAAACCCAAATAAAATGTTATAAAACAATGGCAATACCTACACTACTGTATGGTTCTGAAACTTGGGACATAAAGAAAAACGATTAACAGAAGATACAAACAGCAAAAATGAAATTTCTGAGATCAAAAATTTAATGACGAAAGTTATGTTAGTGGTTATAATCACAAACAAAATTATCACTGTTGCACACCACTATAGAAAAATTATTCCGATTAGCGCTTTCAAGCTTCACAGCTCATCGTCAGATCGGAAATCTGATTATTCCGCTAATCGGAATAATTTTTCTATAGTGGTGTGCTGCAACAGTGATAATTCTGTTTCTGAGATCAGTTAAAAGGTGTAATAGACGAGATCATATAAGAAATGAGGAAATAAGAAGTGATTTAGTTATGTTTGCAGTTAATGAAAGGATAAAAGAATACAGAAGAAAATAGATTCAACACACAGATATAATGGAAGAACGTAGAATACCGAAAATAGCGGAAGAAAAGTTGGTAGACCTAAGAAAGAGTGTACTGTGGAATAGGAACAGGCCGCTAAAGCCTAAAACCGTTAAGACGATGACGACGACGATGATATGATGATGATGATGATGATGATTTTCTTTCATAAATTGTGGCGATAAATTTTGTTTTCAGTAATAAAGTACTCAATCGATCTCAATTTTTATATAATTTAAGTCGACTGTTTAATTTAAATTTTAAAAAATTAACGCTTAAATTTATAAAGCTTACAAAAATAAAGCTTTAATGCTTACAAAATAAAAATAAAGTGGAACTTGTTTCTAATGAGATTCAAGAGACTGGACAAATGTGCTCGTTAAAACCGGGTGCTCGCTACATCCGAGTTGTCGACTCGCAAGCCTTAAAACCGGGTGCTCGCTACATCCGAGTTGTCGACTCGCAAGCCTAAATTTTTATACCGTGATTATCGAACACACAACAAAAAAAGTCTACTATAGAAGAGGCTTTGCACAATAAATTTTTTTACTTATTTTGCATTCTACGATTAAAAGTAAAATTCAGACTTTAAACATTTTGTAGACGCTAACAGTCTTAGCTGAATATTAGCGTATAGCGAATTCGCGAAATATAGTAAAAGTAACTGTGTAGTAAAAACTTACCATAAATCAGCCGGCTACCTGGCAAAAAAACCAAAACATTTCATGCCACATGTACAATATTTATTTTTAAATTACAAGAAAATTCACTCTTTTTGTTTGTCTTTTTGTTCTTCGTTCTAATTGGAGTCGTCAAAATTATGTTTCGCACTCAGAACTTAATTAACCTTAAAAGTCATCTATTTTTGTTTGTTTTCTAATTTTGTATCTGTACATGTCAAAACAGTTTTGTAATTTATTTACATATTCCACGAATTTATCACTTGCATTATTAATTTCACTAAATTGCGTTAATGGTTTTAAACGAATGTTTAAAATGCTGTATTTTAACGAACTTTTGTTAGACCTTAACCTATGAACAAGCCTGCCATAAAATGCTCGTTATAACCAAGCCTCTAATGCGTTCCTACTCGTTAAAAGCGAGTTTAATTACCATTACTAAGATACAAAACCAAACAAATCTCGTACTTTTGCTCGTTACATCCGAATTCTCGTTATAATCGAGCTTGTTATTCGCGAGTTCCACTGTACATAAATTTTAAAATATTTAAATTTAAGGCTTTCCCCCCTTCTTGTCGTGATCATACATCATATTTACTTCGTGATTTGTAGTTTGTTTAACGAGTCAATAGGAAAAATGCAGAGAAAATAAATTTTAAAAATTAAAATTTTATTTTAGTTGTTACCCCTGGGTATATAACAAACGCGATTACTTCTCTCGAGTGGCTAAGGAAAGCAATCTGATTAAACGCGGTACGTTGCCCAAATAAAGAACTAAGAAGCTCAAGATCTTCTACTCTTCTTCTATGGCGTCACAGTTCGAAGTCGAACCTTAACCTCCATAATCATCCGCCTCCATTTTCCCCTCTCCTTGGCGATTGATGTTCATCGTTTTATTTTAAGTAAATTATCAACATCCCTCGCCACTGCGTCAACCCAGCGAAGCTTGGTTCTTGCGACATGCCTTCTACCCTCGATTTGACTAAACAGTACCTTCCTAGCTATTCAGTTGCCTTCCATCCTAATGACGTGTCCTGCCTACTGCAATCTATGCAGTCGGATGGTGGTGGCCAGATCATTGTCTTTATACAGCTTGTATAGTTCCTCATTGTGACGCATTCTCCATATCCCAGTTCAAGAAGTTCAAGATACACTGAATATATTAATGAAATTAGACAAAATTTATAGTGTTTAATTATAAAGAAAAGAGACTTAGTACAATTAATTACAACATCTGATATAATAGTTATTTAAATAAACAAGAAAACAATATTCAAGACTAACTCTCTATCTTACTCTACGACATCTCTTTGCTAAGCAATTCGCTAAGCAGCTCGCTAAGGCAGTTCGCTGGAACTGAAGAATTTATACTACATTCTGTCAGCTTTTGTGCTGTGCTTGTTCACTATTCTCATTACCTTACGCCCTAACGTCGTACTGATATTAAGTTAGGTAACTTCCACACGATCTGTGGGCCATTCCACCGTATTTTCAGAAACAAGGTAGGCCTACATCGAGATACAAAATTACAGTTCTGTAAAGCTATGCCAGAACCTGTTCTGCGCTATGAGTGTCAATTATGGACAGCAACCAAGAAACAAGACAGCAAAATACAGGCCTCGGAAATGGCATTCTTAATGAGAAAGTATCATTTGACAGTAGATCTTTTGACACTAAACAAAAATATTTTCATGAATAGTTATGTAAAGCGTTACATAACAAACGCAGCTTGTCCTAAATCCTCCCTTACAGCTAACTACATTCAAATCGGTATAACGTACCTGGTTAATTTTAGCATAACAATAAACTAATGATTAACATACACACAATGAAATAATAGTTAATATAGCATAGAATACTGAGCATTTCATGGACAGCACATATAACGAATGTTGAAGTTCTTAGAAAAATGAAGAAAGAAAGGGAACTTATTAACACAGTGAAGATAAGAAAGCTTCAATATCTGGGACATCTCATGAGAAATGTACAGAGATTTTACTTATTGCAGCCCATACTACAGGGAAAAGTACTTGGAAAGAGAGTAGTTGGGCGACCGAGAATCTCATGGCTGAGAAATTTAAGGACCTGGTTTGGCATGAATACAACTGACTTATTCCGTGCAGCAGTAGAGAAAGTTAAAATAGTCTGTATGATATCCAAGATCCGAAACGGACAGGAACTATCAGAAGAAGAGTAAAATAATTTTCAGCATTACAACATAGTTTTATTAAAAAAAAAAAAAAAAAAATTATTCGGTAAGTTATCGGGATGTAGGAACACCGTACTGTGAAAACCAATCTAATGGGAAGTGGGGAGCGCAGTCGTCCGCACGCGCGTTATATCAGCTGATACGGTTATAAGTTGTTTACAATATTTTGTACATAAAATGAAATGGTTAGCTTTAGTACTCTGCTGACAACAAGCCCCTATCAGACGGGTACATCTCGAGGTCATTATCGACCTATTGAATTCCAACAAACAAATTGAAGATTTTATTGCTTACGAAGAATATTATATCCCAATCAGTCGTCTACGATCTTCCTTCTTCAGCGCCGCAGTGTCACCTTGAGTCAGCAGCATTCCAAACAAAGAATTTTTGTGTCGAAGATGCTTCCACGTGGACTTTCAGTGAAGTGCCAACGTAACCGCTCGATTGTCGGGTTATTGTGTCATGTGTGGCCTGTCATAAGCTTATGACTTCCAACCCAAGTGTAAGATCATCTCACTGCATGAATGAAAAACGCATACATATTTTTTATAGACTCTATAATAAGAACAACACTGTTTTTTAATTAATTATTATTTTTTTAAATGCTTCAATAATCGTTAAACCTTAATCTTAGTCAGTGCGTAATTGACACCTGCTCAAAGGAGGGGATGATACTACCATCTACGGGGGGGGGATGAGACTAGCTTGAAGGTAGGACTCCCCATTTTCCTTGGGATAAATAAAAAATTCAGGGTTCTTCCCCCACAAGTATTTATGCCCCTGAGCTGCAAAATCGCACACTAATTTTCAACGAAGCACTTTTATTATTAGAGAAATTTTTATATTACATAATTTTTCAATTATCAGAAAAATTACAAAAATCGTCATTACTATACTATCTTTTGTTTATCGTTTGTAAAGTCATACAATAAACACCAAAAATTCCAAACAATCGGATTTGCGTTAAGTCCCTTTCATTCTGACACCCGGCTGGATTTTTATAATTTTTGTCAAATCTTTGATCCCAGTTTTGAGAGCTTGGGTCAATAAATTTGTAAAGACTGTACACTGTATTCAGATTTTTTTGTTAAAATTCTCTTTAATTCGGTTTCCCACATCGAATTTGCAATTTTATCAAGCTTTTGCACCAGTTTTTTTCAAAAATTAATATTAAATTCAGATTTTAGTTAAAATTCCTTTTAATCTAATAAGATACATGAATTTTTGCGATTTTATCAAAATGTTCACCTCCTTTTTGGCCTCTGGCGTCCCAATCTTTCAAATTTACTAAAATTAACACCTAAATACATATTTTCGTTAAAAAATTTTCTTTAATCTGATACCCCACAAGGGCTTGTGCGATTTTTGAAAAGGGCTTCGGCCCCTCACATCAAACTCAAAAACAATAGACTTTTGTAAAGGTATGTACTCGTGTGCCAAGTTTTACGAAAATCAGTCGTTGCGTTCAAACGTTATCGTGAGACATATCCCAAACAGTTAGATAGATAGACAGACAGACAGAAAGATAGACAGACAGACAAATGCCAAACGGTCGAGATAAAACTGAGATCTCGCTTGCCCGTTCAAAAATTTACGTAAGGCTTCAGACATGTTATTTACCAAATGTTTAGTGATTGTTACCAAATGTTGTTAAGTATCTAGGAAAGATAATTCAAGAGAATAGCTTGGAAAAATCTGCTATAGAAGAAAGGATTCATAAGATGGAAAGGGCATATGGTATAACTGAAGATATTTACAATAAAAAGTGCATATCTAAAAATGCGAAAATAAGGCATTACAGTACAGTAGTGAAGCCAGAATGCCTATATGCGAGTGAATGTCTAGCATTTAATAATAATTTAGACAAACTAGAAATATTGGAAAGACGAATTATTAGGAAAATATTAAGCCCACGAAAAACTGCAGAAGGTTGGAAATTAAGAAGTAATGATGAAATATATCAAATTATAGAAAATATAACAGAAACAATGAGAAAAAGAAGACTATTATTTTTTGGACATTTATATAGAATGGACGACAATAGGTTGACAAAGCAAATCTTCAAATATCTGTGGGGGAAGAAGTCAACGTCAAGTTGGATTAAAGAAGTCTAAAAGGATTTAGAAAAAAATAATATATACGCAGAAGAAGCAATTTAAGGAGACGTTTTTCGGGCAAAAGTGTTAAAAATGGAGGGAGTCCAGAGTAGGAGAGAGAAAAACGCAGGTCCAAAGTGGACTGAAGTCAGGAAGAAGAGGCACAGTGAGAAGATGAAAGAATATTGGAAAAAAGAAAACAACAAAGAGTAAAGAATTGATGCTGCACACACCACTATAGTCACTGTGACACCGATTAGCACTTTCGAAAGTACCCGTTCATCATCAGATCGTAACTGCCATCAGATGGTCTAATAGCATAAATTTATTTAACCACTAATAAAATTTGTAGTTTAGTAAAGAATTGAAATTGGCATGTGGTCCTTAGATGGCCGATACGAAAAAAATTCTAACTTTACATACTCTTTTATTAATTCACAAATGTTGTAATTCCGTATATTTCTACAAATTATAATTAACAAGCAGAATGATCACTGTTGCACACCACTATATAAAAATGATCCCGATAATTATAATTATAATTAATAAGCCTTATCTTAACACACGTAACGGGCTTAGATCTAGGCCTACGTGAAGTGATTATGGAATAGTGGGGGGGGATTGATCCCCTAGCCTCCCCTCGTAGCTACACCATTGGTTATAGTCGAACCACTGAGGACGGCTCACCGTAGGAGTAGCGAGTCGTTCGGTACTAGCAAATTAAAACGTGCCTTCACAGATTTCAAATTTTAATTTTTTTCAGTCGTGAGGCGTAAAAAGTGGCTTGGAAACTTTTTCCCATTTCAAGATGGTCTAATATATTAAGTGAGTAATTTGATAAAATTTCATATGAAATTTTATTTTTTATTTTGTTATTACAAAGATTTTATTAAATTGAAATATCGTGTACATGATCTGGACTACACGTAGAAAAAAAATTATCGTTAAAGAGGAAGAACTTCTTGCGTAAGGACGGTTTATATTTGAATACGTACTAAATCGAGTGTGCGATGGTTTTTTATTACGGTTTTTATTATTACCGACTCATTTATTGAGCTAAATTTATTTCAAATACCAAAACGTGAAGAATTAAAATACTGTTACTACTGTGTACATTTTTGTAGACATATCTAATACTTCAGTTTTAACTGTCGAGGTTTTCAAGTCGCGTAATAATGGCGAACGTAAAACGCTTAACGCAATGTATTTTCCTATCTCGCCCATTGTCTCGTCCGACTGTAGGGGGGAACCAAGAATATACGATTGTACGCTCTGATCAGTTGGCAATACATATAGTGGAACTTGCTCATAACGAGATTCCAGTGTGCTCGTTAACACCGGGTGTTCGTTATATCCGAGTTGTCGACTCGCAAGCACGGTAAATTTTTATACCGTGATTATCGAAAACACACCAAAGAAAGTCTACTATAGAAGGAGGCTTTGCACAATAAAAATTTTGACATGTTGTGCATTCTACACTTAAAAGTGAAATTTAGACTTTAAACATTTTTTAGACGCTAACATTCTTTGCTGAATATTGGCGTACAGTGCATTCGCGAAATATAGTAAAAGTAACCGTGTAGTAAAAACTTACCAAACGTCAGCCGGCTATCTGGCAAAAAGACGCAAAACGTTCCATCCCACATGTAGGCCTACAATATTTATTTTTAAATTAGAAGAAAATTCACTCTTATTTATTTGTCTTTTTGTTCTTTGTTCTAAATGGAATCGTCAAAATTATATTTCGCACACAGAACTTCAATAACCTTAAAAAAAAGTCATCTATTTTTGTTTCTTTAGTAATTTTGTATCCGTAGATATCAAAACAGTTTTGCAAATTATTTAAATATTCCCACGAATTCATAACTTGGATTATAAGTTTCACTAAATTGCGTTAATGATTTTAAACGAATTTTTAAAATGCTGTATTTTAACGAACATTTGCTAGACCTTAACCCATGAACAACCCTGCGATAAAATGGTCGTTATAACCAAGTCTTTGATGCGTTCCTACTCGTTAAAAACGAGTTTAATTATCAATACTAAGATACAAAATTATGCGGATACGTTATACATTAATATACGCTAAGCGGATGATACAGTCATATTCGCAGATAGCTTAGAGGGGCTGCAACAACTAATGGATAGAGTAACAGAAGGCAGCCGTAGATATGGTCTAGACATCAGTGTTAACAAAACGAAGCTAATGATTGTGTCTAAGAACAATTTCACAAACTGCACCCTTAATATAAACCAAAGGCCAGTTGAACGTGTAAGCAAATTTACATTTCTTGGTACTATAGTCAATGAACAATGAAACCACTCTCAAGAAATAAAGAGCAGAATTGAAAAGGCAAGAGCAGTGTACACTAGAATGAGCAGTTTATTCAAAAGTTACGATTTAACAATAAACACAAAGATGAGAGTTTTACGCTGCTACGTATTCTCGGTCTTCTTCTACGTTGTAGAATCTTCGAATTTGACTGAAGCCACAACTAAAAACTTTGAATCTTTCGAAATGTCGGTTTACCGTAGAATACTGAGTATTTCATGGACAGCACGTATATAACTAATGTTGAAGTTCTTAGAAAGATGAGGAAAGAAAGGAAAGTTATTAACACAGTGAAGAAAAGAAAGCTTCAGTATCTGAAACATCTCATGAGTAATGAACCGAGATTTTACTTATTGCAGTCCATACTACAGGGAAAAGTACTTGGAAAGAGAGGAGTTGGGCGACCGAGAATATCATGGCTGAGAAATTTAAGGACCTGGTTTGGCATGAATACAACTGATTTACTCCGTGCAGCAGTGCAGAAAGTTAAAATAGTCTGTATCAGTGGTTCCCAAACTTTTCAGTCCGCGGACCCCCCTCCCTCAAATAATTTAAAAATTCACGGACCCCGTCTGACTTCTTAAATAAAACAAACAGTACGTATGATAGAAACTGTTATAATTTAATTAAAATATATTAGTTAAATTCTCTTATTCTTCGTATTGTTTAAATTAGCAGCCATCCTTACTATTTCTTTTATGAATTTGCTAACTGCTACAATTTTTCTTGTTCGACTAAGCTTTTCGTCATCACTGAGATCATCTTAAACAACGTTGTTTAAGACCTGATGATGTCAGTGATGACGAAAAGACATAGTTTTGTGAACAACGAAGCTGCTTTTGAACAATCAGTTCTGCAATATTGGCTTTAATGTCTGATAATTTCAATATCACGTCACTCTCGACATCAAGTTTATTTCTTAACTTTGACTTCAAGTACGTGAGCAGGGAGAATGTGGTTTCACACAAATAAGTTGAGGGAACGCAGTTAAACGCTTCTACTCTTAAACTTTTTTTGCGAGTTCAGGATAGGCAGTCATTACATATAACCAGAAGTCAGCTAGCTGTAATTGCGAAAACTAATTTTATTGAACTGTCAGTTGAAAGTTTTGCCAATGAATCTTCTTTTTGTAGTGTACGAGAGACGTCTAGTCAGTTCGGCTGACAAACAGATTTGATGCACGACATGATTTAAAGACATTAGTTTGAAATTACTTTTACAATTACAATTAGTTTGAACCCTCGAAAAATACTGGAATCTTCTACTAAGTTAATTGTTTTAAGATTCTAAACATTAGATTTTAGAGCATAAAAATCGGAGAAAATTACGCTATATTCTAATTTTTCTTAAAAGTGTTTGCGGACCCCCTGAAACATTGTCGCGGACCCCACTTTGGGAACCACTGGTCTGTATGATATCCAACATCCGAAACGGATACGAACTACCAGAAGAAGAAGAAGAAGAAGAAGAAGAAGAAACAAAACCAAACAAATCTCTGACTTTTGCTCGTTACACCCGAGTTCTCGTTATAAGCGAGTTCCACTGCTGTTAGTTTATACGATATTGGGATTGACGTGTTCTGTAGACGTAAAGATATGACCCGTATGAGAACACAAACCGGTTCGGTTGACAATGCACGTATGTATATTTTATTGTCAGTCCGTGTACATATATATACTGTATACTGTAGTGGAATATTTACAACCCGCAGCGAGACACGCTGTGCACAATTTTATGGCCAAGGTGAAAATTATTTATTGACAAAACGACACCACGGATTCGATTTAAAACACAACTTAAAAAAAAATATATATATATATATATACAGTATAAGGGATTGTGTAAAAACATACAGAATATAAAACATCTCACTGTTCGCTTGCGATCGCACGCACGCACGCACAGCGGCGCGCGCGCGTATAAACAACACCACGTTTAAAAATAATGTCGTCGTGAAAAAATATTGGTTTATGTAAATTAAGTTTAGTAGTGGTGGTGGTAGTATTTATAATAAATTCCCAATTAAACGTCTTGTAGAAACAGAGAGAGAGAGAGAGAGAGAGAGAGAGAGCACGAATTTGGAATGCCAGGTGGATAATGTTTCTTGTTTAGGTAAATAAATGATTAGACGGAGCTGGCGATGCATCTAGTGGAACAGAGAGAGTTGGAGAAAACGTAAGCTTGTTGTGTGTGTGCTTGGTGGGGAGGAGTTGTTAGCGCGCGCGAGAGAGAGAGAGAAAGAGCATGACAAATCGGGAGTGTTACGGCGATGAGGAGTGGAGGAGGCTACAGAGAGAAGCCGGGTGGGGGTTAGGTGAGCGAAGTCTGTGCTAGCGCAGGCATCGGGCCCATGTCAGTGTACAGTTCAGTGGCAATCGGTGATGACGCGCGCGGTACACTAGTGAGTGCGTATGTATGTGCGCGCGCGTGTACGTGAATACAATAAGCTCGCCGTTATAATTAAACAACAGTTTCATAAATAAACGTCAAGTTTTTTTTTTTTTTTTTTATTAATTTATAATCGTAGATATTGTGTATTTAAATAACAGTGTTCGTTTCAGTTCAGAAATCTGTCAAACCAAGTGTTTTGTTATTTCGTCGTCTCCTCAGTGTTTCAGTGATTTATATAACTGTCAACAAGAGAGATTTGAATTGCTGCTTCTTCTTCTCCATCTATAATTTGGATTAAAGCTGTCTTCTGTGTGGTTTTGGGTAAGCACAGACGATAACTCTTTGTAAACTAAGACAACTAATCTGTGTTTTTTGTTATTTATTCCGTCAATGCATCTTATGTTTTCTGCTCTGCTCAAGAGTAGCATCTGTTTGTTCAAGGTTGCCTGACTAACGAGAATCTTTGAATTTTGTTTAAATTTACGTGTTTACGTCATTATTTATGGAAGCAAATGAATGTTTCTTAATACTTCGCCGTATAGTTACGTGAAATAGAAATAATTGTTTTTTGTATAAATACCAGTGCCGTATGAATCAAATTATCCACTGCTCTATTTGAAATATCGGATCGAACACCATACAATATTTTTTTTTTGTAGTAATTTTTTTTTCATTTTAGAATCCTGTGGTATTTAAATCGAATGTTCATCAAAGTATTTTTTAACGTGCATCGAACTCGAGAATGTTTTAAAATTTAGTGTTATACAGTACTAAAGTGTGTTTTCTCATAACAATTTTAGCTGCATATAATCCAACGATAGTTCAAATGTTCATAACGAAGTGTTGTAAATCGTAGATCGAACTCCATACAGTTTTAAAAATTTAACGTCAAACGGTACAGTAATGTTTTGAATGTTTTGTAGCTGATATTTCCGCACAAAATTGGCGAATATTAGCAAATTTAATCGTGGTTTAGCGTTTTAATCGTGGGTCGTACTCCGATGAGTTTTGTTTTTAAGTAAAAGAAGAGATTACACGTAAACACGAGTTTTATTATCTGCATATAAGTGCGTATTTAATATCTATAGATTTCTGGAGGTTAGCTATTGTTTACTTGACCTTCGATACGATTAAATATATTCGATAAATAACAAAAATCAGAAACTGTTTTTGTGTTCACTCTGCATTGCGGCGTGATTATAAGCTTGTCAGGTCTGGTGAAGCGCCCGCGAGGAGAGTCGTTTTTGTGACTAGAGAGATATTTTTATGCGTTTGACAGCTGTCCGTTTTTACGATTCACTAGTACAATGCGGCCGCAGTGCCGACACACTGTGTATTGTTGGCTTCGTCGTTTCTAATGTGTCGTCAGACATTTACCTCGAAAACACAAAAGCAACACGATCTAACCAGGAGATTTCACCGAGTTTCCAATCATTCGCTAAAATACTTTGATTGCTAATTAAACAATCCGAAACTTGCATAGTCGTATCCATCAGCTGGCTTCGTTTAAATACTAGCTAATCATCGGACATTTATCTCGATACACTTCATCTCACGGCACTTCATCGATTTTCAGTTGTTCGTTAAATTGTCCTGATCGCCAGTAAACAATGTGAAACGTGTTTTGCAACATACGTTTCACCTCGTACAGAAAACATTGTAAACTTAATTAAACGTAGCATTATTATCGTATATCTTGCAACAGCAGAGCAATTAAAGGTTAGTTTTTGCCGCCATAAATTGTGCATGTCGCCTTTTATCAGTTGGCTGGTTGCTGCATTGTTGTTGATAACTGTGTGTGTGTATGCGCGCGCGCGCACACACACAAGGGGGCAGAATTACACGAATCGTTTGCACAAATCATAATCAATTACGTTTTTTAAACATATTAGTGTGTTTTTTTATAGTCCTTCAAGTCAATGAACTTCGCACGCTTATAAACAGTTAACGAAACGTAGGGGAAAAGTTAGTTTCATTTTTACATGAGATTTGGTCGTTAAGTATTACAATTAATTTATTCGTTGCATTCTGTAAGTTTTTATTATTATTATTATTATTATTATTATTATTCCGGCTGTACAATGTTTAACATTTTCTGGAACCGAAGTTTACAGAAGTGATTGAATTCTCATCTTCCACTGCTGCTTGTCCATCCAAAGATGTTCTTCAATTTCTCGTTCTCAATATAGTCTGAATTTCTTCTATCCAGATGACAGGTGGTGGTCTTCCTCTTTTCCTTCTTCCTGGTGGGGTCCATTCCATAACTTTTCTTGGGCAATCTTTCCTGTGCCATTCTTTTCGTGTGTTCATACCACTGTAATTTTTTGTGTGGATAAAATGAATAATTGAATTTTTCACATTCATTCTGTCTTAGTGACTTCATTTCTAATTTTATCACGCCTGGATACTCTTGGCGAACGTCTCCAAAAGTCCATCTCTGCTGTCATTAATTTTGTTCTTGTGTGTTTATCAGTAGTCCAAACTTCTGAGCTGTAAGTCATGATACTTCTAACAATGGTTTTAAATATTTTGGTTTTAGTTTCTGCTGTAATTTGTTTATCCCACAGGATTCCATTTACTATAGCCATCTTTCCCAAATTAATTCTTGATTGTATTTCTTTGTCTTCCTTCCCACTGGCCGTAATTTTCATCCCTAAATACTTGTATTGTAGGTTTTTTATTGCCGTATTCAAAAATTAATTAAAAAAGCTCGGCTAAGTGAACAGTAGTTGCTATAGGCCTACACTGAGGACCGACCCTTGCTTCATTCTTCGGTAAAATGTCGTGTATATATATCAGACTTAGTTAGGTTCTTTTGTGAAGGCCGGAGTCATTATCAAGAGTATTTATAATTTCCTGGCTATTGGGTCGTAGTCGATTGCTTTGAGATGACATTTCCTGGCTATTGGGTCGTAGTCGATTGCTTTGAGATTACATTTCCTGGCTATTGGGTCGTAGTCGATTGCTTTGAGATGACATTTCCTGGCTATTGGGTCGTAGTCGATTGCTTTGAGATGACATTTCCTAGCTATTGGGTCGTAGTCGATTGCTTTGAGATGAGATTTCCAGGCTATTGGGTCGTAGTCGATTTCTTTGAGATGAGATTTCCAGGCTATTGGGTCGTAGTCGATTGCTTTGAGATGACATTTCCTGGCTATTGGGTCGTAGTCGATTGCTTTGAGGTGACATTTCCTGGCTATTGGGTCGTAGTCGATTGCTTTGAGATGACATTTCCTGGCTATTGGGTCGTAGTCGATTGCTTTGAGATGACATTTCCTGGATATTGGGTCGTAGTCGATTGCTTTGAGATGAGATTTCCTGGCTATTGAGTCGTAGTCGATTGCTTTGAGATGACATTTCCTGGCTATTGGGTCGTAGTCGATTGCTTTGAGATGACATTTCCTGGCTATTGGGTCGTAGTCGATTGCTTTGTGATGACATTTCCTGGCTATTGGGTCGTAGTCGATTGCTTTGAGATGACATTTCCAGGCTATTGGGTCGTAGTCGATTGCTTTGAGATGACATTTCCAGGCTATTGGGTCGTAGTCGATTGCTTTGAGATGACATTTCCTGGCTATTGGGTCGTAGTCGATTGCTTTGAGATGATATTTCCTGGCTATTGGGTCGTAGTCGATTGCTTTGAGATGAGATTTCCTGGCTATTGGGTCGTAGTCGATTGCTTTGAGATGATATTTCCTGGCTATTGGGTCGTAGTCGATTGCTTTGAGATGATATTTCCTGGCTATTGGGTCGTAGTCGATTGCTTTGAGATGACATTTCCTGGCTATTGGGTCGTAGTCGATTGCTTTGAGATGACATTTTCAGGCTATTGGGTCGTAGTCGATTGCTTTGAGATGACATTTCCTGGCTATTGGGTCGTAGTCGATTGCTTTGAGATGACATTTCCTGGCTATTGGGTCGTAGTCGATTGCTTTGAGATGACATTTCCTGGCTATTGGGTCGTAGTCGATTGCTTTGAGATGACATTTCCAGGCTATTGGGTCGTAGTCGATTGCTTTGAGATGACATTTCCTGGCTATTGGGTCGTAGTCGATTGCTTTGAGATGACATTTCCTGGCTATTGGGTCGTAGTCGATTGCTTTGAGATGATATTTCCTGGCTATTGGGTCGTAGTCGATTGCTTTGAGATGATATTTCCTGGCTATTGGGTCGTAGTCGATTGCTTTGAGATGAGATTTCCTGGCTATTGGGTCGTAGTCGATTGCTTTGAGATGAGATTTCCTGGCTATTGGGTCGTAGTCGATTGCTTTGAGATGAGATTTCCTGGCTATTGGGTCGTAGTCGATTGCTTTGAGATGACGTTTCGGCCTCCCACCGGAGACCTTCTTCAGTAGTAAAATTGCAATTGCAATTGCAATACCTCAGTTAGCGGTACGTTCAGCCTACCATATATTCCTTTTAAAACTTTTACTAAGCCTATTCAGGAAGGCCTCCGATGGATGGTGGAAACAAATGTAATTTCCAAACAATCAACACACGACCCAATAGCCTGGATATCTTAAATTCTAGTTAGGTTTTGTCTTAAACGGTTGCAGTACGTTGGTTCCCCCGTCATCAGTAAATAATACGCCACTATGTAATCGTTATCAGAGAACCATTTCTCTTGTAGGTATATATTAACTGTTCGTCTTATTTGAATTAGCAGTCTTATGTAATTCCAACTTTGTCGAGCTTACTTGCTGAACTGCTATTTGTCATGTTCCGGACGAGGCCTTTCAGTGTTTCCACCATTATTTTCAAGTCCTAAACCATGCAAGTGGTCGTGGTTTAGGACTTGAAAATGGTAGAAACACTGAAAGGACTCGCCCGAAACGTGACAAGTAGCAGTTCAGCCAGTAAACACGACAAAGTTGGAATATACTAACTAGTCAGGATAATCCCAAACATCCGTCATTGAGAAACGATAATAAACGATTTAATTAACAAATATTGTATGCCTATATTTCCTGTACCATGTCGTTGCAACAGCCCTTGCTGCTGCCATTTGTTTGTTAGAGACTGGGTCCCAGACTACTATTCCACCTTGATTATACCTCTATGAAAGGAACAAAGAGACAACAACATTCTTTGCTGTGGAATCGATTTACGATTTCTCCAAATATGGATCGTTGGCATTCATATGTCGACATAAAAAATAATATATTATAACAGAATAATATAAGTATAAAATATACAGTAAATAATATCAAACAGCCCTATTCTGTATACTGCGGTATACGGTACAAGGTAACAGACCCAAGACTCAAGCCTCACCCTACATAAAGCGTTCACATAAATTTGTTCGCCTTCGGTAAACACACACACACACACACACACACACACAAACACACACACACACACACACACAGAGCCAATATTTTCACGACTAACTTGTGAAGAAAATATTGGTTAAATTTAAAGCCTCGGCCTGTTTTCGGTACACACACACACACGCGCGCGCGCGCGCACACACACACACACACACACACACACACACACACACACACAGCACCAAACTACCGCGTGCAGAACTGTTTATCGGAGAGGAGTCGAGTCCACGGCCCCGCAGGCTAGCGAGCCTCACCTGGTCGGTTGTTTATGCTTTGGCCAGTCCAGTCGGCCAGCGAGAGAGAGAGAGAGAGAGAGAGAGAGAGAGAGAGAGAGAGACCAGCATACGCCAAGTTTGTATTATAATCCAACAACTATCGAAAGCGTGAATTTGTTTATGGCACAACTCTGTCGGTCGTAAAAACTTTATTGACACCTCCAGGAACACTGTTTACAAGAATATTAACAGTTTGAGTGTGTGTGTGTGTGTGTGTGCGCGTGCGTGCGTGGAAAATTAATGATAAATAATTCAGCCCCACAGATCAGGTTATTTTTATAGTCTACTCCTTATGTACAGTGGAAAACGTTTAACGCGAAATGACGCGGACGAGCTGTTTTTTCGTGTTAACAAAAGTTCGTGTTAAATGGACAAAAAATGAAACCTAATGAGATAAATGAACAAATCGAGATGTTGCTGGTAAAACTATTCAATTCCAACTTTGTCGTGTTTACGTGCTAAACTGCTACTTCTCACGTTCCGGACGAGATCTTTCAGTGTTTCCACTATTTTCAAGTCCTAAACCAGGAAACATTGAAAGGTTTGGGCTGGCAACACTGAAACGCCTCGTCCGGAACGTGAAAAGTAGCAGTTCAGCAAGTAAACACGACAAAGTAGGAGTTACAGAGACTGCACATTCAAATAACAAGATGAAAAACTATCCAAGTCCAATGATGTTTCAAAAAAGATATTGTATTTTTTTTTTATTAATTTCAATGTTTCTTTTCATTTTCCAAAAGCTATCTAATCATTAAAGAGCTCTTATTTTAATAATAAAAATTAACCTTGGAAAGCGGTTTAATAATTTTATAATTTAGTAATGCACTTGAAAACCTTTAATTTGAGTTTTCCGTAAATTCCTCTAAGTGGTTTGGGTAACTTCACCTTATTATTGTGAAGTACTTACTATATTGTGTAGAAAAATAAAGCAATTAAGAATATTCGGAAGGTACTTGCATATAATCGATTTAGGCCTACTTCTCTTTCTGAATAATTTCTGATTACATTAAAAAAAAAAAAGATTAATTTTTCTTTAAATTTTTAGTATAGTCCTACACGCACTGTAGCTGTTCTTTGCTTAGTCTTATGATTTAGGTTTTCTCTTGTACAGTGGTGCAGTACGTGTTTTGAAGTTCCTATAGTGACAATGTTCAATTCTTTTTAAAACACTCCGTAATTTTCTTTTGCATTCCGTAATTCTGCACTTTTATTTTCATCCAATTGGTCTAATTTGTCAGTGTGGTCAAACATCCGAGTTGGCTTCTCAATATCGACGAACAAGGCTCAGCAACAAAAGCATGTCGGTAGCGGCAAGAACTCGCGGTAAATTTTCACTCTCATTTTCCTTGTCAAGTTCGTCGACACTGTCATCACGTGTGTTGATTTATTTATTATTCAGCTATAGAAAAGCCAGGAAAAAAATATTTTTAATAAACCTTTTTCGCGTTAACCGATATTTTGTAGGTAAAACTTTCGTGTTAACCGTGGCACAAACGGTAACTGTAATTGGCCTATATAAACAGCGATGGGAACCAGTCATAGTTCTTGTTAACCGTTTAAAAAACTTCGTTCTTTCGATTTATGTAAAGATAAATGCAAGTAGGCGCATTGTGTTATTAAAACACACACACACACAAAACAATAATCTACGCGTATATTGTTCATTTTGTTATTTGAATTACAGCAGTCTCTGTAATTACAACTTTGTTGTGTTTACTTGCTAAACTGCTACTTGTTATGTTCCGGACGAGGCCTTTCAGCGTTTCCACCATTTTCAAGTCCTAAACCACGACAAAACAAAACCGCTGGAACCCGTAACCACGGGATATTTTTTTGTCGTGGTTTTGGACTCGAAAATGGTGGAAACGCTGAAAGGCCTCGTCCGGAACATGACAAGTAGCAGTTTAGCAAGTAAACAGGACAAAGTTGGAACTACGCGTATATGTAGCAATAAATAATAGGTAGTCCTATAGGCCTACAATATGTAAACTATATTTATAGATTACATTTTTCACTTGGTACGCTTCTTGATTCGTTGGTTCTTATTTTCTTGATTTGTTAACTTTTTAGAATTAAAAAAAAAATGTATAAAGATTTTCATTTTCACCTGGAATTTTTCAAAACTTTTTTAAAACTTTTTTTAAGATCTTGCCGATACTTTTGTATAATAATTTTAATATTTAATTAATAAAGTTACGCCTAAAATTCTACAAGGTAATGGCCCCTCCCACACTTCTTTATGAGGTTGAGAATTGGACTTTAACGAAAGGCCAGGATAGTCGTGTCCAAGCGGCTGAAATGAGATTTCCCAGGCACGTGGCAGGGTGTACGCTCCATGATCGTAGAAGAAACACACATGTACGGCAGGAACTGAATATTATGAGTATACTCGACGGGATCGCCCAGTATCGGCTGAATTGGTGGGAACATCTTTGCCGAGTGTATGACTGCCGCATTCCCAAACAACTATGGAACTATAAGCCGCGGGGACGGAGAGGTGTGTGACGTCCGAGAAAGCGCTGCAGTAACCTTTGCCTATTTGAGACCGGAACAAACCATCCTTGGTTTAATCCGTGAAGATGATGATGATGATTAATAAAGTTGTGTTAGTGGTTCTAATCACAAACAGAAATAACACTATTTCACACGACGGTAGAAAACTGTTTTCCGATTGGCGCTTTCAAGCTTCACAGATTTGCGATCTAATGACAAGCTGTGAAGCCTGAAAGCGCTATAATTTTCTATAGTGGTGTGAAGCAGTGTTTCTGTTTCCAATAATTTTAAACCATAAATTAATGTTTCAATTCAAGTTACCTTTTGTAGTAAGATTATATTAATTAAATATCTATATTCATACACTTTTCCAGCAAGGATTTTTTATTTTGTAACAAATATAGTCAAGGGTATTTTCAAATGTAAACTAAAAAAACACGTATAATTAATGTAGAGAAATGTACAAATACAATTCAGCTAATCTCTAAGTTACTAATACTCGTTCGTTTCGGAATTTAGTTAACACGATTTTGTTAAAACATATTGCCAAAAGTTGAATTAAAAAGTTATTATATTTATTATTATTAATAATAAATTAAATATCACTATTGTTTGACGACTCGGAACACTAAGTTTTTTATAAGTAAAATCGTAAAGATTTACCTTACAGCCTAAACCGGCTTTCACCTTTAGAGGGCTTCATCAGAGGCTGCCGTAGGTAGCGCTGTCCGTCTTGTTGGCGACGGGATAGTTTTCGAAAGATCGATGCTGTGTGTGTGTGTGTGTGTGTGTGTGTGTGTGTGTGTGTGTGTGTGTGTGTGTGTGTGTGTGTGTGTGTGTGTGTGTGTGTGTGTGTGTGTGTGTGTGTGTGTGTGTGTGTGTGTGTGTGTGTGTGTGTGTGTGTGTGTGTGTGTGTGTGTGTGTGTGTGTGTGTGTGTGTGTGTGTGAGATGTGTTCGAATAATGCGTGCGATTTGAATTGTGTCTGTTCGTTTTTGTTTTTATTTGTTTTTGTGTGTTTGTATATTTCTAATTGTTCTAGAGTGTCTAGTTTTCGGCTTCGGCTTACCCATGGGCTCCCCCATATCCAGCATTCTAGCAGAAGTCTTCCTCCAACACTTAGAAAAAACAAAAATACTCACAAACAATGACAGACACTCACATAAAATACTATATTGGCACAGATACGTTGATGACATTCTAATACTATACAGGGGGAACAAAAGACAATGTGAACAGTTACTTACGCACATAAACAAAATGCATAAAAACATACCTTCACTGCCGAATACGAACACAACAATACCATAAACTTCTTAGACCTCTCCATCACAAAACTAGAACACAAGCACAAATTCAGTATATACAGAAAACCAACTACAACTGACACACTAATACACAACGCCTCCAATCACCCAACACAACACAAACTAGCTGCTCTTAGAACCATGATACATAGACTTATCAACATCCCCTTAGATGAAAAAGACTACAAAGACGAACTAAACACGATAAAATATCTATAGCAGAATCTAACGGACATGACAGAACAATAGTCAGTAAACTCCTACACAAAACAAACAACAGACAAAGACAGAAAACAACAAATTCATAACACTAACATACATCAACAAACAAACTGAAAAAATTGCCCACAAATTCAATAAAGCAGGATACAGAATCGCTTACAAAACTACTAACAAAACAGAACACACACTATCAAAACGCACGCACAAAACACAAAACAAATTCGATCTACCCGGTGTATACAAGCTAAATTGCTCAAATTGCAATAAATTCTACATAGGCCAGACAGGACGTAGCTTCAAACAGAGATACATTGAACACACAAAGGCACTCCACACCACTACAGAATCCACCTTTGCAAACCACCTCATTGAAGCAAACCACACATATAAAAACATCGACAATAACATGAACATTCTACACGTACACACAAAAGGCCGAAAACTAGACACTCTAGAACAATTAGAAATATACAAACACACAAAAACAAATAAAAACGACATCCTAAACGAACAGACACAATTCAAATCGTACGCATTATTCGAACACATCTCACACCACACACACACACACACACACAGCATCGATCTTTCGAAAAACTATCCCGTCGCCAACAACAAGACGGACAGCGCTACCTGCGGCAGCCTCTGATGAAGCCTTCTAAAGGTGAAAGCCGGTTTAGGCTGTAAGGTAAATCTTTACGATTTTACTTATAAAAAACTTAGTGTTCCGAGTCGTCAAACAATAGTGATATTTACTCAAGTAACGGACACGTCATGGACAACGAAATCCAAGAATAATAAATTTATTATGTTACATCTAAGAACAGTAATCAGTAATGTATTCTCCTTTGATTAGAAATAGAAATTCGTTTGGTAACACACATTTACTTTTTGAGTTGCTATAAATATTATTTATGTTTAATAATAGTAAATAATTCTCTTTACCCACTGGAACGTAGAAGTTAGGAGATGGATGACCCCAATATGTACCCTTTCCTCTTCGTGTTGAACCCCCCCTCCCCCCCCACTAAACGAAATCTCTGCATATAATTTACAATTACTTGCAAATACCATTTTGTTATGAGTAATTTAAATTGTATTATTGTATAAATTATGTTCTGAGATATTATAATTTTTTCGTTGTATTTAAGGAAAACAATATGTAACAATGCAATTATTTGATTATGTAAACAAACTGTTTCAACTCCTTCACATATACATGGATACACACATACGCGCTCACATACACAGACACGTTAACTCAAATAATTGATTTGTTGTGTTTGATATTTTCTCTAGTATTCATACACAGGTCATGATGATGACAATAAATATTGTCGAAACGTCGTCACAAATAATTTAAAATTTGTGTCATACTTTCCTGATCGATCCTCGCAAACCCTTCATCGCTTAATTCTAGACTTTATATTCTTAACACATCTGGTGAAAAGTTGTATTAAATTTAATACATCTTCTGAAGGAAATACCTGTTTTATTATCCCTTAGTACTTGAAGTTGTCCCAAGAATGTTTTAAGCAACTTAAGTTTTATTAAAGTAAACGTCATTTGTTATGAAAAAACCGACAAAAAACCGAAAATGTCAAGAAACTGCTAGTTTACCTGTGCAAACAGGTTTACCTCTAAAACCATAGAGGTATTAGACTAGTAGAGTCGTGACGTAGACAGTTCTGTAAGGGGAAATGTGTTTGGGCGAAAAAATAAAGGTAAAGGAAAGCTTATTAATAAAATATATTAATAAGTTTTCCCATCGTTTTCTGGCGCGTGCTTAATTCTTTTTTAAGGGTGCAAACACTAAATTATTTTCAAAATGTTGAGTGATTGTCAATCTCTTACTTTATTTTATTAAATTTCAAATATTGTTAATTACGTTTACTTCAATAAGTATTAATAAGCCTCATTTTAACACACTCGACTGGGTTAAAATAGGCCTACGTTATGGAATGATTATGGAATTCTTGTAAAAATGTTTAATAAACCTGGGGGGGGGACTGATCCCCTCATCCCGTTCGTAGTTACGCCACTGCTTCCAATTTTGTTTACGTTTCCTTAACAATTTTGAAATTTAAATGGATGTTTATAAATTTTCAGTCATATAAAAAATTTACAGTTTTTCAGTGCGTACATTTGCGGAAAGTTTATCGTTGTGACGCACGTGTGTTTCGTAGAATCACACTTGTTTGTCTGCACCATCGCAAACTGACTTCCTAAACTAATAATCGATTTTTGTACTTTGACTTCAAATATTTCGATTGTTGAACGTTTGTTTACATGAACGACCTGATTTGAATAGCCTACTCATAATCCAATATATATGTTTTTATTATAGATAAACTGACATTATCTGTTGTATCAACCTTCTACACTATGGGTGAACTCTTTATCAGGCAAAACATGCCAAATTAACTTCAGCGTAGTAATTTGTTTTTTATCCTCATCGAATCCGAGCAACTGCAACTGTCAACAGATATTGTGGTGTAACTTACACTCTACAACAGAACAAGTACAGGAATATCAACTTATAACAGTAATACCACCAGCTCTTGCAACCAGGTGTTTACAAAAAGTTTCAAAACAGGCCAACTACCCTTATCGGGCTATAAATGTTTTGAACCATGTTTCTATTAACACTGGCGATTGTATGTCAGAAACACATTAGTTGGATATAACAATCAACTTGGTTTCGGAACTACAATATTACTACATGGAAGTGAAGGTTCTAAACTCAGCAAATGGATGTGAAATTGTAACTGTACCCAATTCTGGGAAAAAACTTCTTCGTGAACTTCAAGAACAGTAGATCAGCTTATAGATATATGGAAATGAAATTTCATAGGCTTTAGGACTTTGATTGATGGCAATCATGTCAGGATCAATTTCAGAATGTTAGTGGAATCAGTTTGTTAGACAAGCAACTCCTATCAAAGAATTATATGAAAAGAAAGATCTCTCAACAATTTATACAGTGTGTGTCCCACTTGAACTAGTCATTCCAACAGTAATTTAACTAATTATAAGTATAATACTACTGACTCGGCACAGTAGTAAGTTTTCTATCGGTAAAATGTAAAATTTTTACCTTATAGCCTGAACCAGTTTTTGCTTATTACAACTGACGAAGCTTATGATTTTTTCGCTTATTATAAGTTTCGTCAGTTGTAATAAGCAAAAACTGGTTCAGGCTATAAGGTAAAAATTTTACATTTTTACCAATAAAAAACTCACTACTGTTCCGAGCCAGTAGTATTATAATTAACTAATCAACGGACACGTTATGGACAACAAAATCCAAGTAATTCTAATGTAAAATATTTATACAACAGATCTTGAAAAGAACGTCATGAATGGGATAACAACTTACCTGTTGCACTGTAAAATTATTGAAAAGTCGTTTACAAATCCTTTAGATTTATGAATGAAACACATATTGCTCAACTAGTTGTCTATAAAAATTATATTAATGTACAACCAAATAGCTCCCCATATGCCTCAGAAACTGCTTAATGGAGCGTGTGTTTGTTTAAGACATATCCCAAGAGGTCAGATAATGGTAAAATTAAACTGTGTCTACTTAGAGTGGCCTCATAAGCTAAGAGTCGCGGTCGATGGGTCTTCTTGATCAGACGTCTCAAAGAATCTAATAATTTGTACTTTTTTGAGTGAAAAATATACCGGGAAAACGTTGATCGTTTACTCTTGATAACGTTTCTGCAACGGTATTTGTACTGAATTGTTCAGAATATTAAATTCTCTACCAGGTTTGAAGAAAAGCTGGTTCATTTTTGAAGCACTTCATTAGTAGTTTTTCTACAAATATAATTTCAGACAATTTTTAAAGAATTTTCGAAATGGGCGTACGATTGACAGTCTTGTTTTAAAATCTTTTTGACTTAAGAATTAAAAAGAAGTGGCTGTGGAGGGGTGTGAATAGCTTGAAGGTTGGACACCTTTTTATTTTGTTAATTTCAAAAAATTAAATTCATTTTATTTTTCCAATGATTTACAAATCTTATTTTAGCGCACACACAACTGGCTTAAAAATAGGTGTAGCCGAAATTTCTAATAAGTATGGGGGGGATTGATCTCCTGAACCCCCTCACGTAGTTACGCTACTGCTTATATAGACCTATTGCTGCCTTGGAGCAGAACTAGCTTGAGATTTTTTGTCTTGTTTTTAATAGCATTGCATTCTATGATTCTGTACTTGTTGATTTCAGAAGTATTGTAAGCCCAATCTTAAATATAACGATTTATTTTATATAGAACCGAATTAGCCTATGTCCATCACAAATTATCTTGGTGCAGAACCAGCGTATGACCACTTAATTAAAAAAAAATTGTTCTTAAAATTTAATTATACTGTATTATAACTAAGATGTGTAGTCTATAAGACGATTGCAAAGTGGGTAGAAAACATTTGGCGATGTTTCTTGGAAAAACTATAGACAAGTTAAACTTTCAAATTGTCTCCTAAAAAGTTGTGTTTCTAGACACAGGCTAGTTCTGCTCCAAAACAGCACGAACACAAAAAATAATTGTTTTAAAATAACATAAATAGTGACATAATTATTTCAAAATTCGACTTCTTTTTAATTACGAAATATTATTTTAATTCAATTTCTTATTGAAAAAGAATATGTATGTTAGAATTTATAAGAAAATATTAGTGCCGTTTTATAACAACAATAAAAACAAACGAAGTGGTTTCGATTCCCCTCAAACCGCAGTCATGTTATAGTTATAAAAATAACTCTTTTTCTACTCCGCAGAAGGCAGCGGGCCCGAACTAGTACACAGACAAGCACCAAGTGGTGTCATAATCTTGTTTAACCGGACTAGGCTGTTTGTTTAATCCCTGTAAGGAGGAAGAAGAAGAATAAGAAGTTTGAAAGGGAAAACTTTGCGATCAAGTTTTCCCAACCTAGGTGCTGACAACTGGTTGAAGAAGAAGAAGAAGAAGAAGAAGAAGAAGAAGAAGAAGAAGAAGAAGAAGAAGAAATGTCGCCCGTTTCTACACTACAAATGGCAGGCTGTACAAACCGTATCCATAAAGACGAGTTACAGATATGCGTAGTGACGCATTTTAATTACGCGACAAAAACTTGACACGGCGCGGCAGAGCTTATTACGAATGCCGAACACGGTTAGGCGTTTAGAATAACTGATCAACGTTGTGTACCGGTACTGTATGAATTAAGTTATTTTGTCCGCTCGCCGCATATATTCATTCCATACGTGTGTCGTGTTCTCTCTCGTCATCCGCGTTACGTGCAGGGAATATCGCGTTCCGTCTATTTACGGATGGTCGATATCTAATGTCTCTACCTGAAGATTGCGTAATAGTTTCTCTCTCTCTCTCTCTCTCTCTCTCTCTCTCTCTCTCTCTCTCTCTCTCTCTCTCTCTCTCTCTCTCTCTTTCTCTCTCTTGTCTCTATAGTTGTGGTACACCGCTGTCACCTCGATTCTAGGTATGCGCGCGACAACGACAAATGATTTTGTTCTTTTCGAATCACCATGGATTCGATCGCCCGAGAAACGTTATCCAGGGTTACCATACTCCTCTTTTTTCCCGGACACGTCCTCTTTTATTGTGTTAAAAACCTGTCCGGGAGGATTTTTTTAAAAAGCAGGGAAATGTCCTCTTATTTTGTAAAGCTGAAAAATGTAGTCGCGCGCAATTTTCATAAGTTTTTAAAGAATTACCCTGATTTGTATGATAACCGCCATTCCAGTCAGTTATGGTGTAAATATTTTAAGGAAAGTTCAAGATCATCTTATTATTCAGACCTTTTGAAGTTTTTTGAGTATTTTTATTCCGTTCCGAGTAACAACTCTATTACAGAACGGGTATTTTCTCTGATCAGTTCAAAGTGGACCAAAGAGAGAAATAGGTTAATGGTAGAAAATGTTAAATGTATACTTTGCCTACAGTACAACTTTAAAAGTTCTGAATCATGTGTTCAGTTGTATGATTATTTATTTAAAAAATAAAAAGCTTTTAATGGGAATTGTTCATCTGATAAATACCACAAACACACAATTGAACATTTAGACTGTGAATCCGATTCAGACTGATTAGTATTAAATTAATTATTGCTATCTTTAAAAATAAATATGGCAAATATTCTTTTCCTATGTAAGTTCCGCTTCTAATAGTTTTAAGGTTTGTTTGTAAATATTTTCTTGTTATAACATAAATTAAATTGTACATTGTATAAACTCTGTAAAAACGTTTAATCATGAATACCTTTTTTATCTGTAATGTATAGGCCTAATCATGTAGGTATGATTTTTTTTATCCGTAAGTAACGATCATGCTGTTTTTTCAGGTTGTCCTCTTTTTTTCATCTAGGTCATATGGTAACCGTAGTTAATCCCATTGTTGAGCTGCTATTAATAGTACTGCGTTAACAAAACATTCCAAAAGCGGTATATTTTTTTTATATTTTCCTTCGTTTTAAGAATTCACATAATGATATCGTACCAGAGACTGTTTGTTTTTTTCGTATTATGCCGAAGTGACACACCGCTTGATGCGATTTCATCATCACGTCAGTTCACCACACTTTTGGTCCCACACGATCATTTCGGTGTGTCACAACTAGTGCTGGGAACAAAAACGTACAACTGTTTGAAAAAACAGTTCTCTGAAAAAAAAAAAACACGAACGAACTGTTCTTTTCCGCGGAGACAAACTGTTCTCAGTTTTAAAAACGAACGTGGCGTTGACAACAGTATTGACAACGCAGTGTTCTAGTTCAGTTCTCTGTTCAGAGTAAACCGTTCGTTTTCATTGGAACTTTCGTTGACCTGTTTAGCGTAAACTGTTTTTATTGTAACGTTAGTTGAACAGTTAGGAGTATAAACTGTTCGTTTTCATTGCAACGTTTGTTGAGCTGTTACGAGTAAACTGATTCGTTTTTACTGCAACGTTCGTTGACTTGCGTTCGATTATTGTACTGCCCTCGTTCTGTTTAGCGCAGAATTAGGATACATTCAGTTTTATTTCAGTTACTATAAAAATATTATTCAGGTATTCTCCATAAGTTTTGATGAAACATTTTAAATCAAAAAATGCCTTTTAAGATACTGGTAAATAAGAAAAATATTGACTTAATGCCATTGTTTAAGTTACGTAACCATCCAGTTAAGAAAAATACTAAAATGAACAGTTATTTGGAATGCTCAAAACAAAACGTCTTAACAATACAATGGTAAAATCAGTAAATGTAAATAGCAACAGTTCATTAATTCAACCTGTTTTCCCAACTGTTTTTTAAAAAGTTTTTTTTTTTTTTAACGAACACTTCAAGAACAACAAAAACGTCCACATATCGAAATGATCGTGTGTAGGTCGCTTAAGTGAGTGAGAGAGGACGTGTGAAGAGGAGAGCGGAGAGCGGAGACGGAGGAGAGATATCGTACGGTGTGCACACGTAATACGGAGAAAGCTGTGACAGCAAAAACCAAACACCAACACCGTGGGAAACAATACGCACTGGACGACGACAACCGGCCTCTTTCCTAGTAATTTAAATACGGATATGTAATTTCATTGCTATAGTTTGTGTTTTTGCACGGATTATGTTTGTTTTGTGTTCAGCACGTTTTGAAGCCAAGCGGCGAGAACACGATACCGTTTCTAGCGACCTTGCAGTATCCCGCGAAACAGTATTGCGCGACAGTCACCTGGTTTTCACCCACGTGGATGTTTATTGTTGTACTAGGTGCTTTTAGTTACTACAATATTTCCTCAGTTAACTGAAATATCTTTTTTTTTGTTCTTTTTCGTTCAGTCTCAAAAACGATGTAGGAAAAAAGTATCGGCACACGTGCCACGTTTTACGAAAATCGGTTGATGCGTTCAAAAGTTATCGTGAGACATGAGGCACACCCCAAACAGACAAATGCCAAACGTTCGAGTTGGAAGTGAGAACTCGCTTCGCTCTTTCACTTATGATGGCTACTGATAACTAATTAACTTATCAAATCTTAAAGTTCGTTTTGTTAGTTTAACAAAAAAAAATTTGTTTTCTAATTCTTTATTTAATAATTTACCGTTTAATAATTTCTCGTTTTCTTAAAAAAAAACATTTGAAGATGTAAACAAACTATCTCAACTCGTTCACATATACAATGATAAATACATACGCACGCACACACACGCACACACACACTATCTCTCTCACATACACGAACACGTTCAGCCAAATAATTGTTCTGTTATGTTTGACATTTCTTTTGTATTCATACACAGGTCCTGATGATGACAATAAACATTGTCGAAACGTCGACACAAATAAGTTAAAAATTTGTGTTATATTTTTGGCCGACCCTCACTAACCCTTCACTGAAAAATTCATTGATTGACGATCACTACGAATTTAAGGAATTTACATTAACACTAAGAATTTACATTTACATTTAATGAGGATGATTTACAAAGAGATGTTTCAATTACAAGAAGTGGGGCAAGAGAGTACTCACTGACAATTTCAGTAAGAAAGACCAAAACCATAGCCTTTAAAGGTAAATATCCAGTGAGGACTAAGATAGTTATAAACAACAGCACTTTACAACAAGTGAGCCGTTACAAATATCACGGCTGTGCAGTAAGCTATGAATGTGAATATGATATAAGAGAGAAGATAAACAAATTTAGGAATATTTGTGGTAGGATTCATAGAAATCTTAGAAATAAAACAAGACACAGCACAAGGATTAAATTTTATAAGACAATTGCAATACCCACGTTGTTCTATGCGAGTGAGGCGTTGGTCATGACAAAAAAGGAAAGCGGCAAGATTCAGTGTGCTGAAATGCAGTTTCTTCGAAATACTTTAAATTTTACATTGCCAGATAGAATAAGGAATGAGGATATCAGAGCAGAACTCGAAGTAAAGTACACAAATGAAATTATTTCAATTTACAGAAGACAATGGTGGGATCATCTGCAAAGGATGACAGAGGATCGATTGGCGAAAGCGGCACTGAACTATAAAGCCATTGGTAGAAGAGACGTAGGTCGTCCGAGGATGAGATGGGCGCAGGAACAGGTTTAGGCCTATATGACCTAATCCTTGAAGAGAAGATCTTCTCCTTCTTCTGCTTATTCTTCTTCTTTCTCCTCCTCCTTTCTTCTTGTTCGTCAGGTTTTTGACCTTACAGTCCGTTGAGCACTCATTGATCGGGGACCACCTTTTCCGACGCAGCTGTTGCTTAGGTAGTCTGTCCTGACAGTGTTCTGACACACCTTGATCCTGTCATTCCTTATGTCATCGTTCCTTAGCCGGTCTCGCTGGGATACTCCAAATGCCAATCTTAAAAACTCTCTTTCACGAGTATGTAGTATTTGGCTGTGGGTCCTCGCGTACAGTGTCCGTGGCTCAGTACCATAAATGGGTGTTTCTAAACCTGACCGTATAAGGAATGAGGCCATAAGAGAAGAGTTACAAGTTTTTAACGTGAATGAAAAATTAAAAGATTACAAAAAACGGTGGAAAGAACGCTTAGAAAGAATGTCTGATTCCAAACTGGCCAAACAAGTCTGGAAATACAAACCTATAGGACACAGGTGTGAAAGAGAGATGATTGGAGGATCTTTCAAGGCGAAACCTTGCCTATGCCGTGTTGTGAAGATGATGATGATGATGATAATGAAGAAGAAGAAGAAGTTTTTACGGACCAGTGTGCGGCTACGGGAATCGAACCCACGTCGCGGTCGTTCGTTAACCGCATCACTCTACCAAGGTCGTGCACAGAGAATTTCAGTGACTTAAAAGCAGCAAACATACAGCCCCGCCTTTGTACAGTGTATTATTATTTATAGTAGTGTGAATTCACACACACACACACACACACACACACGCACGCACGCACGCACGCACGCACGCACGCACGCACGCACGCACGCACGCACGCACGCACGCACGCACGCACGCATTGAATCGGTTAAGTCAATATGAATGTTCCAACTGTTAGTGTATTTGTGATTTCACTGAGAGACCAAACAAACAGCCGATTCACTGTGTGTTTATTCGGTCTAGTTTGGCCGACGAATAATCGTGGCTGTTTTGATGCGCGCCTTGGAGGATAAGAGAGAGTGAGAGAGATCGAGAGGGGGACCGGCAAGGTTGGTGGGTGTTTGCACATCGAAACGCGGGCGGTAATTGGCCGTGAAATTAACTATAGACGTGTGTGTGTGTGTGTGTGTGTGTTGTTTTGATGACTTGCAGCACTACAGAATTCTTTTAAAACATAATTAAAGAGTTTGAAGTGAATCAGCTTTCTTCTTTGAGGAGCTATCTGTGTTCACCTGCGGTACGGCACTCAAACAATGTCGGCTACTATCTTGTCTTAACACTGTATCTCTCTCTCTTTCTCTTGTTGCGGTACGCCGCTGCCACCACCTCGATTCTTAGTATGCACACTACGACAAATGAATTTGTTCTTTTCGAATATCACCATGGATTCGATCACCCGAGGAACGTTAATCCCCGTACACCGCTGCCGCCTCAATTCGTGGTATGCTGCGCGCGCGACGACAAATGAATTTGTTGTTTTCTCTGATTTCGCCATGGATTCGATCCCCCCCCCCCCCCCCAGGAACGTTAATCCCCGTCTCGCGGTCCTATTAATTTTACTGCATTAACAAGAAACATTCCAAAAAGCATGTCACACTTTTAAAAAAAATGTTTCCTTCCATTTAAGAATTCGCTTAATGACTGCCTCGTACCTCACGCTGTTTGCTTTTTCATATTATGAAGTGTTCTCCAAGAAAAATAACAGGTTTCGGGCAGTTTTTTTTTCAATCGAACATTTTTTCCAATATTTCGAAAATTTTTGAAGCGTATTTGTTTACGTGCGTAAAGAAGACAAATGATCGAACGAATGAGACAGTTGTTGCTACAACAGCCTGAAGATTAACATTCGGAAGCTTTTGATGTAACTAATGATAATGTGATGTAGCCTATTATAATACACACACACTTATTGCTTACTAATGGTACCTATAATCTCAATCTTCTATTGTGGTGTATTCATTGTTCATAGCCTAAATATACCATAAGTATGGTTTACAATAAAGTTTTTAATTACTCACATTCTTAATTTCTATCGATTTCGGTCATAGACCATCGTCAGGATATTTACACTATACACTCGCAGTCACGATATTGTGAAACAGTTAACTTATTATTTACAAAAAACGAATTCGAAATCGCTGATTAACGATCGTGAAACGTGAGTTTGTGTCCAAAGTTTCTCGAGAACTGATTTTGTTCCGGAGTGTTTATGTTAACATTTTCACGTTTCCGGGTCTATCGTATTGGGTCAGCACTTTCCGGGTCAGCTGATTACTGTATGTTGATTTTCACTTTGCCCCAATATCTCAAATGTGATAGGATTTTTGAAGTCCGTCATGATGTTCAATAGATTTTCGTGGCCCTCTTCTTTTACATGTTTGTATATTCGGTATTCCTCATATATCTTCTTCTTCTTCTACGGGGCCACAGTTCGGCGTCGAACCTTAATCATCCGCCTCAACTTTTTCCTGTCTTTGGCGATCGATGTCCATCGTTTTATTTTAAGTCAAGTATCAGCATCCCTCGCCACTGCTTCAATCCAGCGATGCTTGGGTCCTTCCGACAGGCCTTCTACCCTCGATTTTACTAAACAGTACCTTCGTAAGTATTCGGTCGCCTTCCATCCTAATGATGTGTCCTGCCCATTGCAATCCACGTAGTCGTATGGTGGTGTCCAGATCATTGTCTTTATATAGCTTGTATTGTACCTCATTGTGACGCATTCTTCATATCCCTTTGACTTGGATTAGTCCATATATTCTCCTCAAAATTCTCCTTTCAAAGGTATTGACTATGTTAGCAGCTTGTTTGTTCAGAGTCCAAGTCTCGCTGCCATATGTTATCACCGGTCTAATCATAACTTTATATAATGTGACCTTGGACTTATCGTTGGTATTCCTTGTCTTGAATATAGTTGTCAACGAAGTATATGTTCTATTTGCGGCCTGTATCCTTTTCCTTATTTCGTTTATTTCTTTATTATCTTTTGCAATCCAACATCCAAATTATTTAAACTGATTGACTGTTTCCAGGTCTAGTGGTTCGATTTCAAAATGTTCAGGTTTCATGGTTTTCCTTCGAGTGGTGATCATAACATCTTAGTGATCATCGTGACATGTTGTTCATATATATTAGATATTATTTCGTCATTATTAGGTCTTTTGATATAATAATGTGTTCTTAATTACGCAGCACTTCCCGGAACTGTCCGTGTTCACCAAGCAGATTGCACCGTTAGTACAGGCTATAGGCTACTGAGACTATATTCAATAACGACACAGGTACTCGCTTGTGCAGATGATGTTGTAATTACTGGTAAATCTAAGCTGTCTGTTAAATAAGCCTTCCTTAAGCTGGATAAAGAGGCACATAAAATAGGGCTTAAAGCGAATGAAGGTAGGATCAAAATAACGGTGTCAAGAAGGAAGAGCCGCGTACAACACCAGCAGCATTACGTGTTTGGTGATCACTGTTTTGCAGCAGCATCTGGTTTCTATTATCTTGATTCTACTGTCAGCGAAGACCGTGATGAAAAGGAAGAAATATGGAGGAGAATTGCAGCCGGGAACAGAGCATACTTTCCCTTTGATAAATCCTTGAGGAGCATGCCAACAGTAAGCCAATCAACAAAGTTCGGGTTGAATAAGATCTTAATTATACCTGTTGTGGCTGATGGTGGTGAACCTTGAACCCTTAATAGGTCAGCAGTGGAGCTGCTGGACAGACTTGAAACAAAATCGCTTAGCGGGATTTGTGAAAATGGGATATGGCGGCGAAGGAAAAATAGAGAATTGTATGCAGCATACGATAATCTCAGCATTACAACCTCCTTCATTAAAACACAAAGATTGAAATGGCTGGATCATGTGCTGAGCCAAAAAGCTGTACAAGGGTTCTCCTGGTGGAGTGCGACCTACAGGACGGTCAGGAGTACCTGGTGGAGAGACAGCAGTGTCAAACATCTCCCTTGCTCATGACCACCACATCCACGAACGACAGTGGTTGAAAAGGGCAAAGGCAGCTATACGCGTCTGTTTCACTAATAAAGAAGAACAAGAAGACGATTATATATACACGCGCGCGCGTGTGTGTGTGTACGCGTACATTTTATTCAACACGTAAATTCGTATTAATTATCGTGCAGTCTGGACCAGTAGTTGATACTGGTTAGTTAACTGGTCGCCATTTACATAACGTCGTCCTACGTATGTTTCTACTTCGTATATATATTATTTATAATACACCCATACAGTGAGGCGTGCCTCATGTATTGTACTTTATATGCTTAATAATAGGCTGTATGTATGTCCGCCGACCTTGGTCGATTTATTATTCCATTATTAGTATAATCAACGATTGTAACTCGGCCAACAATTATTCAAGACAATCGCGTAAATACTACGTTCCTGCGATAATTAACGTTCGACTATTGTTGCTGCTAATTGTTGCCGCAACACCGTGAACGCGTTCAACAATGGACGTCGTGTGTTTGATAACAACGTACATAATGGTGTTGTTGTACTGATAACAACTCGACTCTCCGTAAATCAATCGTCTAATTATTATTGTAGCGACAGGTGAAAACAGCTGTTGTCATCACGTTTATAGAGGCGAGATAATCTGGGACATTCCCCCATAAATCTAATCCCAGATCTACATCCCTTAAACCTACAATCTCTTAAACCTTAAATTCTCCCCTTAAAAATTTTACAAAAAAACATTCTCCACGAACGTATTGGGGTAAAATCGTATTATTTTTTTACTGGCAAACTTAAGTTTTGTTTGTAAAGTATTTTAAAATTCTTTACAAGCACCACAAAACAAAGCAAACAGAACACATCAGTTTACACGACAATGCACACACATCCGACGGAATTACGTAGGGTATATCTTACAACTTTATACTAGCTTCTGTATGTCCGTAGACCGACAAAGGCTCATCCGTCTTTAGGGGCAATTTCTTAACCTAACGGCAGAAATCAGGAGGGACAGCTCATATCGGGTGTCACTCGGTCTCCAGAGGCGTGTTACCCAACTGTAGATGTCTTCCGTCCCCCATCGCCTAAAGGTGGCGCTGGATATTTTCCTTCATCGAGGATTGACACCATAAGCCAATAGGCTACTCATACTCTCCAGTAAAGTGGTTCCCAAACTTTTCAGTCCGAGGACCCCCTTCGAAAAATTAAAAATTTCACGGACCCCGTCTGAGTTATGAAATAAAACAAACAGTAAATATGATACAACTTTTATATTTTAATTAAAATGTATTAAAATCAAAATTCTCTTAACTTGCAAAATTATAATATTAATGATATCAAACATAGTTTAATGTGAACAATGAAGCTGCTTTTGAATAATTAGCTCTGCAATGTTAGGTTTAATGTCTGATAATTTCAATATTAAGTCACTCTCGACATCAAATTTATTTCTTAACTTTCCCAACCTCGAGTCTATCTTTCCAGCCACACGTGTCGAAATCCAGCTACTTAGGCGTAAAACCACGTACACAGAAAAACGTTATGCTTAGATACAGTGCTTATACGCGAGATACAGCGCTTATACGTGGACTAAAACAGCGCGATCAGTTCTGCGTTGATGCGGCGCTCTAGTCAGTTCGCCTGACAAACAGATCTGCTACACGACAAGATTTAAAGACATTATTAAACCCATTGGTTTGAAACTACTTTTACAGTTACTATTAGTTTGAACCAAACAAAAAAAATACTAATTGATTTAAGATTCTGACATTTAGATTTTAGACTATACAAAATCGGAGAAAATTGCGGTATATTCTATTTTTTCTTAAAAATATCCGCGGACCCCATGTTGGTCAGTACATTGGGAGATGCCAATTATGATTCTAGACCAAACCATAATTCCAAACAACAACATGAATACTACATAGCTTGGGCCCTGTGAAACCATCCATATTATGACGAACGATTCGTGCTGTAACTTCGATCATAAACGCTACGTACAGATATCCAATTGCCTTTCGTCAAGGACGTGTAATTAAAACTCACGTTAACAGCCAGTCACCAAACGTGATCGTAATTATTTGTTGTCCTTAATTACTCAACGGCCGCGATAGCGTACGTTTGTACAACTGTATAGCCTAAGTGGTAAACACTCATCGCTTTATTATTGGATATAATCAGGCAGCAATGAAGTACTGTCAGAACGCTCATCTTTGTGTGGGACTCGATCGTTGCCAACCCACCATTAAAGTCTCCGAAAACTGCCACTCGATTAATGCGTCTGTGCGACCATTTCCCTTACATTGCATACAGCGTACGAATTCACGTGCGCGCGTGTGTGTGTGTGATACTGAATAAAAATAATTCTTTCTACAAGAATGTATTTTTATTTAATTGTATCGATGCAATGTATCGACAGCTTTGTTTTTTTTTTATGTTATCTAATAATATACAGTGGAACCCGTGAATTACGAGCTCGCTTTTAACGAGAACTCGGATGTAACGAGCAAAGGTACGAGATTTGTTTGGTTTTGTATCTTAGTAATGATAATTAAACTCGCTTTTAACGAGTAGGAACGATTTAGTGACTTGGTTATATAGTTAGCATAAATGGGGTTTATTTATTATGCTAATCGTGATATAAATGATTTACATTTAGTAAATGGGACTAGTGGTATTTTATGTGAGTTTATCACTTTCTCATATGTATCTCGCCCTAAAGCTGGATGCCATTTACATTTAATGCCAAGCGTTGTGCAGCCATTTACATTTAGTGGTGTAAATATAATTTACATCTGTGGTAATTAATTGTGTAAACCATTTACATCTAGTGAATATTAATCTGTGCTAATTATCTGCGCGGATTAATTACTCAACAATTATGAATCATATTAATTAAAGATTTATGTAATACGTTAAAATTGATATATCTAAAATTATTTCTATTCGTCAGATTTGACTCAACACAGTGTCTGATTAAATACGATTTTATGAGTCTATTAATCAGACGTTTCAATGGTCGAGTTTATTGTATCCATTGATGTTTAGCATAAGTTATGAGATTTTTAGTGTAATACTTAGAATGAAAATACATCAATAACAAAGGTGAAATTTCAATAATGAACGCATGAATACTGTAAATTAACTACTTATTTATTACACATCTTACTGAAGTAAGTAACTATATCCTGCAAATTACATACATATTAAAGCACATGATATAAATACAATTATTCAATTTATACGATGTTTCCTGAAACATAAACACATGGTACATTCAAATGCAGTAAATAATGCACATATATAAAACATACACGAATAATAAACAATCAACAATTATACTTATTCCTACCTAAAATGCGTTCATTATTTCTCAGATAACGAATTACGTTAGTGTTATTTTATAGATTTTATGATTCATATGACTCATATGTAATTATTCTCTTGGGGTTAGTTCTTTGAAAAGAGGCAACAGAACAGTAGTGTAGTATATACTACTAAGATTAAATAGACATAAAGCTTATCTTTGAGAGTGTTTATCCAATTCCGTCGTCGTGAGAAGACACTTTCTAGATGATTCGTCGAAGATCATAATCACTGTTACGCAGAGCACTGATAATTTCACTTCACTCCACTAAATCTCCACTCCCGTCATGTGTATGGTATTGTGGTAACCCGCTGATGTCGAGTGTCCGGAGTTCAAATAGTGAGGTGTTAATGTTGTCATTAACTTGAATTGTTCTGAAAGTTTGCCATATTTGTGTACATGGTTAACTGTGCCGTCTATTTTGGGTGTATCGCGTACTGCGTGCTTAATTGTTTGGTATAGTTTATTCAACTAATTGTTCAACATGGTGATACGTTATGATGTGAGAATGTTTGAGGTGACACTCACTGTTCTACTTTAAATGTTAATTAGTATATTATTATGTGCGCGTCAGTTGAGATTTCAAGTCCCGTACGCACTCATAGTTTATATTTCCGCACAGAATTGTGTATAAGTGTGACTATACCGATGTCTTTGTTCACTTATGAATTTACAAATTAGTGAATCCGGTCGGTCGACATAATCAATCGTCTGTCTATCGTACGCACTAACTTCTGACTATTAATTGCGACTACCAACTGCTACTATTAACTACATACTCTTGACTACCGACTGACTGTTAACTGCGACTAACTGTTCGATTGAACGACTTGACTACTCGATTGAATACTTGACTATCCGATTGAAAATTACTGACTCTCGATTAACTACTTGACTGCCTGATTGAAAATTACTGACTCTCGATTAACTACTTGACTGCCCGATTGAAAATTACTGACTCTCGATTAACTACTTGACTGCCCGCTCCGCGTCTTCGCCAAACAGTTTTATTGGAACATCTTACCCATAAGTCTAAGTTTCGATCTCTACGCCTTCTAGGGCTCTTGATTGGTCGTACAAATTCCTACCCTTCTGTAGATCTCATCCACTGTTTCACGATTCGTCGGCCGAACCCTTCCTACTCTCTCCACGAGCTCTCTTAGAAGATGCTTGATGCTGGTTGGTCGTCGTCATCCCCGGAGTGTTTCATGTGACGAGCGTAGCACAGATTCTAAGAAATTAGGACAATTTCATGGCCTTCTGTTATCCTTTGTTTAGACTTTCCCTAAGGTTCTGACTGAGCTTTTGTTAACAGACTCCAGGTCTTGGTTAATTGTCTAAGTTCCACGACGTTCGTTCCGCCGATTATCAACCCTTCGTTGTCTTCATTTCGGTGAAATTCTACTTTTCAGTCGTAAATTTCAGTAAACTGTCAAGAATGTGTTTTCACGCTGTGCAGGGTACACTGGCAGTATTCACTGAGTTACGTCTATTGTCTATCTCTCCGTTAAAATTGCTCTGTACTTCCTTTGTAACATAGTAAAGCCTTTCATAATTGAGCAGTTACACTTTGCTTCCACAGCAGGCGTTCCATCTCGATTCCGTGTAACTCGGCAGCTGGACGAAGTCTTTGTTTCAGATTGTTGGGTGCTGTAAATTTTGACAAACGGCTAGCTGTCAGTGACGCCTTGAAATACTCATTGTGTGCAGTGCTCAGACATTTTTTCTTTGTCTTCGCTCTGTCGTCGGGTTTGACGTGCCCTCGATTCGTCATTATTTACGACCTGGGCTTGTGTCCGTCGACTTGAGTGTGGGAACGTGTCACTTGATCGAGGAATTAAAATTTTTTTAAAATTTCGATCATTACATTGTCCCCAAATTGGATTGGATGTTGGACTTCGGGAGACATCTGATCCAATTTCTGCGCTCTGTCCCAGTCGTGGATGTCTGCTTCGGAATGGACATGGTTGACTGACATCTATCTCTCATAGGAAGCAATTAATTGTTATTCCCCATCTTAATGTTTTATATGGTCATATGAATTTATTGCCGCACATCTGAGTGAATGAACGCATTTTTACACTTTGTCTGTCCATATGCGGACTGTACAATACGATTTCGAGTAAATAATTGAATTTAAGACATGGACGTTTGTCCATTTGACAGTTTGTCTCGTTATTCTTTACACACAATGTATTAGATAAGCTGTAGATTAGCTACCCATTATATTAATCGATCTTATGTCGATGACCTATATAGCAATAAAATACGTTTAAACTTGTCATTACTGTCTCTAGAATACAGTTGATACTAACAAATATATACATATGGTCAATTCGTAACATATTATAAATGATTACATTGGTAAAAGAAACATACATATTAATTAAATAGTTAAGGAATCAGCATACTTCGTGATGCATACTCTTAAAGTTATAAAACAATCGTCCATTTTGAATTATTATTTACATAAACAAATTATTCGAGTCTCTACATTTTAACAAGTTATTATTCATAATTATTAACGTCTTTGGTGTCCTGTGTCATAGTATTACACTGTCCTTCTGACACATGGTACATTTCACAAATCACTTTCTGTATATGTTGATATTTATACGTCTAATTAACATAACGAATGACAATTATGTGCTGATCACAAACACAGTTAGCATTGAAATACAGACTAAACACAACAAGTAAAATGCATATCATTATTTGGTTAGCTGGACTGGCCGCGCGAGCAAATTACCTAAACTATGTCTTCTGCTGGTCGCCGGGAGTCGTCGCTACCACTCGTGTTATCTATACTTCCGTTCGCTGGCTCATGATACGCTTAATGCACTTTAATTTGCCGTATGTTGTACAAGCTCATACGTGGCTTTGTTTTAATTTCATTCATTAATCTTCTACTCTTCATTCATCAATATTCATCTTTAATTATTTTCTTTGGTTTATGTATTCCCATACAACCAATGTATTTAATGTATTTTATTCAGTACTATCTAATTTCATCATTACATTTTCAAACATTCTTAAAATCGTCTTCTTAATACGTTTTCATTTATTCATTCTTAATTTACATTTGTGATGACATACTTTTATGTCCCGTCACTATCGTGCTGTTACTAACGCACGCGTTTTTGTTTGTAAACATTAAGGTGTTTGACCTTGGGTTTTGTGTAACATATTTTTCCCAATGGCTGGTTGGCCGTCCCCGTTATTCCGCTACAATGTGCTGCACTTGCGCGCCTAAGATTTATGACCATTCTCCGTCTCGTTCTATGTGAGTGAGTGAGAGGTGTGTCCCACTTTCCTTTTTGTCGGTCTGCCTCAGGCCAGCACGCTTTAAACTGCCTCCCTTGGCTTAGACAACCCTTCGCAACCGTATTTCCATTGCTCACATATACAGTGAGTAGTTTTTGCCGCTTTTTCCAGTAGCTTTCACTAAGTAAACACGCGCCGTTCTGCTTTTGCCGCCGTTTCCAAGTCTGTATACAATTCCGTTGTTCGACAGTCAGTTTACTACTCGTGTGTTTACATAATAAAATGTTGTTTCTTAGGTTCCTAAGAGATCTTACCCCGAGTGCTTGGACTCTTCCTCCAGTACTATCACGATCCTTTACAACATTTTTAAGTCGTCTAGTAGAGATTCTTCTTCTCCTCTCCCTCATGACGTTTCTTGTCCATGATGAACATGCATACGGATCTTGTAGGTCCTTCCGTTTCATGTCATCCATGGCTTGTGTAAATTTGCTTTTAGCCTTATAACATGCGGTATTTGTTTCAACTTTAAACTTTCCCTTCATGCTTCTTATTGATGCAGCTCGACTACTTCGCCGGTCTATGCTTATTTCACAAGCTGGATACTTCATCATAGAATTCACTGATGCCGTATCTATTCTCGCGTTTCTTAATTTGTACCTTTTATGCGTTCTACCTGGTGGTAGTAAAATTTTACTATCTTTATCCACGTCTGGATACTCCTCTTCCCACTTCCTCATATACAAAGGAACAAAGTCATTTTTCTTCTTAATCCATTTGTTTCTTGAACTTACGTTAGATCGAATAGTTGATAATTTCTTAGTAGCTGATACATCCGTAAAATCAACAGTGTTATCAGTGTCTTGTACTTTCCGTACGTCTTCGTAATTATCATTCATCACTTCTTCTTGCTTCTTCTGGACTTCGTTTCCATCCACTTTCCAGGTATCCTTGTATTCACGTATTTCTGTACGAAACAGCTTGAACTGCTCATTCATATGTTGCGTAATTTCTTCTTTATAATTATTAAAATTTTCATTAATTTGATTGAATTTCTGGTTGATTTCTTCTTTAATTTCTTCTTTATGTTGATCGAATTTCTGATTCATCATCTTGAAGCTTTCATTATTCGTGCGCATGAAGTCCATCAACAATGAACGTAGCGATGCCTCTTCATGTGATTGCTGGGACTCTTGTGGTTGCTGTGACTCCTGTCCCCGCGCTCTGACCTCTGACGTCTCCTCCGTCATATTTGGTTCGACGACTGATGAGTTTTCTTCGTTGGTGTCGGGTGCGCCTAACTGGTTGTTAACGTCAAAGTCCATGCTATCAGAACTACCGCTAGCCATTTTCGCCTTGCTTCGCGTTATCATTTACCAGTCAAGCTAACCTTACACTTATTTAATAATGTCTTACGTACTATCTTATTGTAATTAGTCTAAATACTACTGTCTGCTCTCTTTTGCCATGCGATGGGCGCCATTTATAGTTAGCATAAATGGGGTTTATTTATTATGCTAATCGTGATATAAATGATTTACATTTAGTAAATGGGACTAGTGGTATTTTATGTGAGTTTATCACTTTCTCATATGTATCTCGCCCTAAAGCTGGATGCCATTTACATTTAATGCCAAGCGTTGTGCAGCCATTTACATTTAGTGGTGTAAATATAATTTACATCTGTGGTAATTAATTGTGTAAACCATTTACATCTAGTGAATATTAATCTGTGCTAATTATCTGCGCGGATTAATTACTCAACAATTATGAATCATATTAATTAAAGATTTATGTAATACGTTAAAATTGATATATCTAAAATTATTTCTATTCGTCAGATTTGACTCAACACAGTGTCTGATTAAATACGATTTTATGAGTCTATTAATCAGACGTTTCAATGGTCGAGTTTATTGTATCCATTGATGTTTAGCATAAGTTATGAGATTTTTAGTGTAATACTTAGAATGAAAATACATCAATAACAAAGGTGAAATTTCAATAATGAACGCATGAATACTGTAAATTAACTACTTATTTATTACACATCTTACTGAAGTAAGTAACTATATCCTGCAAATTACATACATATTAAAGCACATGATATAAATACAATTATTCAATTTATACGATGTTTCCTGAAACATAAACACATGGTACATTCAAATGCAGTAAATAATGCACATATATAAAACATACACGAATAATAAACAATCAACAATTATACTTATTCCTACCTAAAATGCGTTCATTATTTCTCAGATAACGAATTACGTTAGTGTTATTTTATAGATTTTATGATTCATATGACTCATATGTAATTATTCTCTTGGGGTTAGTTCTTTGAAAAGAGGCAACAGAACAGTAGTGTAGTATATACTACTAAGATTAAATAGACATAAAGCTTATCTTTGAGAGTGTTTATCCAATTCCGTCGTCGTGAGAAGACACTTTCTAGATGATTCGTCGAAGATCATAATCACTGTTACGCAGAGCACTGATAATTTCACTTCACTCCACTAAATCTCCACTCCCGTCATGTGTATGGTATTGTGGTAACCCGCTGATGTCGAGTGTCCGGAGTTCAAATAGTGAGGTGTTAATGTTGTCATTAACTTGAATTGTTCTGAAAGTTTGCCATATTTGTGTACATGGTTAACTGTGCCGTCTATTTTGGGTGTATCGCGTACTGCGTGCTTAATTGTTTGGTATAGTTTATTCAACTAATTGTTCAACATGGTGATACGTTATGATGTGAGAATGTTTGAGGTGACACTCACTGTTCTACTTTAAATGTTAATTAGTATATTATTATGTGCGCGTCAGTTGAGATTTCAAGTCCCGTACGCACTCATAGTTTATATTTCCGCACAGAATTGTGTATAAGTGTGACTATACCGATGTCTTTGTTCACTTATGAATTTACAAATTAGTGAATCCGGTCGGTCGACATAATCAATCGTCTGTCTATCGTACGCACTAACTTCTGACTATTAATTGCGACTACCAACTGCTACTATTAACTACATACTCTTGACTACCGACTGACTGTTAACTGCGACTAACTGTTCGATTGAACGACTTGACTACTCGATTGAATACTTGACTATCCGATTGAAAATTACTGACTCTCGATTAACTACTTGACTGCCTGATTGAAAATTACTGACTCTCGATTAACTACTTGACTGCCCGATTGAAAATTACTGACTCTCGATTAACTACTTGACTGCCCGCTCCGCGTCTTCGCCAAACAGTTTTATTGGAACATCTTACCCATAAGTCTAAGTTTCGATCTCTACGCCTTCTAGGGCTCTTGATTGGTCGTACAAATTCCTACCCTTCTGTAGATCTCATCCACTGTTTCACGATTCGTCGGCCGAACCCTTCCTACTCTCTCCACGAGCTCTCTTAGAAGATGCTTGATGCTGGTTGGTCGTCGTCATCCCCGGAGTGTTTCATGTGACGAGCGTAGCACAGATTCTAAGAAATTAGGACAATTTCATGGCCTTCTGTTATCCTTTGTTTAGACTTTCCCTAAGGTTCTGACTGAGCTTTTGTTAACAGACTCCAGGTCTTGGTTAATTGTCTAAGTTCCACGACGTTCGTTCCGCCGATTATCAACCCTTCGTTGTCTTCATTTCGGTGAAATTCTACTTTTCAGTCGTAAATTTCAGTAAACTGTCAAGAATGTGTTTTCACGCTGTGCAGGGTACACTGGCAGTATTCACTGAGTTACGTCTATTGTCTATCTCTCCGTTAAAATTGCTCTGTACTTCCTTTGTAACATAGTAAAGCCTTTCATAATTGAGCAGTTACACTTTGCTTCCACAGCAGGCGTTCCATCTCGATTCCGTGTAACTCGGCAGCTGGACGAAGTCTTTGTTTCAGATTGTTGGGTGCTGTAAATTTTGACAAACGGCTAGCTGTCAGTGACGCCTTGAAATACTCATTGTGTGCAGTGCTCAGACATTTTTTCTTTGTCTTCGCTCTGTCGTCGGGTTTGACGTGCCCTCGATTCGTCATTATTTACGACCTGGGCTTGTGTCCGTCGACTTGAGTGTGGGAACGTGTCACTTGATCGAGGAATTAAAATTTTTTTAAAATTTCGATCATTACAGTTATAACGAGCATTTTACCGCAGGCTTTTTCATGTGTTAAGGTCTAAAAAAGTTCGTTACAATGCAGCATTTTAAACATTCCTTTAAAGTCATTAACGCTGTTTAGTGAAACTAATAAATGTAAGTGATGAATTCGTGGAATATTTAAATAAATTACAAAACTGTTTTGATATCTAAAGATACAAAATTACTAAATAAACAAAAAATGACTATTTTAAGGTTAATGCGAAATATTTCTGCGTGCGAAATATAATTATGACGATTCCATTTAGAACGAATAATAAAGAGACAAATAAATTATAGTGAATTTTCTTGTAATTTAAAAATAAATATTGTACATGTGGCATGGAAGGTTTGCGTTTTTTGCCCGATAGCCGGCTGATTTTTGGTAAGTTTTTACTACACAGTTACTTTTACTATATTTCGCGAATCCACTATACGCCAATATTCAGCAAAGAATGTTAGCGTCTAAAAAATGTGTGATGTCTGAATTTCACTTTTAAGCGGAGAACATGAAACGAGTCAAAATGTTATTGTGCGATGCCTCTTCTATAGTAGACTTTTTTGTTGTGTTCGATAATATATAGGCTTGCGAGTCGACAACTCGGATGTAACGAGCACCCGGTTTTAACGAGCACATTTGTTCGGTCCCTTGAATCTCGTTATAAGCAAGTTCCACTGTATTTTTAAATTTGTGACAGCACAAATTTTACTTGTAAAGAGTTGTAGCTAGATTTTTTTTATTAGACCTACTATAAAATGGTTAACATTTATCATAATAATTTCATTTAATTTGCAAAGAATATATCAAATTTAGTTGAATGTAAAAGTGTTGATTTTACGTTGAATATTGCCGTCACTGCCAAATATTAGGTTAATTATTTTATAGGTTTATTATTAATAATAATAATTGTTAATACTATATCTTAGTTGTACCCTAATCATTTATGTGAATTAAGGTTAAAAAGGATTATTTCAGGATCTTTGATTATTTGATCTTTGAAAGGATTATTTCGCAATAAATGTGTGAGAAAATTGTTGGCGATAAGAGCTGATTGGACCTATGAATGATTGTTGTTTTGTTGAATTAAATGTATAACAATGACACTAATAAACCTTAACTTGCCACTGCTCACAGTATGTGGTGAGCAGGTAATTCCTAGTGCTGTGAATGCAATGAACACTGTTAACTATAATAATGGAAATAAGATATTAAAAAAAATAAATAAATAAATAAAATCAAATAAAAGCTGTCAGAATGTTATAATAATACGAGGGCTATTTTTTTTCAACCTCCGATAAACCAATAAACAGACAGAATGGCATCAATCATTTTATTATATACAAAAGTTTCATATATATGTACACTACTTTTCTACATAGTCACCACCATTGTTGAGGCACTTATCATAGCGAGGCACCAACTTTTCTATGCCCATGTTGTAGAATGTTCACTCCTGAGTAGTCAGCCAATCTGCCACACTGGACTTTAACTCATCACTGGAGTCAAACCGCTGCCCACCTAACCACTTTTTTCAAGTCAGTGAACAAATGGTAGTCACTTGATGCCAAGTCTGGGCTATAAGGTGGGTGATCAAGGATTTCCCAACCAAATTCATGAAGGGGGAGTCTTGTGGACATCTGTGAGTTTTTTGGGAACACACTGAGCACAGAGTTTCCTATACCCAAGCTTCTGAGTAAGAATATCATAAAGAGCAGACCTAGAAATTTCAGGAAAATCAGCAGAAAGTTCAGTAATTGTGAAACGACGGCGCTCTCGAACCATCCTGTCTACCCTTTCAACATCATCAGTAGCCACGGACGTTCTTCCTTGCCCTCCTTCATCATGAACATCAATTCGCCCTTCTTTAAATTTTCGACACCATTCCCGAACTGAACCATCACTCATCACATTTTCTCAATACACATTACACAACCTTCGATGAATTTCTGCAGCACTATGACCTTCAACTTAAAGAAATCTAATAACAGACCGAGTCTCACACTTGGAGGCAATTTCAATTGTAGTTGCCATAATTAAACTGTCGTCACCACAGTAATAGACAAAATAACAATAAAACTAGAGGTTATAGGTTAGAGCAAAGCCTCAACAATCAGATTGGTGCTACGACAACAGAACCAGGTTTGCTAACTCACCGGAGGTTGAAAAAAAAATAGCCCTCGTATAATTAAATAAAAAATGTATTTTGGTAAAAAGAATTATTCATTATTCAGTATTAAAATATAACAGGAACAAAGTAATGTGTGTGTGTGTGTGTGTGTGTGTGTGTGTGTGTGTGTGTGTTGTATATAATAAAATGAATAAATTGAAGAAGACGTTTCTACAAGAATCTATAGTTTTTGATATTATAAATTATATATGTATTTCTACAATTTCAATTAACAACCCACTGCCGCAGTACGCAAACAAAAAGATTATTAAGTATTAGAAACAACAATTTTTCACTTATCAAGTGGGATTAAGACCTCTTCTGTAGGATTTAGAAGGATTAGGAGGATTTCACATCTGGTTACGAAAGAAAAGAAAACTACAGTAGTGGTTTTCGTGAACTGAGGTGAAATCCTCCTAAGACGGCCTTCTTGGTTAAGTAAACAAATATTTATTACCCATACGTAATAATCTGTTTGTTCTTACTAAGCTTGTATTGCAACCATTAACACGCAATTATTAGCCTATACTTTCCATTAGCGCTTTTAAGCCTCTTGGCTCATCTTCAGATGGAACGTTGTGTTCCAATACAATATTGGTAAAAATTAGACTTAACCACTAAATCTTTTAATCCTTTTTGTTGGTATTTTGTGACGATATCTATTTAATATTGATAAACATGATGTTGTAAAAATGTATTTACGCCCGAGAACGAACGTAGATTGTAGAGCTCGAAACGGTGTGTTGACAGTTGTGTCTAAAACGATGGCTAATGTTCGAAATATTATATAATACATCGTGTGGTTAGTTGTAAAACTACCCTAGACCAAGTTTTAATGATGTTTCAAAAACGACATTTTATGCATTTCTCTTTTTATTTTTTGACAGCTATGTAATCAATTAAAAACACTCTATTAATAAGAAAATTTACGCTTGAAAATCAGTTTTATGATTTATAATATTGCGCTTGGAAACCGTTAATTTCAGTTTTCCGTAAATTCACATGAGTGGACTTGGGTAGCTTTACCAATAACCCCACGAATATGTTATTATTAATATTACTACGGCTGTACAATGTTTACACATTTTCTGGAATCTAAGTTTACAGAAGTAATTGAGTTCTTATCTTCCACTACTTCTTGTCCATCCAAAGCTCTTCTTCAGTTTTTCGTTCCCTCAATATAGTTTGGATTTCTTCTGTCCAGTTGATACATGGTCTTCCTTTTTTCCTTCTTCCTGGCGGGGTCCATTCCATAACTCTCCTTGGCAATCTTTCCTGTGCCATTCTTTTCGTGTGTCCATACCATTGTAATTTTTTTGTTTGGATAAAATCAACAATTGAATTTTTCACATTCATTCTGTCCTTAATTGACTTAATTCCTAATTTTCTCACGTCTGGATACTCTTGCCGAACGTCTCCGAAAGTCCATCTCTGCTGTCATTAATTTTGTTCTTGTGTGTTTATTAGTAGTCCAAACTTCTGAGACGTAAGTTATGATACTTCTAACAGTGGTTTTAAATATTTTGGTTTTCGTTTCTGCTGTAATTTGCTTATCCCACAGGATTCCATTTAATGTAGATAAACGGAATATGTAATGTATTCCCACGAATATGTAATAGTAATAATTATGTCCGGAACGTTGACAATATTATGTAGGCTATGGTAAGGATTAACGGTGGTAGGCCGCCGTACTTGTGAACAGGTAGATAAACAATAATTGAGAGCACCGCACATTCAACAATTTGTTTGATAGATAGTCAGTCGGTAGCGGTGCTCGGTGCCGAGGCATGTCTCTTGCAATAACCCAGTTCTGACGACGAGATTCAACAGGCCGTGCCGGTATTCCGCCGACCGCTGCCAACCAACATTATTGGAGCGCTTACACGAGAGCCGCGCATTCCTTCCTTCTCGTTTGTTACACGCTCCTACCACTAATGTATTTATTACACACACACACACACACACACACACACGTAGTCGTATAATGTGAGTTATTTTACAGCTGTGTAAGTATGCACATTATGAACTGTTTAGCTATAACGGCTCCTTGTTGGTTAAATTGTCGCCAATCGTAAAACACAATTTGTCATTTTTTCGGGAGTGTTTAACGATTTTAACGGGAACGACTGACCCCCCCTCTCTCTCTCACACACACACACACACACACACTTCTTCTTTTCTGTTGTTAAAATTCATTCCCGGGCTGTTTGACCGTGGTCCATTGTTTTCAACTAGAAGAGACGTTTCGACAGTACCATCAACTGCCATCATCAGTGTAAAATTCGAGCCTTGGTAACGTAGGGTGGTAGACGTTAGTGACCACAGTACTGTGGTCAAGGCTGGAGAAGTCCCGTGAACACCACTTCCAAGGTTGTCAGTCGTTCCTGAAACTTAACGTCTACCACCCTACGTTAGCAAAGCTCGAATTTTACACTGTTGATGTCAGTCGATGGTACTGTCGAAACGTCTGTTTTAGTTAAAAGCAATGGACCACGGCCAAACAGTCCGGGAATGAATTTTAACAACAGTGACTCCGGTCGTGTAAGCCTACGAAATATATTACTTCTTTTTCTTGTTCTTCTTCTTCTTCTTCTTCTTCTTCTTCATCTACTATCTGGGACTAGACAGTCCGGTCCCAAAGGAATATATACACTTCACCTACGCTTCCTACGTCTTACTGTACTTCGTTGCCAAACTTCTTACGCATTCAGATATTGTAAGAAAGAAGGAAGTAAACATTTAAAACATTTGTGAGGATCAGTGAATAAAAATGAAATTTTAACTCTTTCCCCCTTCCAAAATAAACGAAGCGTTGCCGTCTTTGTCTTGACTATTTTTTTACGAACGGTTACTATAAATAGTCACACTGTTAATTACGGTCACCCTATACTAGAAGTCGGCAACCCTGCGTCGATAAGGTGTAACGCGCCCCGCTAACCAATTTGTAATTTTATTTTCTCTTGAACGAAGGAACGCACCCGCATTGTGTCTGCTTCGAAGTTTGGTATTATAAAATAGTACCAGCCATTTATCGAACCGCACTAAGTCTTCCCCCGATCGATACGATTGTCGAGCTTGTCGCCCAGAAAGGAGAAACTTGATTTTTTTTCAGGTTTTACATTTCTGTGCACTTCATGAAAATAAATATAGTGTTCTCGTGGTAAGTTCTTCAATTTATTTTTATTAAAATATTTTCCTGTTTAACTAATTTTTTCGTTTAAAGTTTTGTCAGTTTTAACATGCGTGTGCGCGATGACAAATTGTTGATGACCTACTCCTATGTGAAAAATTTTCACAGATTTATGTGAAAAATACTGCAAAGGTTTTTTTTTGATTCGGTGTTCCACGTCGCTAAATATAAGCGGAAGGATATTATAAAGCGACAGTTAATGTTTGTAACGTCCGGCTATTAAACTCTGCACCTTTCTATTTTCCATTGATGGGGTGGGGAGGGGTGCGCCCATCGAACTGGTCCTCAGTTACATATGCGCCCCCATAAATTCAAAGGTTGGTTATGACTGCCCTATACAATTATAGTCACTAATAATTATAGACGCACTATAAATAAATAACTATTAATTTGTTTTCTGCAGAGCGTTTTCAGCACCAACAACACCGACCGATCCCAAAGTTAAAACCAATTGTTGTAAGATAAAATCTATGAAAATTTTACAGCTGACCGAGTTGATGTACACGAGTTTGAAGTTGCCGGCGTGGATCGACGCCGCGGACCCATAGTTGCGTGCGTGTTTGTGTCGACTGGCTCGCGTTGCCCGTCCTGTGATGACGACCACAAAAACGCGCCCAGCTGCAACTAAACAGGAAACTATCAAGTCATCGTGATTAAGTGTTGTCGATAAACAGCAGAGTTGACGGCAACGAAACGGGTCGGTCGGAGATAATCATCGTCAACGTGAGCGACAATTTGTGTCGAAACAGAACAACAACAATATTTTGTTTATTTAATAAATTCGTGTTATACCGTTTTGTTGTTATCGTTATTATTATTATTATAATTAAACGACATTCTCGTTTTAGTTTATGTTTTTCTTTAACGCCTTTCCGTCTGTGTGTGTCTCTCTCTCTCCAATCTTTTATTTTCCCCTTATTCACACACTCTCGCTTGTGAATAGTAAAAATGTGTTTGTCTAGTGGATGAGTCGACGAAATCGTGTACCTGGTGCATTTGTGTGTGCTGTTGTCACGATTTTCCTGCCTGCGTGCTGCTCGGCAATGTTGTCTTGACATCTGTATCAGAGTCTCTCTCTCTCTCTCTCTCTCTCTCTCTCTCTCTCTCTCTCTCTCTCTCTCTTTTCCTCCGAACGTACAATCATAATATTACATAATTCATGAAGTTTTTTCTTCTTCTTCTTCTTCTTCTTCTTCTTCTTCTTCTTCTTCTTCTTCTTCTTCTTCTTCTTCTTTTTCGCTCTCACCATATCGACATCGACGAACCCCACGCTTTACGAAGGTGACCCTTTCTTATTCTTCTACTGCTTTTTCTCCTGTTGCTTCTTCTTCTTCTTCTTCTTCTTTGTCTATTATTATCATTTTTAATGTCATTGCACCTTCTCCTCAGTTTGAATAACGCGCGCGCCCGCACACACACACGGGTTTTGCATAAACAAACAAACAAACAAACGGACGGACGGGCAGAGCAGAAGCACTTCTGTCGTGGTGTCGTCCCGTGTATTGTACTGTATTGCCGATGTCGCACGAACTCTCTCTCCCTCTCCGTCACGATTTTTCACTGCTGCTGATGAAATAAATTATTCGTGAACAAACACAGCCATTACGATAAAAACAAATGATCCGCTGCGCTCCCTGTGGGATCTGATTGCACGAACAAAGCGTGAGGATTGTACGTTTAAAAGAAAGAAAAAGAAAAAAGTAAAAGATATTTTGTCCAACGGACACTATAAAGCCACACACACACACAGAAGAGTAACGCCCTTATGTACTGGCGACGACAACTTTTTTTATTAGCGGGGGTCCTACAGTCTATGCCGCATCCCGCATTTCTCCCAGGGGCCGCGGTCAGTTGCGACACAATCGTATAAAACCCGGTCAGTTGCGACCGAGGCAGAAATTTGAACGTGGTAAATTGCGATCAATCGCATTTTCATGTTATTGTTATAATAATACAGAAATTACCGTTATGATTCTATTCATTCCTAGACTAACCCAACCTAACTTGACCTAACCTAACCTAACAAAAATATTTGGAAGAAAGAGGTTACTCGCGCAAATAAAAAGTTGCAGAATTGAAATCTCATTGACATTCAGAATAGCGACGTTTCTAAATGACAGATTCATTCAGTAAGTGAAAGTGCGGGGCGCAATTGACGGCGTAAGAACAGGTAAAAGCGTTGTTTTGTCAATTGACGGCGTAAGAACAGGTAAAAGCGTTGTTTTGTCCCAACTGACTGAGACCGCCTTCCAGTCATCATCTTCAATAGCTCGATCTCTCATGCTTTTCCTAACTCCTGTTCTGCATTGTGTTGTCAGTCTTCCTTTTCTTCTCCTGTTTTGTGGTGTGTAAGTCAATGTCTTCTTTGGCCATCGTTTCTCCTCCATCCTCATTTCGTGACCATACCATAGCAACTGTCTGGATTCTATTCTTTCTGCTGTTGTAAATACGCGCCCTGTTTTCCTTCTTATATCTTCGTTTCTAACACGTTGCATTCTAGAAATATTACACTCGCTCTTCTTAAGAAGTCCATTTCCACAGTTTCTATCATCTTTTTCTCTCTTTATCTGAAAATTGCCAGTATTCGCAGCCATAAGTTAAAATGGGCTCCTCCACAATAGTTGTGTAAATTGTCAGTTTAGTTTGAAGTTTCATTTTGTTCGACCAAAGTAACGAGTTTAGCAAACGAATAGCCTTTGTTGGCCTGTTGTATCCTATTTTTGATGTAATTTTTTGTTGGCGACGACAACTGCTTGTCCGCAATCAGGTTGACATCAAGCACTAGAAGTACATGGTGTTGCGGCAAACCTGTTGGCAACTCGCTCAGGCGACCAGCTTATCTCTTATCACGTGTTGCGCATGCGCATTGTGGAAGGAGGAAGCAACAAGAATCCTTCCGTCCCGTTAACATAGAGGGGGGGGGCAAGTTAAGACTAATCAAGGGGGCAAGTTAAGACTAATCAACATTAGGCCTACTATCTTTGAAGTGGCTGGACAACCCGTTACAACATCCTTGAACCAATGAACCAATCCCATTAAAGTAGAAACGGTAATAAACAGAATAAAAATACGAGTTATGGAAGTGTTTTTAGGAAAACTGACTGAATTGATTTTCGTATATTTCGTATTTCAAACGTATACGCAAATTCTGTGTAACAAACATGTTTGTACATTTAAGAGAGAAATATTACTAGCTGAAAAATAATAAAAATCCCAAGAATTAAAAGATTAATAAAATTCTCGACTTTTTCAAACGCTCTGTGGGGGGGGTCCTGTTCGTCCCCCCGTAAACACGCCCCTGCTTTGTTAAAACGTTCACTGTCTCATTAAGAATGTTCACTTTACATTAAAACAAACGGTTTCGATACTCGCACTTCTGTGTAGCACTTTTGTTCAGCATAAACAATGATCTCATCGACAACTGATCATTCCTCTTACCAAAGATTCGGGTACAGTAGTCTTAGCTAACCTTTCGCCGGAATCGATGCCACGACCAGAATATTTTATCGCTGTACGGAGGGAGCTTTCTCCGTCCTTTAATTTGCCCTGTCAATTGTATGTGACAAAACAATAAAATTTCGCCTGTAGCGTTCGTCCTCAATGGTGAGTGGCACGTTGATGGAAGACCTTCCCGTCCCGTCAACCCTCCTCCCAGCTTGACACATTACCTATATACAGTTAGCTATTGTCCGACTCAGTGTCACCGCTAAATGAATAATGTTTTCGACTCCGTTGTTTTCTTCACAACACGTCGTGTGTACTTAATGTTTTCGTTAGTGCAGTTGGTATTGTTCCGTAGTGAAAGAAAGAAAAGCCTTAGTAAAGTAAATGGGACAGCGTGGGACGCTTCTGTCAGGTGTCATTCTTTATTCAAGACGGATGGGAAGTTCTGTGAAACACAAAAATACCACCGCCGGCGTGTCGTTGTCCTTCGTGCTGCTGCCGCAATCAAGGTGGCAGTGCACGCGCTCGTAAAACGGCGTCGCGGTACCGACACCCTTTACAATATGTACGTATGTTTCCTTTGGTTTTCTTCTTGGCTCTGTTTTTGCTTTGTACTAATAACGTTATTTCATATTTGTAGACAGAATCGTGAGATAAATACTTAAAAACAAAAAAAAAACTTGGAGTGTCAATTGCTGTAGGATGTTCACCGATGACATTTTCGAAAACCAACCTCCACCAACATCACCTTTCCTAACATTTCCAACCATCCACCACAACATAAAATGTCGGCTTTCCACTCGCTCTTCAACAGAATGTATAAAGTACCCCTAAACAAACAGGAAATAAATAAAGAAATAAGTATAATTTACCAAATCGCTGAAGAAAATGGATATAGTAAAAACACGATACGCAAAATAGAAAATAAAATAAAATATAAAATACAGACAAACCGTTTAATAAATGATCAAAATGAATCACACATAAATAATAATAACAGCAATACTAAAAAATGGGCTTCATTCGCGTACATAAACAATAGGATGACAAAAATTAAATAACTCACACAACTAAGATAATGCAATGATCAATGTAATATACAAAATTGAATGCCAAGACTGCAGCAGATGTTACATAGGCTAGACGAAAAAACAATATTTACCTTGATTGAAAACTAGTAGTAAATATTAAATATTATTTAATTATTACATTACATAATATTATTAAATATTGTTTCTGGCTTATTTTGGTAATAGCCAAAAATATAACCCTCACAAGTGTTTGGAACGGACCATGTAATAATGTCGGCTGAATAAGCGTTTTCTTCTTCATCATGGCCAAGAAAATTCCTTGGCAGTTATTATGAAAGCTTGGACCGTTTTCCGAGATAGAGAGAAAATAAAGCTGTCAGCTTGGCGCCAACCAAGACGCATAATAGAATTTCGCCTTGTAGAGTGCTTAGCGATGCAAATTGTCTATTCGCTATGCAAATTGTCGTAGAACAAGGAAGGGGCGTAAGTAAGCGGTGAAACGTTCCCGCGACCGGCGCGTAAACTCTTGGCAGAGTGTCAGTGGCGCTATCTGCTTGTAACGAATTCAATTACTCTCCCAACCCCGTAATTAATATTCATTTTTACTTTTGAGTAAGAGCATTGTTAATTATGTTGGCTACTGAAAAGTTTGCTTAGCGTATCGAATGTTAAAATCAGCACTAATAGAGCAAAAGGTGGCGACGAAAATGGTTACGGTATTTCAGTGCGCTTGATACTTTATATAAAAAATTCAACTTGACTTGCTAGAATCTGAGTGGAGAGTCTGGCGACTTTCTGTCGGTTCCCTAACCGCCCTCATCGCCTCTAAGGACTAAAAAATTAACGAATAAAACGTTATAGCAGTGTGTATGGCTTTTTGATATATTCAATTTTACAGTATAATAAATTAAAAAATAACAGAAACAATGAGAAAAAGAAGACTATTATTTTTTGGACATTTATAAGATGAACGAATGGAATGGAATAGAATAGAATGGACGACAATAGGTTAACAAAACAGATCTTCAAATATCTGTGAGGAAAGAAGTCAACATCAAGTTGGATTAAAGAAGTCCAAAAGAATTTAGAAAAAAATAATATACACGCAGAAGAAGCAATTGAAAGAGAAGTTTTTCAGGCAAAAGTGTTAAAAATGGAAGGAGTCCATGGTAGGAGAGAGAAAAACGCAGGTTCAAAGTGGACTGAAGACAGGAAGAAGAGACACAGTGAAAAGATTAATGAATATTGGAGAAAGGAAAAGAACAAAGAATAAAGAATTGAAATTGGCATTTTTTTTTAAATTAAAAAACACAATTACGGCACTGATACACGATTGTAAAGTGCTGAAATGTCGACGACAACGACAGCTTGTTCAGTTCGCTTCAGTGCCGGGTTTAAGCATAGTCTACATAGGCTGCAGCCTTGGAGTACGCACCACAAACAGAAATATAAAAAAAATATTTTGAAACAGTTAACTTATCAAGATCTGATAAGTAACTTTGTTAATATTACTGTAAGTGTAGGCGCGCGCCAATAAACCAAACCAAATCCTAATGAAAGTACCATAGGCTGCTACAATCTTTTATTTTGCAGAAAAATTATGATTTATTAACAGATTTCTACACTGTAAATATACGCTAATACTTTTATGTTCTTTTTAAAAATATGCTTAATGTGTGATAATTACAATGTTGATTTACTTTGACATTGTTTAACTTTCCTTTGGAAATCAGTTGTTTTTATTTTCCCTACATTTTTAGGGTCTCTTGAATGTAATACAAACACGAGTGCAATCTTTTATTGTTATTTGCATAGATTTCCATTGCATTGGCAGAATGCAATTGTACATTTTAGATACTGTACCTTTGTACTGTGCCATTGTACCTTGAAAAAACTGTATCCAATTTAATTTGTACACTTAACAATGATTTTATTTGCGGTTCTGGAAGATATATTTTTCAAAATTTTCCGGGGGAGGGACCCGGACCACCCGGTAGTTGGGGGAGGGCCGCACCAACGTGTTCAGCTCACTAACTAACTCTAAATCTGCCCCTGGCTGGCTTAAAGCTTATTTTATCTGTACGCTACACAATGTCGCTGGCACTATGCCTAAGCCCAAGTTGTCCATTGGGGGCCCAGAATCCGATTACAGTTTTCGTACGATTATAAAACTCTAAAAACTCTACACAACTGGGAACTCCTTCTTAGTAATTAAAAAAATGTTTGTTTTCTAATTGTTTAATAATATTTTTCTTGACAAGTTGTGACGCTATTTACTTTTGTATCGGTAGTAATGATGTAAAAAGATGTACCTACACCTGAGGACGAAGTTATTTATATGAGAGGTCGAAACGTGATTTGTTTCTAAAACGATGACTAATGTTCGATATATTATAACACGTGTAACAGTAATAATAATACTGCAAAGGATCCGAACCCATGACGACGACTCGCTTTGGAAGCAAACGCTCTGATTACCATAATTCATGTCAAGAATTTTAATTATGTTAAATTTAAAATATCTCGATTTCTTTGTTCTTGGTTGATTAACATTTTCTCGTACACAATAAAACTTGTCTTTAATTTATCTCGAGCTTGCGTGCGTGTGTATGTGTTCTGTTGGTGGGGCTTGCGTGTACAGAACCGGAATGTTTGTTGTCGTCGAACACATTAGTTTTTATTCGATTATCTGTCCGTTGACGTGGATTAAGTAAATGGTTCGAAGGTTTCCACGGTATTTATTTTAATTGTGTCGTGTTCAATCCGTTGGAATATTTACTCATTATCTTTGGAAGTTATCTTAAAACGAACCAAATGAGACAAACGGTCACGCAGAAAAACGCTATTAATTTTTGTCACTTTTTTGTAACTTAAGGTAGGCGGATTAGGGAGGGAGGTGGTGGTGAGTCCGCGACCCATTATAGGCTTAAATGTCGAGCCGAGCTGGATTGTGTGTATCCTCTTTGCTGCTTTGCCTTCTTATTCTTCTTCGCATGTCAAGAGACCAAGCCCGTTGTTTCTCTCTGTCTAGGGCGCGTTAAAGCGGATTTGTTCTCTCTCTCTCAATCAGTACGTCTCCCTCCCGCTTCTTGCCTAACTATGTGCACGAAAGATTTCTCGCTCGCTCACCGTATAACGCTGTCTCTGTCTAGGGGTGTGGCGGAGGACTACCTTGTTAGACTTGTTGATCTTCGTACAAGATAATGACTTATGACATGTTTTCGTCTTTCTCTAACGCGCTAGTTCGCTGAGCTCTCTCTCTCCCTCTCTCTCTCTCTCTCTCTCTCTCTCTCTCTCTCTCTCTCTCTCTCTCTCTCTCTCTCTCTCTCTCCCCCCCTCCCTCCTCTTGCGCGCATCCGAGACGCTTAAGCACTGCTCTCTCGGCCGTTTCGTAAAAAGAAAAAAGAAATAAATAAAAATCGATTAACAAGCGGCTTTTTATATTTTGACATCTGTTTTAAACAGCTGTCCGAAAGCTTTTATACAACTGAAGATTTTGTCCCGTAGGCCTAGATATGTTGTGTGTAGTGAGTGTGATGGCGTGCGTGTTAATCTTCTTTTTCTTATAGTTTCATTAAGCGGAAAACGCGCGTTCTTCGTAATCAAAACAGTTAAAAAAGGAAAGTAAAAAATAAAAGCGTGCTCAAAGACCGCTGATAATTAATTTGTACACGACTCTTTGTTTTTTTAAACCAAGTTTAGAGACACTTCATAATTAAAGGATCAATCAGCCGTCATAGTTTGTTGTGACAGGCAACAGTGGAACTTGGATTTGATTTGTGCGTCTGCTCTTTTGTTATCTTTTGGTCGCCGAAACCAGAAATCGTTTTCTTAGAATCGAACAAATGATGTGAAAAGAGACAGTTGAGAACAACCCTACCCAAGACTAACCAAATAAAATAAATCAGAAACTATAAATGTGGGGTCCGAAAGAGGTGTGACGCGATTTATCAGAAGATATTCCTACAAATAAAGGTGTGAGACAAGGGCGCCCCATTTCGCCGAAACTTTTTAATATCTACATGGACGGCATATTTCGGCGATGGACAGGAAAAGTTGACTCGAGAATATCCCTTCAGCGAAATATTCATGTGAATGCATTGTTTTACGCAGATGACAAGGTAATGATACAGAAAACAGAAGACCAGTTACAGCGGGCGATATTTACGATCTAGAGTATGGGCCACAGATCTCTGCTACAAAATCTAAAACTATGGAATTTCAGGACAGGTATCCTATAAGAACTAAGATAGTCGTGAATAATCAGATTTTGGATCAGGTTAGTCATTTTAATTACCTGGGTTGTAATATCTCATATGGAACTGACATTGATTGGGATAGTAAGCTAACAAAATTTAGACACATCTGTGGAACGATTCATAGGTACCTAAAAAATAAAACACAGAAGGATACCCGAATGAAATTTTATAAAACTCTGGCTGTCCCCACATTCCTGTGTGCTAGTGAGACATGGACTCTTGGTAAAAGGGACGCAACTGTCTTGGATCGGAGTAGGAACGAGGATATTAGACGCGATATAAACATTGTATCATTGCACCAGAAACTGGCTGTTAGGTACGAATTCACAACTAACAGTTGAAAACAAATTGCTGTTGTATAAACAAGTGCTGAGACCTGTGTGGACTTATGGTGTACAACTCTGGGGATGCACCAAGAAATCTAACATTCAAATGATCCAAACTTTTCAAAACAAAGTACTTAGGAGTATCGTTGATACCCCCTGGTATATTAGGAATGACAATCTGCACAAAGATCTCAAAGTAGAATATGTCAGTGAAATCGTAACAAAATATGCAGTTAACCATGACAGGAGAATTCAGACTCATATAAATCCAGAAATGCTTTGCGTGGTGGAAGAAGCTCCGCACACGTTAAGAAGGCTTAAAAGATTTAAGCCCCAAGATTTGGTGACACACTAGTGCATTTAAATCTGTAAAACTAAAAGAGAGAAAGGCAATAATCTCAACCCGGGGAACAGCCAGTGGGCTTCTACCCCATAAACCGTGACTGTAATATTAAAGAAAAGCAACTTGTTGGGCTCGCTCAGTTGTTGCAAAGGGAGGTGTTTTTAGTGGGTTATAGTCCCACACTACCTGGAGCTACGGGGCTCCAGTGTGTCTATAGAGATTTTCACCTGCCCTGCCGGGGGAAAAAAAAAAAAAAAAAAAAAAAAAATTGCACCAGAAGATTGAAGAACACAGAAGGAGACGGTGTGAACACCTGAATCGCATGCTTGATATCCGTCTACCTGTGGGTTATCTATCACCCTACTGGGAAGAGAGATGTCGGTAGACCGAGGAGGAGCTGGGTTCCGGAAGAGGTCTAAGGCCTAGTCCTTGGGCCGGCCTGTAAGGCCGTGGTTGCAGACGTTTCGGCAGTACCTCCGACGGCCATCTTCAGTACATAAAGTTTGAACAAGGCGTAGCACTGGCCAAGTTATCACAGTCAGTAAACAAACACTGACCTGTTGTCTTCTAACAACTTTGGACCACGGCCTTACAGCCCCCCGATTTGCGATCGAAAGCATTGTCCTGTCAGCTACACAGATACAGACTGCGTCTGTCAAAGGCGCGTGAAGACTCACGCCTGGAATGGTAATGCGTACGGGGCAGTTTCCAATGATTCCGTGTGTATGCAAGCTCGAAGGAATTTGAAGGGGCACTTTACGACCTCAAAAACGTTGCAAGATGCACGCTGAGGCAACTCTTGGGGCCTATACAAGGTGCGCGCGAGGCAACATTTTATTTACTTAATACAGTATATTCTCTTATTTCAGTTCCGTCTTGTGACTACTTCTAGTAGCTTTATCACCCGTTTCGGAACGATTATAGGCTATATAACCCTCATGCGAGATCGTAAAACATTAAATTTTTAATTAAAGTGAAACACGTCAACAATAAAAACTGATTCACTTGAACGGAGTACACGGATCCGTTTCGGCATCTGAATATTTTTATCTTATTCGTTGAATTGCTGTTGAGTTAAAGTTACTAAAAACCGTGGACTTTCTACTAAACATTCACGTTTGAGGTTAGAGTATGCACATAACCGTTTGTCACTGAGAGTAACAGTACCTGTCCCAAAAAATGGCCACCCTTTAACTAATATGCCAGTATTATAAATTCTAAGTGATTTGTCGCCGAGCGAGCGGCCCGTGGCAGTCGGCCAGGCCGAAAGTAATTTTAATCAGATTATACGAGAAAATATCAGTACGGTGGCAAAGGTTCAGCCTTCTGGTTGACTGATCTACACCTTGTCAGCTTTTTAAAGACCTTTGACTGAAGATGGCCTCCAGAAGTGAGGCCGAACAGTCTGATCACGCGAAGAACATGAAGATTTTGGAAGACCACGGCTTTACAGCCCGGATATAATAATTTCAATAATTTTCATTACGGTTTATTTCAAATATTACATTTCAGTCGACAAAACCCGCGCTTTCCAACAATTTTGAAATGTTTCTATATTGTTATTTTGTAAACAAAAATAACACTGTTGCACACCACTATGGAAAAATTATTCCGATTACCGCTTTCAAGCTTCACAGCTGATCATCAGATCGCAACAGCTCACATTTCCGATCTCACGATGAGCTGTGAAGCTTGAAAGCGCTAATCGAAATAATTTTTCTGCAACAGTGTTAATTCTGTTTGTGATTATAACCACTAACACATCTTTCTTAATTAAATATTATTTTGAACTCTGTCATTCGCCGCCTACAATTTTTGATCCTGTTTTAGTGTAGTATCCCCGAATTGAGAACGAGCTACAACCAGAAAGAGCTTATCAGCAAATTGTAGCTCTAGTCTTCCCACAGTGAATGATATCGTGCAGCTTGATATTTAAAATTATACGCCGCCCATAAAGTCGAGTGTTTTAAACTTGAAAACGGAAAAATGTCACGTTTTGTTAATTTACCTTGACGAGAGTGTCGACCTGGAGGCGCCAATAAAGTTTTACGACCGACCGACGTTGACGACGACGACGACATATAGTGTGCCGTGCCTTCTTAATAAAACTCGAGACATATGGCAGTCACAGACCCACGGCGTGCGCGCATGTGTTCGTCGTTCGCTTCCCCAAGAGTGAAGGCACAGACCTTCATGAAGAGTGAATTTAATTGTAAAAAAATCAAATCAAATCAAATATACTGACAGGCTTAACATCGCCTTAGAAAAACTAACTGTGTAAAGATTCAGAAAACCAATGAGTTTTAATGTAATTAATTAAACGATTGAAACAGCACCGTCGTGATGTTTTGGTCTCCGTCGTTACAGCAACCGTCGTGATCATGCGTATAGAATAGCCTATGTTTATCTATAAATGTATAGTACTATTGTTCCAGAACATTCTAGTGTATTTTATACACAGCATACAGAAGTTGTACATAAATAGTGTATAACGTAAACACATGTGAGTACGTAACGCGAGCAACAACCTACGTATTTTTCATTCTTCTGTGGCGTCACAGTTCGGAGTCGAACCTTAGCCTCCATAATCATCCGCCTCCATTTTTCCCTGTCCTTTGCGATTGATATCCATCGTTTTATTTTAAGTAAAGTAATCCCTCGCTACTGCGTCGATCCAGCGTGTCTTGGGTCTTTCGACAGGCTTTCTACTCTCGATTTGACTAAACAGTACCTTCCTGGGTATTCGGTTGCCTTCCATCCTAATAATGATGTGTCCTGCCCAAGTTAATCTATGCAGTCGCATGGTGGTGGCCAAATCGTAGTCTCTGTACAGCTTGTATAGTTCCTCATTGTGACGCATTCTCCATATCCCATTGACTTGGATTGGTCCATATATTCTCCTCAAAATTCTCCTTTCAAACGTATTGATTACGTTAGCGGCTCGTTTGTTCAGAGTCCAAGTCTCGCTGCCATATGTTATCACCGGTCTAATCCTAACTTTATATAATGTGACCTTGGACTGACGGTGGATATTCCTTGTCTTGAATATAGTTGTCAACGAAGCATATGCTACATTTGCGATCTGTATCCATTTCCTCATTTCATTTATTTCTTCATTATCTTTTGCAATCCAACATCCCAAATATTTAAACCGATTAACTATTCCCAGGTTTAGTGGTTCAATTTCAAACTGTTCAGATTTCCTGGTTTTCCTTCGAGTGGTAATCATAACCTTTGTTGTATCTGTATTCACCTGTAATCCTATATCTTCTGCTTCACCTTTGAGTTCCTGGAAGGTCTCTTTTCCTCTTTCTTGGGATCTTGTCATAATATTAATATCATCTCCATATCCTACGTTCTGGACCATTTTATATTCTAATGTTCCTATCAGTTGACAATTTCTGATCACATATTCGAGTGCTACGTATTTAACCTAGTATTATTCTAATGGCAAATAGTGTTAATAATACCAATCACAATATTACTTAACACATTATGCAATAATAATATCACTTTGAATATGGGTTGGGGTTCTCAGTATACAACATCCTTGACTGCCAATATCGTAATATTTTTTACGCTGAAAGTTTCGACTTGCAGAACATGCGGTCGTCTTTAGAAGCTGTGAACGGCGTTTGAAAGATCCTGTTGAAAAACCGCCACTCAGAACTTGTGAAGACGATCCCAGAGTCTGGGAGGCGAAACACGAAGCGGAGGATGTTACGATGCAGAAGAGGAGTCTTTTGACAATCACCCATAGCTTAGGAATCTTACAGAACTTGTTATTGTTATCAAAACAGTGTAGTGATTTGAATTATCCAAAATACAGAAGTTTAAGAACGTCGGAAGATTGATGTATATTGACACGACTGAAAACCTGTCGCTTGGTGCTCATAAGCTTCACACAGCATCAGGCCCGCGGCCGCGTGTTAAAACGTTTGACCGTTTCACAATAATAATAAGAATTTCCACGGGCCACGGAACCGATACACGTGCACAATTTGACGTGCCACAATACCTTGCAGATGAATTGTTAAAAAAAAAAAAAAAACTTGTTTATAAAAAGAACTGCTTTTGTGATTTTCATAGTTGTTGTTTTCTTTTTATTTTTAAAATTGATTTCCTCCAGGTCGTGTTGTATAAATAATGGAAACTTGTAGGTAACGATGCCGACAAAGAGACGCTTTCTACCTTGTTAAAGGTTTGAAAACTATATATTAAGTGGTACTCTCTTTCTTTTCTCTCTAGTCTCCTTTATGATCTTGTATTCAAATTATATTCAAAAAAGGAGAACGATGGATGAATTTATTTAAACTGATTTACAGCGATAATTAAAGCCACAAAGCTGAGTCGATTCGATTCGGCCGCGGGCTAGGCTCAAATTGCTACTTATGCGACCGTCCGACCGGTTTGCAAATTGTTTCTCCCCGGATTTTGACGTTTTTCCTTTCAATACGTAAAAATGACTTTACTACGCTGAGTTATGTCAAAACGAGGTACTCGTGGAGATGGCACATTCTGAACGCATCAACTCCGATTCGTTAACAGTACTGCACGACAAAGAGACTGTAAAATGTGAAGTGACATGGCCGGCTCTACTAGAAGGCCGGAATATTAAACGTGGCAACGTTGCGTCTGAGGTCTATAAGCATAGTGGAATAAAATTGCTAAAGTAAACATGTTATATTTTGATTTAATTTCATACCATTACTAAAATCATTAGTAGGCATATTTATAGTTAAATCTAAATTAATTATAGGTATGTGCGTATTTAGTACTATACGTTTAAGTTGAAGAAATTAGTGAATTAGTGTTAGGCCTAATGAATTAATTTTGTTCGAATTATTGAATTTGTATCATATGAATGAGTTGATTACTATATTTGTTAAATAATATAACAGTATTTTACATAATAAACTTTTAATTTGCAAGAAATGGAGACTTATAAAACTGCTGTTAACCGGCAATTAAAAATTGCTGATTTGATTATTGAAATACATAAATTAAGAGATCGTCTATGCTCTGTATGATGATGGTTGGCGTGTGGACCCTTAGCCTACCTGCTGCCTCTTCCCCATTGTAATACTTCCGCCCGGACTCGACAGCAGCTAATTGCCGCGAGAGTCGCCTCGCTGTGCGTCCAGTATGAAACAATTTTTTTTTGCCTCGCCCAATACTGGTAAAATTTTGTTATATTTGAAATCAGCGAAATAGTACGATGAAAATGACACCAAACACGACTAAGGAATATTAAAAATTGGGCGTTATAAAACACTATGCACTGAAGATGTGTATTAAAGTAGTTGTTGAGCTTTTACCTTGAAACACCTTAAATTTAATATTTTTTAGTCGTGTTTAGTGTCATTTTCATCGTATTATTTCGCTGATTTCAAATATAACAACATTTTACCAGTATTGGGCGAGGTGAAAATAAAATTGTTTCATACTGGACGCACAGTGAGGTGACTCACGCGGCAATTAGCTGCTGTCGAGCCCGGGCGGAAGTATTACAATGGGTAAGAGGCAGCAGGTAGAAAGGGTCCACACGCCAACCATCGTCATACAGAGCATAGTCAGCCTTAAATATCAGCTGGTTCCAGTGCCATGTTTAATATTCCGGCCTTCTACTAGAGCCGGCCATGTCTAACCTGTGATGCTTAACCGGGGGTTCGCACCTTAAGGAGTCCGTGACATATGGAAGGGTATCGAACCCTGATCTAGAAACCAGGTTATTGAACGAGCGAAGCGAGTTCTCAGTTTTAACTCGATCGTTTAGCATTTGTCTGTCGTCTATCTGCTTGGGGTATGTCTGACGATAATTTTTTAATGCATTAACCCTATTTTCGTAAAACTTGGCGTGCGCATCCCTACACATAACCTACAGAGCCATATTGTTTTCGAGATTGACCCCCTCCCCCAATATAGAGTGGCAGAGAGGCAAAATAGCGTGAGGTCAAAATATTGAAAAAAATTGCAACATGCCCATGTAGGGTATCAAATTAAACAGAATTTTAACCACAATCGAAGTATAGTATTCAATTTTGGAAATTTCAAAAATTTGGGGCACCAATGCCCGAAAAGTATACTAAAATTTTGAAATAATAGCAAATAAACCATGTGGAATATCAAATTAAAAAGATAATTTTAACCACAGCCCGAGTATGGTGTTTAGGTTTGCAGATTTAAAAATTTTAGGACACCAAAAAATATATTACAATTTTGAAAAAATTGAAAATCTTCATGCGAACAATTGTAATAATTGCCGAACATCAGAATAAAGAAATAATATTAACCCAGATCTGAACGTTTTACCCTTCATGGTCACCACGAGCTAAAGTAGGAGTCAAAATTTGCGAGTTTTATAGCTCAGAGAGCTTACTACTACTATTTTTCTCCACAGCAGAAATCGAAGCCAAGACGCGAGATTTGTCGTTGCCAACTTCACCACGATCATCGCTCCTGTTATCGCAGTATATACATGTGGCACTGGTACTGCTGTGCCAACAACAAACACAGGATATGAATGTACAGTAACAAAGCAGTAATTGTGTGTACTGTAGCAATATTGTAACAAACGGTTTACCGGATTTGTTTTGCTACACAAACGCGGAACAAACCTGTTCCTCCTTGTGTGTGTGTGTGTGTGTGTGTGTGTGTGTGTGTGTGTGTGTGTGTGTGTGTGTGTGTGTGTGTGTGTGTGTGTGTGTGTGTGTGTGTGTGTGTGTGTGTGTGTGTGTGTGTGTGTGTGTGTGTGTGTGTGTGTGTGTGTGTGTGTGTGTGTGTGTGTGTGTGTGTGTGTGTGTGTGTGTGTGTGTGTGTGTTACTAGCTATACAATGGGCGTGTATTAAACTTTTCTTCTTTTTTTTTTTAAACAGACGTTAACGACTATCGTTGAGTAAATAAATAATGAGCGGTTAAATAGTGTGTGGTAGTGGAAGCAGCAGCGAGGAAAGCAGAAGGCAAGGTTGAAGGGAACAAGAAGAGCGAGAGAGAGACCGGGCGGGCATCGACCGTGCGGCGCGGCGCGGTGTGGTGCTCTACTATCTGTGCACGTATCGGGTTCGAGACCGGTCCGACGTTTTCACGTCGCGTAGTAACGCAGGTGAGCACACGAGCTGTGGTTGTGGCTGTGTTTTGTTTCTCTCTCGCGGTTTGTTACATGTAAATACAGAACGAGTTGAGCTTGTGTTGAGGATGCATTCTTCTACTTACCGAAACCTCACCACGTAACATACAATAGACACATTCCAGTCGTTTGACACATCGTACAGCCAAGAGCAAGTGGCGTGCGATTCCTGCCATGATGGAGAGGGCAATCGTCTGTATAAATATAACTGTAGGTCTAAAAACCATTAATGTGTATCAAAAAGATTGAGAAACAGCTCTAAACCATCATATATAATTTCTTCTTCTTCTTCTTCTTCTGCTGTTTCTTCTCCTTCGTCGTCGTCGTCTACTCCTCCTTCTTCTTCTTTTCTTCTTCCCCTTCCATCAGGGAATAGACGAATCGTATGTTCCGGCCTCAAAGAAATACATGCACTTCGCCAACGCTACCTGGGTCTTCCTATACTTAGTTGTACACAGTTCCTTGTTTTCTTCTCTTCTTCTTCGTACAAGGATTAGGTGATATCAGTTGTTTGATCTGCAGAGCCAGGTCTGTTCTGCGGATCCCTTCACAGAACGCAGTAACCTCATCTTGGAGTTATTCTTCTTCCGAACGGAGAACCGGAAGGGAGAAAGTCACAATGTAATAAGCACATATACATAAAATAGCAATGCTAGAAAATCATTAAAAAATATCCATTTATGCACTTGTGTGTGTCATTGTGATAAAAATATTCATAAAGTGTAGCCTAATTAGTATGAGGATTAAAAAGAGGCGTTTTGCAACTCAAACCCGTGTCGATAAATTTCCTTGCAGTCTCCAATAACTCTTTTTCATATGATAAGAAACATGTGACCGAACGCACCGGGACACTGCTAGCGCTCCTCGCGGCTTAAAGCACAACTAAAGAGTGCTTGCTTTTGCGTTTCAGAGAATCATGTGCTGTGCGGTTTAGCATCCTATGTAGGTATCAACAAACCATCGTATTTGCAGATTAGATTGTTATAATTTTGAATATTGCAAACTGTAGCCTAAAGAAAAAAGAAGACCAGATAATGAAAGCGTAGTTATGAAATCCTAAATAAAAACTAAGATTTATGACATTATGGCCAACTCATAGTTAATGCACCGAAGTATTTTTTTAAAGTGATTGCCTTGGGAGCGGAGCGGTCAGTCAGCTGTTAAAACAACGCACAGAACTGGAAGCGAAGTGATATTAATGACTTTGATCAAATCAAGTCATCAATTTCATTTTAACTGAAACACAGGTGACAAATGTGCCACCGATTTCAAAAGATGAGAGATAAGAAGGCATGTGAAACAGTTTTCGGTGACAACAATAATGTTGGTTGTTACGCAATTATTCATTTACTTTTGACTGATTTTCTTTAGGCAAGCATTGCTTGCGTTGTTTCCTCTGAGGATTCGCCTCTGACCGAGAGTATCTCGCTATGGTTGAAGTTACCAGTATGATCATACTTGAGAACAACTTGAAAATATTAATTATAAGTATGACACTACTGAATCGGAACACATAGTTTTTATTGGTAAAAATGTAAATTTTTTACCTTAAAGCCTGAACCAATTTTCGCTTATTATAAACTTCGTCAGAGGCTGCCACTAGTAGCGCTGTCCGTCTTGTTCTTGGTGACGGCGCCGTCGTTTGAAAGATCGATGTTGGTGTGTCGCACGCGCGCGGTCTTTCTTCGACCTTCCAAACGACGGCGCCGTCACCAAGAACAAGACGTACTGCGCTCCTAGTGGCAGCCTCTGACGAAGCTTATAATAAGCGAAAAATGGTTCAGACTATAAGGTAAAAAATTTACATTTTTACCAGTAAAAAACTTCGTGTTCCGAGTCAGTAGTGTTATATCTATAAGTAAGTTAATCAACAGATACGTCATGACAACAAAATCCAAGAATTGAAAATATTATCTCTCTCTAAACTCGTAAACTATAGCATATATATATATAATTTGTGAAGAAAAATAAATAAGTACACAAAATAAGGAGAGCGATGTAGAAGAGTCGTTCATTAGTGTCTTTGCCCATTCCCGCGCGCGTGCCACTGTGTGCAAGAGTAAGAGTGTTATGTGGGGGGCGGGGGGAGACGAAGTAAACAAACAAATCTGAAGCAGATTTGACGCGTCTGGTGTGGGGAAATCATTTTACGATAACGGCGTGAGCGGCTCGGTTTATATTGTAGTTCACCAACCCCCACGGCCACACCAATATCGTCGCCAACACTAGATGTCGCCAGGCACAGTCTACACGGAAATATGTTTTCTCACTTTCAAAGCACAACTGTATTCATACGCTTCTATCAAATTTTCAAACACATCGTTTTGCTGCTCTGCGAACGTAGAGCAGTGAAAACACTGCTCTTGACCTTCTCAGACAGAACTTAACAAGTTACTCGATTCGCCTGTATCGGGATTAGACCCCAGACTGTTGTTTGTTTACTTCTCTGCCATCCGGATCTTCTTCAGATAATCGTACGCGTGCTGACTATATCGGTAGGAATTCGGTTCTCGTTTCAACACATTGGTTTCAAGGGAGTACGATTGTTTTATCGAACGCCGTTAATCGATTACTGTAGTCGTCATTGGATCGATTTCGTGTCCCGTATAAGTTAATGTTTGTAAATTTTCGTGACAGAATTTTAACTAAGCTAATATAGATATTAATTGTTCATTTTTAATATAAAATTAACAAACGCAAATTAGAATATTCACAGATTTCACAATCTACTTGTTGCACTCCCAGTATTTGCAATACTATAATCGATAAGCGCTTTTGAGCATTTCAGCTCATCGTCAGATCGAAAACAAAAAAAATCACAATCTCGAAAGCGCTTATCGGTAGTATTCAAAACAGTGAGAATGCAACAGGTGGTTTCAGTATGTGTGTACTTTTTCTTTGGGGGAGGGGAGCTGATACTATTCGTTTGTACTTAGCAAGTCGCTTGCCTCCAGCCGATTTTTCGTACTCTTAAACTAAATGAATACGTGGTTTCTTCTTCTTCTTCTTCTTCTTCTTCTTCTTCTTCTTCTTCTTCTTCTTCTTCTTCTTCTTCTTCTAGGTTACATAAACCTGTTCCGGCACCCATCTCATCCCCGGACGACCCACGTCTCTTCTACCAATTGCTTTGTAGTTCATTGCCGCTTTCGGCAATCGATCCTCTGTCATTCTTTGCAGATGATCCCACCATTGTCCTCTGTAAATTGAAATAATTTCATATATGTCCATTACTTCGAGTTCTGGTCTGATATCGTCATTCCTTATTCTATCTTGCAATGTATAATATAAAGTATTTCGAAGAAACTGCATTTCAGCATTCTGAATCTTGTCGCTTTCCTTTTTTGTCATGACCCACGCCTCACTTGCATAAATCAATGTGGGTATTGCAATTGTCTTATAAAATTTAATCCTTGTGCTGTGTCTTATTTTATTTCTAAGAGTTCTATGAATCGTACCACAAATATTCCTAAATTTATTTATCTTCTCTCTTATGTCATATTCAGATTCGTACCTTACTGCACAGCCGAGATATTTCAAGCAGCTCACTTGTTCTAAAGTGCTGCTGTTTATAACTATCTTAGTCCTCGCTGGATATGTACCTTTAAAGGCCATGGTTTTGGTCTTTCTTACTGAAATTGTCAGTGAGCACTCTCTTGCCCCTTCTTGTAATTGAAACATAGCTCTTTGTAAATTATCCTCATTTTAAATGATGTGGTTTTTTTAATACTTAAATCATATCAACCCACAGACCATTTCTAAGCATCTCACAGACCACCACCGGCCACTACCCTAGGCACTCATTTCCATGCGTTGAATCGATTCTAAGGGTTTAAAACGCACGTTGGTATTATGTAGTGCTGCACGAGAATCAAAGCCGCGACCTCTGCAAAAATAGTCACTTTGCAATATTTAATAATTCGAATACTTTTTGAAATAGTAATTAATTTCTGTATTAAAATGTAAAAACGTTTTTTAAGAAAGACGACGTTTTGTGTGAGAAAGCACAATAAACTCAGTACGGAAGCAGTAAGTCTGTGAAAGTTGATGTAGTCCCACAACAGCTTATACAACACGATTCTAGTTTACTTACAGGTAAACAAAAAAAAAACTTTAACTTATAAAGTTGTTTAATACACAACGTTCCCCAAGACATACATTAAAACAAAACCTTGTAAAACTTGTACAGCTTAAGGGCACTTGAGAAGCTAATAGTTGTTGTGAGCAAAACTTTATTACACTGATGTTGTTGTGAAATGATTTAATGGCACTGAAAGTAGTTCTGCAGCGGAAAATTATTATGTGCGGTGAAAATAATATTTCTTTACTTACTTCAAATCTTATTGTTTGCAAAATGTGTTAGAGAAGGCCAGAATGTTATTCTAAGAATCCGAAATAGGCCTATATTTTTTCACCGTACATATACGCAGTTCCGAGACTCTTTATACTACAAAACAGTACACTTTATAAAACAACGAACGTTAATTTAGCCTAATATACTTCTCTGATCGCTGTTGGGTGACGGAGCCGCGTATTGTTAATACCAACAGATTCATGAAGGAGTATGATAGAGTTCATTGGCTTATTATTACATTATTACATTAATTATTATATTATTACATTGTTATAACAGTAGTGTCATTAATATATTATATTATTAATAAAATATTGTTACACCATATATCCAGATTAGGCAATTCACCGTCATAAAACTAAGTTGTAGCCTGTATTAAAAATAAACGATTTCTATTTCGATTCAAGATTTCCATTGGCTTATTTATTTATATAATTTGGAATAATTTATATTTAGAATAATTGGTACATTATTTGGTACACTTTCCCAATAACCCCCTAACCACACTCATATTCGATATTTCGATTATGCTGTTATTGGCATCGGTATGTAGTGAATATCGCATATAGGCCTAATGTTTGGTAGATAATAGAATCGTTTGTCTCTGTATGTTACAAAATAGCTTGTTGACGATTGAATCGTTTTTCATTGTCATATTTTGTACAAAAAACGTTTCTAGCAATATTATAACTCTGATGTGTACCTGTGACGCCAAAAGTTGACGTTGTTAGGTTAACATCCAAACTGAAAGTAAACATGGAAACCAATATGGCTTTAAAACAATGCTCGCATTTTATGAAAACGACGTAACCCCCCCCCCCCCAACTCGGAGTAACATTTTTTGTGTTTCGTACAAAATACGTTTCCAGTGAAATTTTCGAGATTTTATTGAATAACGTAAAAGAATATTGGCGCCTAACGAATAACAAATTTTGTTTTCGTTTGGTAATACTTTGTACTTTTTGTTTTGATCTGAGTATTAAGAAGTAATTGTATTTTGCACTTTACATTTTTGTTATTGTTTTGTTAAAACACGTTATGATCTTTACTTTAAATTTTACTCTGTTGTAATGTGTATATACACATTAAACGTTATATTTTCCCTAACCATGGCTTTTATTTCGTAAAACAAGAAACTAAAAAAAAAATATTATTACCTAACCTTACAAATGAAACCATTACGTATTTTAACTTTACATTAAGAAATAGAATAATTTACAATATTATTACACTTCTTCTTCTCCACATCGTCGTATATCGACATCGCATAGGTATTAAAAACATCGAAAATGTAGTGCGTGTACGGATATTGGGAAGGTACCAGTTATGTGTAGGCCTATAATTGGTTATGAAAAATCGATTATTCGTTAATAAGTAAGAATGTACGAGTCTGATGATGAGTCTAAATGTTATATAGCCTATTATCTTGTGCACACATTGTTTATATTACTACATATAATAGTATTACTACAAAATATAATTTATATAATTGTTTTGATTGTTCATCTTCTTTTTTCGCAGCACTAAACTAATATAGAATATTGAAACTTTCACTTGTTAAACTTACTTGTCTTTTCTTCCCGTACGCGTTTCGGCGTGATGTGCCCCTTCGTCAGCAGTTTGAGACAGACTGCCAGTAACTTGTAACGGTTTTTATTTGGAAGGTTTAGTGGGGGTGGTGTGTGGTGGAAGGGGATTGGCGCGGGGATCCAAATTATTGTTAGTTTTATGTATAATTGTGTCAAAAAGTGTGTGTGATTTATAGTGTAATTGGTCGTTAAGTATGCTGTTTGGTTGTGTTGTGTAGTGTTTGTATATTTCATATTGTTCTCCTGTGTTAAGTTTTCGGCTTTTGGGTAAGTAGTGTAATATCTCAAGATTAGTATCTATGTTGGTGTAGCTGTGGTTTTTTGTGTGTATGTGTGTGGCAAACGCGGAATGTATATTGTTGTTAGATAAAGCTTTTAGGTGTTCAGAGTAACGAGATGAAGAAGATCTTCCCGTCTGGCCTATATAGAAACTATTGCAATCATTACAATTTAATTTGTAAACACCTGTTTTGTTGTATTTGTCTATGTCCGTGTTTGTATCATTGATGAGTTTTTTGATGGTATTGTCAAAACCACATCATAAACAAAAACAACAAAACACTAAATACCAACAACACACAACAAACTAAATACATCACACTCACATACCATAACTCCAATACACACAAAATCGCCAACACATTCAGGAAACACAAGTACAAAATAGCATACAGAACAAACAATACCATCAAAAAACACATCAATGATACAAACACGGACATAGACAAATGCAACAAAACATGTGTTTACAAATTAAATTGTAATGATTGCAATAGTTTCTATATAGGCCAGACGGGAAGATCTTTTTCATCTCGTTACTCTGAAGACCTAAAAGCTTTATCTAACAACAATATACATTCCGCGTTTGCCACACACATACACACAAAAAACCACAGCTACACCAACATAGATACTAATCTTGAGATATTACACTACTTACCCAAAAGCCGAAAACGTAACACAGCAGAACAATATGAAATATACAAACACTACACAACACAACCAAACAGCATACTTAACGACCAATTACACACACACTTTTTGACACAATTATACATAAAACTAACAATAATTTGGATCCCCGCGCCAATCCCCTTCCTCCACACACCACCCCCACTAAACCTTCCAAATGAAAACCGTTACAAGTTACTGGCAGTCTGTCTCAAACTGCTGACGAAGGGGCACATCACGCCGAAACGCGTACGGGAAGAAAAGACAAGTAAGTTTAACAAGTGAAATTTTCAATATTCTATATTAATTTATATAATATATTTTATTACATAATAATATTATACCCAGGAACGGAGCTTATGTAAACCGCCCCCCCCCCCCGCAAGTTAGGAGATAGCGCCCCCACATACAATTGTTGGTTATGACTTGATGGCGGAATCTGTGTTTCGATAACTGAATCGCATAAACAATAGGAGTGTGGGTATTTTTTCTCAGAAGAGTTTAAAATAAAGAATAAGAAAATAATGTATAATAATCGGATTTTATCATATTGTTCGTTTATGGTACAATAAAATCGGCTAGAATGTAACAAAATAGAAAAATACCTTATTTCAATAAATGCTGATTCAAAATTCCCTGAAAGCTTATAGAGGAAATGATATTTTAAACATTACAGAATTGAAATAAAGTTTTACTTCAATTAAATATATATATTTTTTTACGATATGCAAACGTTACTTACTAAAATATAAGTTTAATTAGTTACAATAGACAAAATATAACATAATGATCACAATACAATTTATAATTTACAAAATTACAAAGGCGTACCACGGAAAACGTAAATGAAATCAACAGTATTGCATTGAACTTTTAATTTTCTTATTTCTACACATAGCCTAGTTACAAAAATGTAACATGTGTCTTAAATAACTTAAATATGTTAATTAAAAAATAGTACGGGACAAAATTGCCATTTCAAAACTGCCTTTTTCGGGATTTCGGTGCACCAAAGGAATCGATCAGAAAATTGAAATTTGTATTCCGTGCCGTCTTATTTTCGAAGCTTAGAAGTGATTTAAAACGATGCTGGAAATCAGAGTCGTTCTTCTGACATTGTGCTTCTCAAATACGATTTGATGATTTTTAATTTAGAAAACGATCTTTCGGCTGTTGTTGTTGTCACAGGCGGAGTCATGAAAAGAATGTAGGCGATACAGACTTTAAAGGTTATATTTTTACTCCCCCACATTTCATTGTCATTAACCCTTCAATAGTAATTAATAATTTAATAATATCCGGGAATGTAACATATAAAGGAATATCCGGTAAAGCCGCGTTTAAAAATCTGTCAATTATTTATATTTCATGATTAACCTGTTGATAACAATCAGGCATTTCCATCCTTCCCCATTCCTATTCTTTACCCTATCATTACGATTGCTCCCATGAAGACCGTGCGCCCCCCCGCCGTTGTGGGCCCTGCGGGTCCGTATCTCCGCCCCTGTTATATCTGAGTAATATAATGTAAAGTATCATAATTGCAAGAAGCGTCAAGAATAACAATCTTATTGTTAACATATTATTAATAAGCTATGTCCACAGATTAATTCACTGACACCACAATTTGTTGTAGCCTACATTAATAAATAGAGACCGATTTTCATTTCGATTTGAGATTTCGATCGGCTTAATCGTTTATACATTTATGGAGTGTCATACATAAAGAATAACCATACACTGTCTTCATCATTAGAATCATCTCGACAGCCCTTTGTGGGCCATGGCCTTCTTCAGAAGATTTCGCCATTCTTCTCTATTCATTAGCCACATTCTTCCAGTTTCTAATTTCAAGAGTACTGATGTCCTGACTCACCCTATGTCCTTCCATCTCAATTTTTGTCTTCCAATTTTCCTTCTGGATTTACATTAAATATCTTCTTAATAACTCTGCTTTCACAAGCATACAATGTGTCCATCCCATTCTAATCTTTTTAATTTAATAAACGTGACCTTATCAGGTTCATCATACAAATTATAGAGTTCTAAATCTTTTCCTTCAGGCCTCCCCTCTTCCACTGGACCAAAAATTTGCCTGAGGATCCTCCTTTCAAATATACCGTATTTAGTTGCCTCTCACCTGATCTAGGCAGCGTCCATGTCTCTGATACATAAGGCATTACTTGGCGCACTAGGACCTTATACATCAATACCTTGGTCTTCCTTTGTATTATCTGAGACTTTAGATGTTTCTTGAGCCCCTGCGCATACCTATTTGCTGACAAAATACGCTTTCGAATTTCCACATTAATATTATTTTTACAGTTAACGACTGAGCCGAGGTAGGTATAGCTACGTAGTATCTCGAAATTATAAGATCCTATTTCTACATTTTTATGGCTCACACAAATAGTCTTTTGTTGCTACTGGCATGGGCTTTGTTTTTTTTCTGATTAAATACAGATACATGCATTGTCTTAGAAACATAGAAACCGTCATTAATTTACAAAACGTATTGATGTGAAACATAGGCCTACCTTTTAGAATCTTACTCGGTGGTGTTTAGCAGAACAATAACAAAGTGCCACAAATCTGCAAAAAATAAAAACATAATCAATTGCTATAATATAACAAACTATAACTAAAAATATAAATATCATTGAAATGTTAAATATTCTTTCCTTAAATTCGTAGTGACCGTCAATCTCTCTCTCTCTCTCTCTCTCTCTCTCTCTCTCTCTCTCTCTCTCTCTCTCTCTCTCTCTCTCTCTCTCTCTCTCTCTCTCTCTCTCTCTCTCTCTCTCTCTCTCTCACACACACACACACACACACACACACACACACACACACACACACGTTCACCCAAATAATTGTTCTGTTTGTGTTTTACATTTCTTTTGCATTCATACACAGGTCCTAATGATGACAATAAACATTGTCGAAACGTCGACACAAATAAGTTAAAATTTGTATTATATTTTTTACCGATCCTCACAAACCCTTCACTGAAAAATTCGTTAAATATTCTTGTAATCATCATCATCATCATCAGGGGCACTTAAACTTAAATTGTTAAGCAAAACAATAAACATAATTTGAAGCAGTGGCGTAACTACGAGTAAGGGATCAGGGGAATCGATCTCCCCCCCCAAGTTATTAAAAACCTTAGCAAAATTCCATAATTAGTTAACGTAGCCCTATTTCTAAGGCCATGTGTTATTATGGAACACCTGCGCTACCTACACAAGGGACAGAGGCTCTGGCTTTGTCAGTCAGTTACAGTGAACGATTTCTGTGTTATATTTAGTGCGGGACTCTGTTACTTGACGTTTTTATTGCGCGTGGACAAATTTAACTTGAATTGTTGCACGAGACTACATTGTTGATTACAAACTGTTACTGTATTTGTGATTACTGTATTTAATTAGTGACTTCATTGTTGTCTGTATTTTTGTTTCCACTGTACCATACGACGATCCGTGGGACCGTCGTAACAATATTATAAGAATCTACTGCGGACAGAGACCGTTGGCGGGGGGCGGGGGGGCTCTCCTTCAGTAACAATTTTGAAATTAAAAAAAAATGTATAATTTTCAATACTTAGTCTACGTTTTTTACAGACTTAAACAAATTTTATCAAAAAAGCAACTAATACAAATATACTATGGACTATTCCATAGTGTGGCAGGGTATGCTATCATAGGCTGTGGGGGGGGGGGGTCTATATAAATCATCTCTAGACGCATTGGATCGGCTGCAAAAGTGTATTCTTAAAATTATAGGAGTCAATGAACAAGATTCGAATAAACCATTAAATATTAAACAGGTGTTTGTAGTGAATTCTATAGTTTATCAATACAGTGATCTAAAAAGTGAGTTTTTACAAAATCGAATCAACACACGATATAAAAATATTATATTGCCGCGACACCTATTAAGTATTGGGCAAAGAAGCTATGTGTATTATGCCATAAAATATTTTAATGAATTACCTAACGAATTGAAAAATCTAAGTGTAAATATAAAATTGCTTAAAAAAAAATCAAAGAAAAAGTTAGGAACATTGTTATTGAATAATCAAAAAAACAGTCTATTATGATATGGACCTTTTTTCTCTTTTTTTTTCATTTATTTATTGAATTGTGTTATAGTACAAACTAAAATTTTGTTAAAACTGAAAAATAATTTATTTTTAATATTTACTATGATCGGTGAGGTAAAACTCGCAATTAGTATTAAGTATATAAATATTAATTCTAAGGACCAACCTATGTACGGGCATTTATGCCCCCTATAGTTCCTTTATTGTATAATTTTTATTATATGTAAAGGAAAATTGGTAATAAATATTATTATTATTATTATTATTATATAATAGTATCAAAAATTTAGTTTTTCAGTGCGTGCAGTTCCTGAAAGTTTATCGTTGTGACGCACGCACATTTCCTAGAATCACTTGTTTGGCTGCGCCAACGCAAACTGAATTTCTAAACTAATAATTGATTTTTGCACTTTGACTTCAAATTATTTCGATAGTTGAAAACGTTTGTTTACGTAAACGAGCTGATTTCAATATTGATAATGCAGTATGTATGATTATACTACAGATAAACTAACAATAAAAGTTGTATAAAACTTCTACACGATGGGTGAACTTTACCAGGGAAAACCTGCCGAATTAACTTCATCGTTGTTAATTTGTTTTTCTCCCTTAACCCCCAGAATTTGGGTTTGGCCTCCGAAGCTGAGAGTTGAAGCATTTGATGGGCCTTCTTGTTCAAACGCCTCAAAGAATATAATAATTTGTAGGTAGATCTACTTTTTTTCATCATCATCACTCCAAGAACTAAGCCTTAGACCTGTTCCGGAACCCATCTCCTCCTCGTTCTACCTACATATCTTTTGCCAGTAGGGTGATAACCCAAGGCAGCTACAGGTAGACGGATATCAGGCATGTGATTCAAATGTTCACAGTATCTCCTTCTGTTGTCTTCAATCTTCTGGTGCAATGATACAATGTTTAAATCGCGTCTAATATCCTCGTCCCTTCTCCGATCTAAGAGAGAACAACCCTGCGTCCCTTTTACCAAGTGTCCATGTCTTACTAGCATACAGGAATGTGGGGACAACCACAGTTTTATAAAATTTCATTCAGGTATCCTTCCGTGTTTTATTTTTCAGGTACTTCCACAGATGCGTCTAAATTTTGTTAGCTTACTATCCCAATCAATATCAGTTCCAGATGAGATATTACAACCCAGGTAATTAAAATTACTAACCTGATCCGGCCGACTTTTTTAATGAAAAATATAATGGAAAGCGTTGGTCGTTTACGCTTGTAACAATTTTTCTACTATGTTTCTATTTATCTGTTTCTATGTTTTCTATTTGTACCGAATTGTTTGGAATTAAATTTTTCGATAGATTTGAATAAGTTGGATACGCTACTGAATCGAACGATTTGTTACAGTGGAAGAGGAGAAAACTGAAACAATGAACAGCGAAGTAGTGCAGACAGCGCAGAGTTTTCATTGCTGAAAAAAACAGTAGGCCTATATGGATATTTTGTTTGCCGTAAGGAGGCGGCGCGGTAACGAGCCGAGGCAAGCAATTTATCGAGTGCCACAAACGTTTTTCTGTCTTCGAACACGGCCGTTAATTGAGCGGCGTTCCGTAATAATTACATTAGGAACGGAACGCGAAGTTTGCTAACTTGTGTGGGCCACGCACGAGGCCGCGGGCACAACAACAACGGCGATTACCGCCAGTGCCATTGTGATTACAGTACCTCTCTGGTTGCGCTGCTGCTACAACGCCACCTCCGCCCGCCGACCGACTGATTGGCCATGGCACTGCTTCCATCATCAACATGGTGGTACTAATCCACTTATTATCCGTGCGCCTTGTTTGTTATCTCCCGTTTATTATTATTATATATAGTAGTTGCCCGTTCGTTCGTCGCTCGTTATATCCTTGTTTACATATAATGAGCATATATGTATATTATATACTACGAGCTTTGACTTTGTTCTGTAACTTATGATTATGTTGCGTTTTGATACAGATTTCCTTTTCTTAAAGATAAGTTGTAATAATTGTAAGAATCTATTGTAATAATTGTTACAGGATCGAGTCCGCGTCCGTTATACGCAAGTTATCCTTATACTCTTCCAATTCGTCATCGTTATGCAGAGTAGAGGTGTGCTAAACTAGTACTTGAAAATAACAGGTACGAACGAAACCGTTCCAAAAAAAAATAACATGTACAAATACCTGTTATTACAGTATATAGTATTATACACGTACCTGTATTATATAATTTGTTATAAGAAATAAATTGAAACTAAAAGTATTAACAGTGTTAATTTACAGTGTGACTTTATTAAGCTGTTACTGTTTAAAAGAAAATGAGAAACAAGAGAATTTATAGGCCTATCTCCCTTTGGGAATATTAATTTAAGTTTTCACTAGGAGGAAACAAACTGACATAGATTTAGTATTAAATTATTGACCCCATTTTGGTTTATACAAATCAGTTGCGAAACTCAGGCGTTGAAATTTTAGAGTGCACGTAATAGCACAACAAATAATGTCAAAAAAATTTACGTGAGATGAGCAGTGAAGTTAAAATCATCTCCGAAATCACATTAACAAAAAATGGCCTATTATCCACTCTGTTGATTATAACACAATATAATTCGCATTTTCAAAATTTACAAAGTTGGTGGCAGTATAATATATAATTTGATATTATAATCTGTATTACATAACAGCTTCGTCTCTTTGCCATAGGGCCGTCAAAAGTCCACAGCTGCTACTCAAAGCTGTAAAATATTATCATCATCTCCTTCTTAACGGTTTTAGGCTTTAGCAACCTGTCTCAATTCTACAGTCCACCTTTTCTTAGGTCTACCAACTTTTCTTCTGCCTCTAGGGTTGTAATCTTTCGCCATCTTCGGTATTCTACTTTCTAGCATTCTATTTTTGTGTTGCATCCATTTTCTTCTGTTTTCTTTAATCCTTTCATTAACTGCAAAAATATCTAAATCACTTCTTATCTCTTCATTTCTTATATGATCTCGTCTATTACATCTTTATCTCAGAAATTTCATTTCTGCTGTTTGTATCGTCTATACATCTTTTTTCTTTATGACCAAAGTTTCAGAACTATACAGTAGTGTAGGTATGCCATTGTTTTATAAAATTTTATTTGTTTTTTTTTCTACATTTGTTTTCCAATTTTCTCCAAATCGTTCCACACATTCTTGTGAAATTCGTCATTTTATTTTCTATATCCTTATGTTGATCATAAGTAATGTCATGTCCAAGATAGTTGAAATGTCTTACTTGTTCTATGCATGTGTTGTCTATGCATATTTTGGTCCGAACCGGTTCATCTCCTATAAAGGTCATTACTTTTGTCTTTGATTCAGATATGTTACAGTTATATTCTTTTCCTATTTTATCTAAGATGTATATTGCTGGCTGGAGATTGTCTGCTAAAGTGGCGAATATAGCTTGATCATCTGCGACGAGAATGGTTTTCAAACTTTTGTTTCGGTGGATTTTAATACGATCAGGGGATTTTTCTTTCCATTTTTGAGGAGATCATCTAGATAAAGGTTAAAAAGCAATGGTAACAGACAACAATAGCCTCGGATTCCAACAGTATCCTCGGAAAACTATTTGTGTATTAAAAAAGAGTTACCACTTTATTAGCGTACACGGGTGAAAAACCAATAAAATAGCCTAAAAATTAAGCCTAAAGATTAACCAAATTCGTCCGGTCCCGTTCGTCCCCCTCCCGTAAAAACGATTTTCCTCACGATTATAAGCCTTTACCGCATTACTAAAATTCTAAATAAACTTTTAGACTCAGAAAATTCATGTGATATCGCTCGCAATGTAAAATATCAACATTTATTAATTTCATTTTATCTAAAATACGTAAATGTAGGTATTTCGTTGGCGAGTACAGTATGGCTGTCGGTCACGTCGCGGATTATCGTCTCCACAATAACACGTTGTCAAAACACGTCACAACAGTAAATACTGTGTACATATACTCATGATTAACGTGCGAAAGTAGCGATCGGTCATGTGTGTGGCGTGCAATGACAGAGCGGTTATCACACAGTGGCAAAATCCCCCCCCCCCCGCCGAGGTGTTTAAGCCGCCCACCGCGATTTGCGTGTTAATCGTTGTCGTATGATGCGAGATAATCCGTCGCTTTCGTGGTTATCAGTAAGCACAAGTGGATTAACAAGGTAAGTAGCACAAAGCACTCACGACTGATAAGAGCGGGACAAATTACGCATAAACTATACAGCGCCGACCGTCCTTGTCACCAGCTCCGTGTACTGACGATGGAGTGAATGTCATATACCACGGAACATTCACGTATGTATGACCAACCGTACGAAGAACCGGGGGGGTAAAGTGGATTCCGCTTTATTATCGTGATACGTCGGTACTATATGAAGTTGGCCCAATGAAGCTGGTGGACCTATTATCCGAAATTTCTAAAAAGTAACAAATAATCCTTATCAGTGGTTGATTCCTAAAATTATAGGTGCCGGAACGCATCAATTCAAAAGTTGTACAGGCACAAATATAGGCGTACTTATATTTTATATGAACATATAAGTTTACATCAGGTAAGGAGGTGGTCTACATTTTTAAAGCCTTATAAAATATGTAACATACGTACAAACTTGTATCTATAAAGGTAATAATGTTTACTGATATTTCTAAAGAACTTCATCGTCAGGTTACCCGCACGACAATCGGAAACACGACACTCATGATGGCGTCATCCCGGAGGCTCAATCAAACTCTTAATGGTGGTTTCGGTGGTTCGGACATTTTAAAAAAGTTTCCATAGTTTCATCACTGTGTTGTCATACTGTTTGTTTCTTGACCTTTCCTTACTCTTTGTGTCCAACGCTGTATGACGGCCAGAAATCAGCCCTCTCACGTTCACTTGAAGATACTGCTGTTGATTCAATAACATATTTCAAGGTAGAAAGACTCTCCGAAAGAATTCTGGAATGCACATATTCTCGGTAGCTCCCCAATCAGTTGTCTTTCATGTAGTTTTAATTTTGAAGCAAGTTTTTTTATTTCATTTTCTCCATAGGATATTGGGACATTTTTTGAACGATAGTAGTTGAGATAAAGATTAGTGCTGGTGTTTGATTTTGGCAAATGTTTAGTTTTGTAGTGAGGCTGTTGAGAGGCACACAAATTAAAAAATAGTAATAATATTTTTGTAATACCTAGGTTTTTGTTTTCATATGTTTTTTCAGTAATTTATTTTTTGGATCCAAGAGGTTCCGTCGCGTTTCCCCCGAAATCAAACCTTGATCCTTGTAAACCTAAATTTCGTAATAACGGAAAATCAGACATAACTACAGTTAACTCCGGAATTATAAGATTTGTTACTAACGAAGTACGTGTAAGGAAATGCAGAAATAAGTATATAATAATATTATAATTACAGCATAATGAAATACTATCAGTAGGACTGTTTGTAAGAATCCGGGAGGCCCTAATGGCACCTGTAGTTGGTTTATGGTATGTCACCAAGTACAAGCGCAGAAAGTCCGAAGCCGAACACATGTCGTTGGATTGTTGTTAACAATGTACTGTATTGTTATGGTTTGTCGCCCAAGTAGCACACGGCTGATAAGCGTGAGACAAATTACGTATAGACTGACTATAGGCTTACAGCGCCGGCCGACCTAGTCACCAGCTCCGTGTCATACCACGCACGTATGACCGACCGTACGAAGAACCAGTAGCGTAAACGTCATTTCACACCGCACGTCCATCCGTCCAGTGGACAGGATTAGACGTCCACGCAATACCATTTCACACCGAGAATTTCCATTGAACGGATGGCCAGCCCCTAGTCCCGTCAGTATATTTTGCTGGCCGAGCTTTGTAGTGTGCAGCATGTCCTTCGATCAGGTCTTTTGGTGTCATTTTTCGACAATTTATTGTTTATCTTACTTACTATCTATTCCGAGAGCGCCGGCAATCCCGTCCCAAGCGTTCTCCTTCAAAGTGATATCCCGGTACGTAGGGGATCAACTGTCCTACAGCACAGCGCGTATTTCCTAAACTCGTCTCAGGCCTTCTCCTCCACAGTAATGCCTCGGTACGTAGGGGATCGACTGTCCTACAGCACAGCGCGTATTTCCCAAACTCGTCTCAGGCCTTCTCCTCCAAAGTGATATCCCGGTACTTAGAGGATCGACTGTCCCACAGCACAGCGCGTATTTCCCAAACTCGTCTCAGGCCTTCTCCTCCAAAGTGATGCCCCGGTACGTAGGGGATCAACTGTCCTACAGCACAGCGCGTATTTCCCAAACTCGTCTCAGGCCTTCTCCTCCAAAGTGATACCCCGGTACGTAGGGGATCGACTGTCCTACAGCACAGCGCGTATTTCCTAAACTCGTCTCAGGCCTTCTCCTCCACAGTAATGCCTCGGTACGTAGGGGATCGACTGTCCTACAGCACAGCGCGTATTTCCCAAACTCATCTCAGGCCTTCTCCTCCAAAGTGATATCCCGGTACTTAGAGGATCGACTGTCCCACAGCACAGCGCGTATTTCCCAAACTCGTCTCAGGCCTTCTCCTCCAAAGTGATGCCCCGGTACGTAGGGGATCAACTGTCCTACAGCACAGCGCGTATTTCCCAAACTCGTCTCAGGCCTTCGCCTCCAAAGTAATACCCCGGTACGTAGGGGATCCACTGTCCTACAGCACAGCGCGTATTTCCCAAACTCGTCTCAGGCCTTCTCCTCCAAAGTGATGCCCCGGTACGTAGGGGATCAACTCTCCTACAGCACAGCGCGTATTTCCCAAACTCGTCTCAGGCCTTCTCCTCCACAGTGATATCCCGGTACTTAGAGGATCGACTGTCCCACAGCACAGCACGTATTTTCACTTCTTCTATGAGCTACTCGATAGCCAGGAAAACCACAATCAAAGATAAGAACAAACAAAGCAAAAGTGAAAACGCCAGTCGTCCACGTGCGCAGCTATTGAGTTGCCGGGAGCATGCACAGAACTAAACGTCCACGCGGACGGTTGCAAATAATCGCCCTGCGAGCGATTACAAAACATCCGTCCACTAGACGTCCGTTGGGTGGACGGATATCGGTGTGAATTGTCTCACGTGACAATCTTTTTCGATCATTCATGGACGGGATGGATGGACTTGCGGTGTGAAATGATCATCTTAGCTGCGTTGGGGGGAGGGGGTCCAGAGTTATTCAAAATTTCAACGAAATTCCGTAATCTTTTAACGTAGTCTGTTGCGTGTGTTAAATAAGACTTATAAATAAGTGTAGAAATGAAATGAATACACTATTTGTAAATAAATACAATAAAGAGTTGTCTTAACATAAGTTCTTCTGCAAATAGTTTCATTATATTTTTATCGTTTCAATCCACCCGACGTACATTTCACTGATTGTATCAGCGTCATCAGAGGTTTAAAAATGAATTAGCGAATAAAATTGGTTTGATTTGTATCCAATGTAAAATTAATTCAATATAAACGTTTAATATTACGCCAGGGCCTCCATAAAAGTGAAGGAAAAGTTTGATAAAATTCCAAATTCTATGTGGGATGTCAAATTGGAGAGAATTTAAAACCAGAATCAGAATATAGGCCTAGTAGTGTACACTTTTCGAAATAAAAGAAAAATTCCATCCCTGGGCCCAAAAATGGGATCACAAATTTGAAAATAATTGTAAACTCCAGGCGGATGTCAGATTCTTTTTATAGAGCGAATTGTAACCGAAATCTGAATGTTTTTAATGTTTAGTGTTTATTGTATTATTGTTTGCTGTACAATTGTTATATTGCTAGAGAAATATAGTAGAGTAATCGAGATTTTTGTAATTTTTCTCACAATTAAAAATTATCTAATATTTACATTTATGTAACATTAAGTGTACGGTACTTATTTTTTTTTACATTTTCACTTATTTTTTCCTAAATTTATGAGCGATTTGATTACAAGTATCTTCCATTGACGTCTCTTGGTACGAGAAGTGACTTGGCATTTATTATTTCAGTGAAATAGAAATACAACGTTAATAGATTGCAGTAGGCCTATATCAGGGCGAACTTGGGGTGATATGGGCCCCCGAAATCTGAAAAAAAAGTTTATAATGTTGGAGCAACAAAATTTTTAACCGGTTGTGGTTTTTTTTAAATGTAATTAATACTTCCAGGTTTTGTCGATTTAAAAAAATTACTATTTCGCTTAATGACAAGATTCAATAATCTACAATAACAGGCCTTACCTATTCAATGATAAGTATAACAGTAGTTGAATGAAATGGTGAAAAATGAAAAGAAGTCGACATGTTGAAAGAGAGTAGGAGGACACGATTTTTCGCTGTTTACAAGCAATTTGAAACATGATTCATGTGACACAACGCGTCTTAATTTCTTGACATTATTTTTCATAATGCGACATGGTTTGTTGTAATACCCGGCTCTAAGAAATATTGTAAAATTTAACAATTTTCATTAAACATTTTTCGTTTTCTTGTATGTGTCAACCCTCACTTTCATAATTTTTATGTTCTCTTTAAAGTATTTATATTCCACACAAAGGTATTATTAAGCTTCCAAAACAAACTGGAAGCATATCTGATGTATGTTTTTAATTGATTTTATTTAAATTATTGCTGCAGTTGCAGCCTATGTGCCTGTGCTTAAATCCGGCACCGTTCATAATGTGTATTTTTTAATGCCACTGAGTTAAGAAACACAAAACGATCTTTTAACCGAGTGTCGTGTTCGTTTCAATAAAAAAAAAATACATAAAATTCTAAACACAGGTCTCTTTTTTTCTTCTTCTACTTGTTAAAAGAAAATGTTTAAAATTATCTATTAAAAAAAAATCTTTCATCCGTTCTTGCCCTGTCCAATCAGATAGGAGAGAATATCATATGAAACAATCGCCTGATAAGAAGCAACGCAGAGGCAGTATTAGATTAAAGAAATTCCCATGTCTTCGATAAGAACAGCGCCTTCCGTTAAGATTAGCTCAACAACGCTCTCTCAGTAACGATATCACAGAACGAGTTCTCGTTAAGTGAAGTATTTATTAATAATATGTGTGTGTACTGTGTACGTGTAATACGGAGGCGGTCGTCTTGTGGATTGTATGTTTATAGTTTAACACACACACATGTACGAGCTTAACAGCAACGAGTCCTCCCTCCCCCCCTTGTGTACTCTAACTCGCTGCACGGGAGACTTTAATGCCTTGTTACACGCTTCGTCTGTTGCTAATTGTATTGTACTGTGTGTGTGTGTGTGTGTGTGTGTGTGTGTGTGTGTGTGTGTGTGTGTGCGTGCGTGACTTCATCCGGTTTGGGCGCGCTGCTCCTCCACCACATCGTCGAGACCGACCCACGCAAGGTTAAATCTCTTGCTATGCAGATGTGTGAGTGTGTGTGCATTGTTTAAAGAAAACTGTGCACAAGAAGAGAGAGGGAGAAGGAGTGGAGAGTATGACGAGGTGAAGAAAGAAAGAGCAGATACAAACGGGAGAGAAGAGAGGGCAAGAGCAGTAGACTTTGATACATGAGGTGCATTGAGAATTATCCAAACCAGGTTCATTTGCATATTGTTTGAAAACTCGCCTAACCAGCTTAGAGAGAGGAGGAGGAGAACCAAGAGCCGAGAGCCTGGTCTTGCTCAGCGACCAGCACCGCTGATAATTCCTAATAAATATAGTCAGCAATCGTTTGTTTAAACGAGTATGTATTTATAGCTTACATTTATCTGATCCTTTTAGTCTCTCTCTCTCTCTCTCTCTCTCTCTCTCTCTCTCTCTCTCTCTCTCTCTCTCTCTCTCTCTCTCTCTCTCTCCGCACACAAAGTTGCTGTTCTGTTCGCGTTCTTAACAGCGATATTTTACTCGCACTAACCTGACTTGTCGTGGTTAATCACCCGGTCCGGCCCGGCCGCGCTGCCGAGTCCCTCTCCGTATCTACATCTCTCCTCTGTTTCTTCTGCACTGCACTGCCCACAGAGGTATAATTTTATTCTCTTTGCCAAAGGTGGTGCATGAAGTATGCGTTGTTTGCGTCTGCGACAATAAATCACGGGTTTGTTTAGCGAAGGACGACGACATCCAACAGGCACAGCTTCTTGCCTACCGCTTAATGGTGTTAACTAACCGAGTAAGAACTGTTGCTGCTGCGCCCATGCGTTTACTGCAAGCTGCGTATAATGTCACCCAACTGCGGCGTCAAGTGGTAAATAAAAAATACAAAACTCACAATTGGAATATGTTTCAGGTGTGTCTTATATAGGACAAACAAAAAAACAATTTGGAACTGTCCCAATATCCGTACCCGCACCATTTTTTCGACATTTTGAATATGCGATTGTATCGATATAGGCCCTGCTACAATGTGAAGAAGAAGAAGTGTACTATAAATTGTTCTATTTCTTAATGAAAAGCAAAAATATGTGTTATTATCATTTGTGAGATTAAGTAATAATGGTTTTTGGTTTATCGCTTACTGTTTAAAGAAATAAAGCCATGATTAGGAAATATATGACGTTTAATGTGTCTACACAATGCTTAAAAGAGAGAAATATTAAAAACAAAAAAACGTAATGTATTTTTAACAAAATCAACTACGTAAATTGTAAAATGAAAAATACAATTATTTCTTAATACTAAGATTAAAACAAAAACAAAACAACGTATTAACAAATGAAAACAAGATTTGTTATTCGTTAGGTAGCCAATATTCTTTTGTGTTATTCAGTAAAATCTAAAATCTCGTCTCTCCTCCCCCGTAAATATCCCCCTGCAACTGACAGTCAGATTTGCAGTTGTCTTGATACCAAGAACAGCTGATGAATAAGAAGAAAAACAAAGTTACATCATTTTCCGCCAGAGACAACAAACAAGACAAGACTAGGTGTCATGCATTCGAGACCCCCCCCCCCTGCTGACACTTCAACAGTGTTGACACGTTTAATTTGACAAGCGAAACGCTGAGATTGTTCTCATTGTTTTAGCGTCATGATAGGCAGCTCAGTCCAGTCCAGCACGTCTGGATAAATGACGCGAGACGAGACACAAGAAGCTACATGTGCCAGCCCAGTATAATTAATCGTTTGTTATTTAGACTTGTCTCGTTTCTGCCACTACACTAACAACGCCGCGCATTGGATACATTACAATATATACCGCGCGTTGTTCTCGAATTTATCTCTCCTTACTCTGATTACATACAGAAAAAGTGGCCTGATCTATAAAGCGTGCCATTGTCCTCAGCAGCGTCCACTGCCTGCTTGATACCGATGTGTAAGCCATATCAGTCACACTGAACGAGTGAAGCGAGCTCTCAGTTTTAATTCGCCCATTTGGCATTTGTCTGTCTCCGGGGCGAACCTAGAATGGCCTCCCCGAAATCCGAAAAAAATGTTAAAAATTTTGGAGCAAACCGTTTAAAACGGGTCATGTTTTTTGAAATGTAATTAATTGACTTCCAAGTTTTGTCAATTTTAAAAAATTACTATTTGGGTCAATGACAAAGTTTAACTAATCTACAATAATAGCCCTTATACTTAATAACAAACAGAACAGATGTTGAAAGAAATGGTGAACAACGAAAAGAAGTCGGCTTGAAAGAGAGTGGGGATATGGTACGTTTTTCCGCTGGTTACGATAAATAGGGACATGTCTTCTTATATTTTAACTTAATGTTACATGTTGATAACTTCAATAACAAAGCACATAATGTGAATGAATTTTAATTTCTTTACATTTTTGTCTTAATGGACATGGGTTGTTGTAATAGACTCTAATAAACAAAATATTGTAAAATTAAACATACGTTCATTTAAAATGTTTCGTGTTCTTGCATGTGTTAACCCTACAACACAAACACACACATATACACATACAAAATTTACTTTCTTAATTTTAACGTTCTCTTTAAAGTATTTATATTCCACAGAAAGGTATTATTAGGCTTCCAAGTCAAACTGTATAATATCAATTCATTTTTAAGGAATTAATGAATTACAGCCATTTACCCATTAGTTTTAATTTGTTGGTACGATTTTCATTATAACATGAGAAAAAAACTCTTAAGAAAACGATATGTGGTTGAACCCCCCCCCCCCCCAATGAAATCCTAGGTTCGCCCCTGGTCTGTCTGTCTGTTTGTACGTAAGGCTTTCACGGCCGGTGTCAGCTTCTCTCCGCGCTATTAGGCCGTAGTCCGCTACTAACAGACGTTTCGTAAGGCCACCTTCAGTGTGAGAACGTTATTCGGTATTCGGTAACAGTGTGAGAACGCTCTTCGCCAGTTAACCACAGTACTGTGGCAGTACTTTTGATTGATTAATTGTCGAATTTTAGAAAAGGTGAGCCATTTCAGCTATTTAGGAAATGGTATTGGCTGTGATAGGAATTATGATATTGATGTTGAGTTAGGTAAGTTCCAAAACAGTCTGCGGGACAACCAACCGTACTTTTAGAAACAAGATACGTCGAGATACAAAATTAAAGTTCTACAAAGTTGTGGCAGTCCCTGTACTGTCCTGTGGGTGTGAATTATGGACAACAACCAAGAAAAAAGACAGTAAAATACAGTCCTCGGAAATGGCGTTCTTAAGAGGAGTTAAAAGGTGTCGTAACTTGACCGCATAAAGAATGAGGCCATAAGAGAAGAGTTACAAGTTTTTAACTTGAATAAAAAAATTCAAAAGATTACAAACAACGGTGGAAAGAACACGGTAGAAAGAATGTCAGACTCCAGACTGGCCAAAAACAAGTCTGGAAATACAAACCTATTGGACACAGGTGTGTGGATAGACCCAGGAGAGATGGCTGGAGGATTTTTGAAGGCGGAACAGGCAGCATCTTGCCTATGCCGTGTTGTGAAGATGATGATGATGATGATGATGATGATGATGGTGGTGGTGGTGGTGGTGGTGGTGATGATGATGATGATGATGATGATGATGATGATGATGATGATGAATGAAAACGTAAAACGTTCAGTGCACATTGGAGAAATGATTCCTACTGAACAGAGACACACGCACACAACTCTCCCAGTCTCAACCCAGTGTTTGACACATTGACAACCATATTTCTTTACATAACAGAAATATGTTAAATTTCCACGCGTTATCAGTAAATCAGAATGATTGATTGTGTTTGCACTGAGTTCTGTCTGTCAGCGCAACGCTCCCCGTCCGTTATCAATCACGCGCACGCGCGCGTGCGTGTCACGCCGTTGCTAATCATTCATTATAAATAACATACTTTTCAATTTATTAAAACAAGAGTGCGGGGATTAACTTTTCCGATAAAAGCTGTATTAATGAGATTGAAGTATTCTGTTTCACAGTTTGAAATATTGAAGTCAGTTTATTTTTAGTTTTAATCTAAAAACAAAAAAAATCACGACGCAAAGAAAAACGTATACACGCAGGATTGAGACAAGAATTGTTACACAATGTTACCGGGTTCTAAAGTTCCGGAATTAAGTTGAAAGAAGAAGAAGAAAACAAAGAGTTCGGAATTAACTTTTCGGATAAAAGCCGTATTAATGTCATTGAAGTATTCTCTGTTGCACAGTTAGAAATATTGAGGTCAGTCTATTTTTAGTTTTAATAAAAAAAAAAAGAACACGATATTGTCGGATATAAAGAAAGAAATATATACACTGTAACAATGACCCTGTATGCCGGTCGTTACAAAAGAATAAAATGTATACGGAAAATTCAATAAAAATAGAATTTTCAAATAATAAAATAATTTTGTTTATGTTTATAGAGGTATGTATAAGAGATAAATCTATTTTTTAGAAGGTTCTGGTAAAATTTTAATAACAGGTAGGTTTGACCGTCGAGCACTTCTTGAAGATTTGCACCAAGTCTGGAGTTAAATAGATTAACTCCAGTTAATAATCGATTGGTGACCTTTCTGACTGGTCCAATATCTTGTTCAGATAGAATATATTCTTCTTACTTAAGTCCTTCAGCCTTATAAATACCCTTAAATTACCCTGTGAAATAAGTAACAGATACGAAATAATGGAAATATAAAGATTTATTGACAATTTTAAATAAATAATCGATATTTTATCGATGGAGAGCAATTATCGACTCTGTCTCGGGAATTATCGATTGTGTCATACAGAACAAAATTTTATGTTATATTATATTAAAAGACAGGTTCTTTGAGCGATTAGAATTAATAGTCAGAGAAGGGTGACGAGAAAGTATAACATTAACAATTAAAAATAAATACAATAATTACTATTCAATAGTATTTAAATAATTCCAGTATATAATATTTGAATATAAATGTTTTGTCAAACCAATGAAGACTGACGTCACTGTGATGTGGTAAGCAGATTCCGTTTTCAAGATGGCCGCTACTCGAGTTGGACTAAGTTACAGCATATGCGTCGTGTCAGAAAATCACAATAAAATTCCCGTTATTAAGGTTTAAAATGTCCCCGCACTGGTGTAATATGTCTGTTAATCTATTTGGTGTATTCTGGTGAAGTGTTCTGTGTAAACTGGTGTTAGTTAGTTTATGTTCTATGTGTTCAACTTCTGCGGTTAAGTTTTCAAGTTATTGGTTAGGAATTGCAGAATAAATCAGTTGAGATATAGTGTTTTACTTGTTTCTATCACTCGTATTATGGAGTTAAGTGTTTGTTTTCACTATTGTCGTGAATGTATTAACAGCTTTAGCTTTAAAAAGTGTCTAAACCGTCTAACTCTCGTTCACTTATTTCAATGGCTAAACGCTAATACCATTTTTCTCGATTTAAAGAAACGTTCTTTACACAACTGTCCAGCTTGATATTCAACAAAAGACTAATTAACTTGGTCATAAATCTGGCCCAGTTAATCTTTGAAAAAGTATTGTTAACATATTTCGACTTCCCATACATATGATAAAATATTACATTATGTATGGAATTTATCTATTTTATTCCTTACTTTTATGAATTATTAACCTTATTATTGGTTTAATCATCTCATTCCCTTTAAATTGATGTATTATAGTCCATATCTGTAGACATTTTGTGGAAATTAACAAATTTTGTTCACACTTTGGAAATATAGGCTCAAAATTGGGTTTCCGTCTTTATATAAAATTCCTCCATTTTAAATATTATTACTACTATTATAATAAATTTTAATTATTCATATTCCTCTTCCTTTCCTTAAATACATATAAATTACACCTTTGAACTGGTTTTTTGTGTTAATCTGTAAATTTGACATTGCTCTTTAAAATTAATTAATTTATATATTTTGAAAATTTACAAAATGTTAAGGTATATTTCCTTATTATCATTTTAATTCATAGGATCATTCCCAGTAGTGGTTAATTGAGTTATCTTATATAAATCTTGGTAGTTTACTGGATTTATAAGTGAATTATACTAGTTTATATTGGTTCTGTGATTTCACCAAATGGCCTAGATTTTAGAATTTTATATTTCTTTCTTTCTCAAATAATTTAAACTTGATTCCTCCTCTGACTTTACATAATTACAATTATATGAAAATAACATGGTTTATAACTTATTGTGTGGTGTAGTAGTTAATTAATACTACAGTTATTAAAATAATTAATTATGAACATTGTTTAGCAATCTGCACAATTGAACATATTGCAGATATGGTTTGAACATATATCTTTTAACTATTCTTGAGCTAACATAGCATACCTATTAGAACCTTATTAATGGTATGTTGGCTATTATTTATCAAACATAATTCTTTTTAAAACACATAACATAAATCTTATTTTCTAATAAACCTTACAAATACATTTATTAACACATTGATTCTAGGACTGTGAAATAACAGTCTATTTAAACATTTTACACTTATTAATACTATATTAATGTCAGTCCTTTCTGGTTTAAACCATTATTATTGTGATCCCCTACATCAGTAAACATTAATTCCCATACTCTATTTATTATCATTTTTTACAAATGTCTTGTAAATAAAGATTTACATTAAAATAATAAAATATTGGAAATCTTCCATTTTATTATTTTATTATGCTCTTTATTATTAGATATCAAAGTTGTGATATAGCATACTACTAAGTTATAGTATCACCAACTTTAAGTTTATTGCATTTTTTTAAAAAACACTTACACAAATTCACTTTCACTGTTGGTTCTGATATTTTGAGTCTTATTATCTCAGACCAGACCTTTAGTAATCATGGACTGTTAAGACTAGTTTATTTTCTTTATTACACAACAGCTTTAGTCGGTTCACTTCTTATAACGCTATACAGCACTTTAGTTTTCTCAATAATTACATTTTACAGGATTTTGGGTATGTTATACTTTCTTTTGCATAGTTTTTGCGGGTTTGGGGTTGATAGTAGTTTATATAATAATAGGTTTTACTACGGTGTTTCTTTCATACTATTTCTTCCTCTCCTCCTGTCTTCTTTCTTGTCCTTCTTCGTATCTTCCTTCTGGTCTTCATTCTTGTCCCTCTTCTAGTCTTCATTCTTGTCCCTCGTCTAGTCTTCACTCTTCTGTTCTTCCTTCCTCATTCTTGGGTAAACCAAGGTACTTGGTGTTATCTCGACTGAGGTTCAGTTTGGAGTATTTAATTTATTCACTGAACTGACTTTATTCTTCTATACAGGTTTCAGGGTATTGTTTTCTTCCTGTTCACAAACTTTATTCTTCCCTCTTCTTGTTTTTGGGGTATTTTGGTATTCACCACTCTTTAATTGAATCTCTTTTTTCTTGATATGGTCTTATATAACTGGTTTACTGCTCTGAGCTTCCTGGGTAACTTACGGATATTATACTATGATTTGATGAGTTGCTTCGATACTTTCTTTGGTTTTTAAAACAGTGGTTTTTATATACAATGTAGTGAGGATTTTTATTTTATTGTGGTTCATTCCTCTGATTTATTTAAATGTCATTCAATATTATTATAACTTTTGTTGGTGTAATTAAACTTTATGATTTCACATGACTTAAAATGTAGTGGATTTTCTGTCACGCTACAACACGTAGGATTTAAACATAAATTGTTACACAATCTTACCGGGTTCCAAAGTTCCGCAATTACGTTGGAAGAAGATGAAGAAAGAAACAAGAGTTTGAGATTAACTTTTCGGATAAAAGCTGTATTGATGAGGTTGAAGTATTCTCTGTTTCAGTTTGAAATATTGACATCAGTTTATTTTTAGTTTTAATCGAAACACAGAAAATTACCGTATGGTCGGACGTAAAGAAAGAAATATATTAACGTAGGATTGAGACACGTATTGCGTAACACAATCTTACCGGCTTCCGACGTTCGTCAATTACGTTGGAAGAAGAGGAGGAGGAAACAAGAGCCTGAATACAACAAAACGAAACAGGAAAGACGTACATTGGGCAGTAAATGTACGTTTTGTAAACAGGAAAGAAATCATAATCTACTTCAGAGATTAGGCACTGATTATGCCTGTACCGGCGTCCCAGATTTGTTCTGTCCATCTTGCTTTTGGGCGGCGTCCTGGATCTCTTTTACCTCTTACTGTGTAGTGCCAAGCTTACGTTTACCTTATCGTCTGGGTGCTTGTTTAAATGATTAATTGTTCCATTTGACGCGATACTCTTAATACTGTCATTACTTTCTTTTTAAAGAAAATATACTCAGCTCATTCCTGATGTTATCAATCCTCGTTCCATGTCTCAGTGTAGGGCCTGTGTCCTGCCACTGGACGCAAACATTTCTGCCTGGATACGTTCACAAACTCAGCTCATTCCTGATGTTATCAATCCTCGTTCCATGTCTCAGTGTAGGGCCTGTGTCCTGCCACTGAACGCAAACATTTCTACCTGGATACGTTTACAAACTCAGCTCATTCCTGATGTTATCAATCCTCGTTCCATGTCTCAGTGTAGGGCCTGTGTCCTGCCACTGAACGCAAACATTTCTGCCTGGATACGTTCACAAACTCAGCTCATTCCTGATGTTATCAATCCTCGTTCCATGTCTCAGTGTAGGGCCTGTGTCCTGCCACTGAACGCAAACATTTCTACCTGGATACGTTCACAAACTCAGCTCATTCCTGATGTTATCAATCCTCGTTCCATGTCTCAGTGTAGGGCCTGTGTCCTGCCACTGAACGCAAACATTTCTACCTGGATACGTTTACAAACTCAGCTCATTCCTGATGTTATCAATCCTCGTTCCATGTCTCAGTGTAGGGCCTGTGTCCTGCCACTGAACCCAAACATTTCTACCTGGATACGTTTACAAACGTTTACCTCACTACCATATAAGGGAATAGGAACAGCCATTCTTCTTCAGCACTACAGTCCAACATGTCTCCAAAGTCTCCTATCCATTGGCATCTCAGTGTCACACATCACACCAATTCTTCTGAGATCTTCCAACACATCATCCAACCATCTTATCCTCTGCCGGCCCCCTTTTTTCTGCTTTTATAGACTTGCTTGCGCGCTCAGGTTTTCTTTGGCATACGCTGATCATCCATCCGCTCTAGGTGACCTAGCCATTTTATTCGTCGAGCCGTTACGAATCTTACAGTGTCCTCAAGATTCAATAGCTCATTTGTCTTCTGGTTATTTCTTAATTCAAAGAGTAGTCATTCACTGGAAATGAATTCTTGTTGTCAGTTAAAAGGTGTATCAGGCTCGACCAAGTCCCGAAACGATGAGAATCATCATCATCACCACTCCAAGGACTAGGCCTTAGACCTGTTTCGGAATCCATCTCTTCCTCGGTCTACCGACATCTCTCTTCCCAGTAAGATGATAACCCAAGGCAGCCACAGGTAGGCGGACATCAGGCATGCGGTTCAAGTGTTCACACCATCTCCTTCTGTTGTCTTCAATTCCTTGGTCCAATGATACAGTGTTTAAATCGCCTCTAATATCCTCTTCCTTCTCCGATCCAAGAGAGATCAACCTTGCGTCCCTCTTAGAAATTTCATTTCGGATGCCTGAATCCCTTGCACGTCCCTTTTACCAAGAGTCCATGTCTCACCAGCGTACAGGAATGTGGGGACAGCCACAGTTTTATAAAATTACATTCGGGTATCCTTCCACTTTTGAAGTACCTATGCATCGTTCCAGAGATGCGTTTAAATTTTGTTAGCTTATTATCCCAATCAATATTAGTTCCATATGAGATATTACAACACAGGTAATTAAAATAACGATGAGAATACGAGGGGAATTTAACAATAAATTTTCAAAAATAATTGGTCTGATCCAGGTTGAACAGACTTAATTAGACTAACGGTTGTGTTATTATGCAATATGTTCAGATCCAAATGTCGTATCACACAAACGTTCTCGATTCTCTGCTGACACTTTGATTGAAGATCAAGAAGATAGCAGCAGTAGCAGCATTATATACTTAGCGTAATGTGGTACAATGGACAGGAATTCCTGGTGTCAGCTTGTCTGTTACTCCGTCAATTGGAGACAGTTAACGCTGATCGGATACTCCCGTCTGATTGTCTCATTTAGAGTGTAAATTAAGAGTGACATGTTCCCCCCTCCACCTCCTCCTTCCTTTCCTCCTGCAAGTGGTGGACCAACAAATTGATAGTCGTCACACCTTCCCCCTCCCCACCTCCAATCACGCCAATCACCAAATTTATTTAAACTGTAAATAAATGTCAATTTGTTGAAGAGCGGTTGATTTAATAAATATATTAATAAATACAAGAAATATAGGAGGAGACATTAGACATGTGTCGTCTTGTCTTGTCTACTTGTTTATTAACTTTTATCACTGTTGTTGTTGTTGCTGTTTAAAATGCGTCATCTTAACCGTGCGCTCATTGTACGTGAAGTGTGTTGTCAATCTCGCGCCCGCGGGCGGCTACAGACCGACTGCTTGTCGTCGTGTATCAGTATCGTGGTCACATAGAAAAGGCGCGCGCGCATGTTAAACACATCTTATAAATAATACACGGCCTCCGACAACGTGGCGGTGGTCTTTTTAAGACCCGGCGCTACGATTTCGATACCCGGCCTGCGTCTTGCGTTTGATTCTACGACAAGAAGAGCGGGCGCGCTACGATGTCGATACCCTCTGAAAGTCATCGTGGTAATGTGCAGATTGGTTGGTCCTTGCGTTCGATTCCCACCCGCCTGAAGGCTTAATTTCAGTTTTTCCTTCTTGCGTATCAGACTAACAGCCACCAAATGCTGTCTCAAAAAGAGAAGGGTGAGGGAGTGTCTCTTGCGCCCAAAAACAGGGGTCCTTCGGCTAAAGTATGTAACCCCTAACAGAAAAGTCTCCGGTCTCGCTGGTAGGGGGTTCTGCAACACCCCAGTAGCCTATAACCTGTTCATGTAAAAACTTACGGCACCCAGAGTTACTTAATTCTGCGTAAAAAATAAAAATTCTTATCACTCTAATAAAAATAACAAATAATATATAATTTTAGGTTTTTTCTTGTGATGGGCATGAAAACGACTATATGACTTCATAACTCGGCCACCCCACCAACCGCTAGTCTGAAGACTTGGGATGAAAAATCGAATCGAATTTTCACTCCCTGAGCATACAGCGGATCCCAACTGTCCACAAATACGTCGCTTGTCTTTGCCAGACGAAACAGCGATGCTTTAACCGCACGACTGAAGCGTCGGGAGAAAGAAGAAGAAGAAGAGGAAGAAGAATATTAATCCAATTATGTAATTACTTGAACACAATGCTCACGTTTATACAGCCAATTAATACGGTTTATAATTACTTTCGTCGTGAGCAGAACGATTATTATTTATTCAACCACACACATCGTGTAATCCTTTTCTATTATAATTCAATTATAAATATTAAACGTTTCTGTGGTCGCTAACAACAAGTGTTGTGTTGTTGGTTGCTTTTTTTAAGCGAAGAAGAAGAAGCAGCAGTCGCTCGCAAGCAGCATTACGTTAATTAACAAGACATAGTTAATAACCTACAGAAACCAATGCCTTCGTAATTACACACACTGCTAATTAATACGACTATACAACGAACAAGGCGTCACGGTTTAATACCCCCCCCCTTGGCAGGCTACTCCTCGACCCCTTTCTCTGTTTCTCGTTGCTTGATCTTGACTGATGAGAGCTTTCGATCGTTTACTCTCGGTTTTAAGTAAGCTGCCAGTGTCGAGGTTTTAAGTACCGCGTAATTTTATTTTGCGAATAAGCTCGTTGGAGTAATTTCCGATTAGATAAAATAATTTAAACTTTTAAATATTTGCCAAAGAGAGAGAAGTTGGAAGGAATGAGATATATATTTTTTTAAATCCATTCTAATGTACTACATTTATAGTTTAACATCGACAATTATTCTATTTTATAAGTACTTTTACAAAAAACAATAATAATATCAGTGAAATGTCATAGATTTCCACTCCGCGTTAGACATAGAGACTGAAATATCTACGTACACTAATTATCAGGAGCGTATTTACGGGGGGGGGGGGGCGAACGGGACCGGACCCCCCCCCCCAGGGTCGGAAAGGTTGATGAATTTTGTTAAGTTCTTAATTTTGAGGCTGTTTTATTATTTTTTCATCTGTGCACGCTAATACAGTATATATAGTAATATAATATAATACTAATATAGTAATCCTTTTTAAAATACACAAACAGGTCTATTACACATCATCAGCGTATACGTTTGAAATATGGAATATAGGAAAATCAATTCAGTCAATAAGTATCTTGTTAACAATATTTCAATAAAGCGTTTTTTTTTTATTCTGTTATTACTGTCTACACTTTAATGGGATTGATTTCAGCCACTTTAAAGATAGTAATATTGATTAGTCTTGAATTGTTTTTCTTTTGTATAAAGCCGTAAATTTGGTAAATTTTGAAAAACCGAATTATATTGCGTTATAACCTACAGAGTGGCTGATAGGCCATATAGTACTTTTTGTTAATGTGATTTCGGAGATGATTTTAACTTCACTGCACATCTCACGTAAAGTTTTTTGACATTCTTTATTGTGCTATTATGTGCACTCTAAATTTCATTACCTGAGTTTCACAACTGAGTTGTCTAACCAAAATGGAATCAATAATTTCATACTAAATCTATGTCAGCTTGTTTACTCCTAGTGAAAACTTAAATTAGTATTCCCAAAGGGAGATAGGCCTATAAATTATCTTGTTTCTTATTTTCTGTTAAACAGTAACAGCTTAATAAAGTCACAGTGTACAGTAACATTGACAATACTTTTATTTTCAATTTATTTCTTATAACACATTATGTAATACAGGTATATGTAGAAGTATATTTTTTATTTGCTGTTCTGCCCGAAGGCAGGTCTTCAAATGGTAAAAGCTCTCCAAGCTGTCCTATCGCATACCAGTCTTTTCGTTTCTTCGTAACACCCTCTGATTTTAATGCATTTATTAACTTCATTCTTCTACACCCTCTTATTTTTCTCCTTCTAAGACACCCCCAAGGCAGTTGTATGCAAGCAGTCTCTTCTTAAACGGTAACCTAACCAATTCCTTTTCCTTCAGGATTCTTCTCTCTTCCCCTATTCTTCTTAAAACCTCACCATTCCTTACTTTATCAACCCACCTCACTTTTTTCATTGCTCGCCAAATCCACATCTCAAATACTTCTTAATGTTTTCTCATCTAATCTTTTCTCATCCTCTTTCCTCAATGTCCATGTCTTTGCACAATACAAAGCAACGCGCCACACATAACATTTGGCCAACTAATAGGTATATAATAACAGGTATTTGTACGGTTATTTTTTGGAACGGTTTCGTTCGTACCTGTTATTTTCAAATACTAGTTTACCACACCTCCAGTGAGTACAGCCCGTATATCAGGAAAAACATGTGAAGAGCTAAAAACCCCACTTTGGATTTAATTCGTCGTCTCGCCTCGACGGACGCCCGATAAACTTTTCCCGTCCAGTAAATACCCGACGACTATGTGGACGAAACGTAATGAAAATGACACGATATTTTAATTACAGGACTCGCGTAATAGTATCACACGGAAACTGTGTAATCTTACTGCATACGACGTATAAGGGTGGAGGAAAAGGTACTCTGCTGTATAAATAGAAGTAAATGAAGTAATCAATGTTTAGGAGGCGGTGGCGGCGGCCGCCGCGGCAACGAGTCTCCCCTATAAACCATGACGTCACTCTCCCGTCCACCACTTGGAGACTACTACATACGACTAAGTGCTCTCCGTCCTCTACCCATTACCCACCCACCACTATCCGTAAGGCTGTACAAATTAAACGCCGTTTCAGCTGCCACCCCTCCCAATCCCCTTTAACTCACATACGAACGCTGTCGTGTTTACTTTAAAAATTGACTGATAACGCTGTGCACAGTTCAGCCCATAGATTTACATATTTCAATACCTATAACAGATAGTAGTTGTTTTATGTTGATTATGAATGAACAGGTGGGTGTGGCTCCATCGTCATTAACATAAACGTCTTCTTCCTTTTCCTGTTTCCTTGTTTCCTATGTATTGTTTCCTTGTCTGACAGTTTCCTGATGTCGTCTTGGTGGGCTCTTCCTCAGCGCTGATGAGCAGTGGCGTATCTAGAATTTTGATCTGGGGAAGAGGGTGTCCGGGGTCGACTCGGCTTCATAAAACAGAAAAAAAACAAGCTACGACTAATCAACATTACTATCTTTAAATAAAAGGGCTGAAAAAAATTGTAATAACATCCTGAAATCAGTCCCATTAAAGTAAACGGTAATAACACAATAGAAATACGCGTTATTGAAACATTGCTTACAAGATACTTATTAACTGAATTGATTTTCCTGTATTTCATATTTCAAACGTATACGAAGATGATGATGATGATCATCATCTTCTTAACGGTTTTAGGCTTTAGCGGTCTATTTCTATTCCACAGTCCATCTTTTCTTAGGCCCTGGCTTCCAACACCAATCTTCTCCGAAGGCTTCTGTCCATTACCAACTCAGTGTAACCCCTCACACCAATTCTTCCGAGATCTTCTAGCACATCGTCCAACTATCTTATCCTAGGTCGGGCCCCTCTTTCCGCTTTTATCGACTTGCGCCCTCAGGATTTTCTTTGACATACGCTGATCATCCGTCCACTCTAGGTGACCTAACCATTGTGTTCGTTGAGCCTTTATGAATCTTACAATGTCTTCGTGATTCAATAAAGCTCATCTATCTCCTGGTCATTTCTTATTCGCCATTCGTCATCTTCTTTAACCGGGCCATAAACGCGTCTTAAGATGTTTTTTTCAAACCGTCTTAGTGTTACTTGTTCTTTTTTTTTGTCAATGTCTATATCTCGCCTCCATAAGGAACAACCGGTCTGGTTAATGTCTTATATATTTTTTTTTTTTTTTTGTTAAACTAATGAGCTTGCATCTCAATAGTCTACTATTAGCATAATATGGCCGATTTCCTATTTGTATCCTGTCATGTATATGTGTTTATGGACATTCCCTCATGTTATCCAGGTATCTGAACGTATTAACTGCATCAAATGAATTATTCTCTATGCATAAATTATATAGATTTATTCTCCTTTCTGATGCAGAAACTAGCATGCACAGTAGAGTCTCGATAGTTTGAGGTAATTGGGACCAAACCAACCTCGAACTACGCAAAATGCCGGTATTATCTGCTATTAGTGGATCTGCTGAGCACCCCGCGCTGTGCTTTCTACTGTGGAGCGTCTCTGCGCGATAATGTAAAGCGTATATGCTGGAAATTTATCTAAAAGAAATGTATAAAAAATCTGTAAACTGGTGTGCTGTGTATGTGGGTTTTGTTTACTAATTTGAGCGGCCTTTCGAGAACATTCACGAGCGAAAGGAAAAGGAAAAATCGACGACGAATCGTCATTCGTTTAATTACGATATTATTCATGAGGCTTAAATAAAAATTCAAAAAGTTTTTCGTTAACACTCACAAATCTATTTATTTAATGCACACATTAAAATTTAAAATGGCATACAGTAATACTAAAAACTATACTGTACGTATATTTGAAAACAAAATACTTTGCATGAAACTTACTTTTTAAAAAATGAATCAAGAGTTTTTTTTTGTTTTTGAGTTGAGGATGTTTTTCTGGTACTAATATCCCGCCATTTTTGGAGTACATATTATTTTTCTAGCGGGGTACCTCGAACTATACGGAATCTCAAACTATCGAGACTCTACTGTATTTAGTTTTGCTGATATTTACATTGAGTCCCATTCCAGCGGATTTTTTATTCATCTCCTTGTATTCAGACCTCAACTAGCAGTTGTCTTGATCTGGCTATTATCAGAACATCGTCAGCGTAAGCACAGATTATTATGGAAATATCTAGACATACGAAATTTTTAACTTTGTCCTATAACATGTGTTGGGTACGTCACAAAGTGAGAGAAGGTGTTGCCCATTTATATTGAGCAAAAGGAAATGAGCGAGCTATATTCAGAACGAATGTGTTAAAAAAAAGAAGCTGTGAGAAGTTTTATATATTAAAAAAAAAAAAGACTGAGCGAGAGAAAAATATTTCAATCATATTTCATTGAGCGTGGCAGGGGCTGTGCATTGTTGTGATTACATAAGCAATGTCACGGACTTCAGGCAGCCATTGTGGGAATGCCAGCAGTATGAAATCCACGGGTTCGATGTCCACATACACAAAGCAATGTGCACTGAGCAAAAAACGTGCAAAGAGGAATTTGTCTTCTTCACTTACTCTGTGTTGTGTAGATCTCATGTCAAGTTTTCTTCTTTCTTTCTTTTTTTTTTTGTCACTCTCGTTCGAACGTGTGTTTTCTCTCTTCGAGACAAGAAAAAAAAACACGTATATCTTGCACGTTATGTGTCTCATAAAGACTACTTGGACAGCCCGTGATTATTTATAAAAGTTTAACACAGATGTTGGTAGAAATGTTTTTTTTTTTTTAATCCTTATTATAATCCTAACTAATAAGTGAATCATTTGTTTTACAACCGTTTGTGACAAAGGGCTGTTACTCGTAATGATTCAAATTTGTTTATTTAGTTTTTGTTTGTTTTTTTTTTCTAAAAAGAATATATGCCTTATGTACAGCACACAATTAACACATGAATAGATTTAATTCATATTCCATAACGCCCTGTATTGGACCACATATCAGGCATTTTGAGCTTCCTGAAATATTTAAAAAGTTTCCCTCTTAGTCTGTCAGGATTCATTCTTTGAATATTTCCGTAGAAAGTAATTCTTCTTTTTCTTAATACGTCTTTGATTTTCTCAACATGTGTGTACACCTCGTTATTGCGGTGTCTTCTGTACTGTTCTCCGTCTTTTATTAGTCCCAAGATTTTTCGTAATATTTTCCTTCCCGTAACTTCCAGTTCTTCCATCATCTTTTCTTGTTCAGAGTCATGACTCAGTTGCATAAAGTGCTTCCGGGCGAGTAATGCCTAAGTTTGGCATTAATGGATATGGCATTGATTTCTTGTTATATGTATCCTTGGTTAAATGGTAGGCAACTTTCATCTTATTAACGCGTGCTTTAATGGCCTCTTTCTCAGAGATATTTTTTTCAGTAACTTCTCCAGGATACATGAAGTTGTCAGTTCCATAGATTTGCCCGTAGTTTTCATTTACTTGGATATTGTCTTGGTGTTTGTCATGAACTTGGTTTTTCCGAAAGAAATTTATAAATCCGCTCTTTCGGCTTGTTCTATCAGCAATTGTACATGTCTAATGGCTGTTTATACTGAATATGCTGAATCTGACAGGATTGCTAGATCATCTCCAAACGCTGAGCAATCTATTGACAGGTTATCTCTGCTAGACTAGTCTAATTCTCTGTTTGATGTGATTTACCTCCAGTGATTTTCTCCATTCTGTTATTATTTTTTCCAGAACGCAGTTAAAAAGCAACGGTGATAGTCGATCTCCTTGTCTGACTCCTATCTTAATTTCAAACTGTCTAGTATCTTCACCTCTGAATTTCACTTTGGAGTAGGTATTCGTCAGCGTTTGTTTGATTACATTTGTTGTTTTATTAGCCAAGCCAAATTAATTGTTGATTTATTTTTTTCTATTTGTATCGGCCATCTGAGGACCACATGCCAATTTCATTTCTTTATTCCTGGTTCTTTTCTTTTTCTCCAATATTGTATTTTCTCCAATATTTTCATCTTTTTACTAGGTCTCTTCTTCCTGTCTTCAGTCCATTTTGAACCACTTTTGCGTTTTTCTCTTTCCTACCCTGGACTCCATCCATTTTTAACATTTTTGCCTGAAAAACTTCTCTTTCAATTGCTTCTTCTGCGTTTATATTATTTTTTTCTAAATCCTTTTTGACTTCTTTAATCCAACTTGATGTTGACTTCTTTCCCCACAGATATTTGAAGATCTGTTTTGTTAACCTATTGTCGTCCATTCTATATAAATGTCCAAAAAATACTAGTCCTCTTTTTCTCACTGTTTCTGTTACATTTTCTATACTTTGATATATTTCATCATTACTTCTTAATTTCCAACTTTCTGAAGTTTTTCGTGGGACTAATATTTTCCTAATAATTCGTCTTTCCAATATTTCTAGTTTGTCTAAATTATAATTCAATGCTAGACATTCACTTGCATATAGGCATTCTGGCCTCACTACTGTACTGTAATGCCTTATTTTCGCATTTTTAGATACCCAACTTTTATTGTAAATATCTTTAGTTATACCATATGCTCATTCCATTTTATGAATCCCTTCTTATATAGCAGATTTTTCTAAATCATTCTCTTGAATTATTTCCCCTAGATATTTAAATTTTCTAACCCTCCCTATTCGACCAATATCTGTTTGTAGGAATGTTTGCGCATTTTTAATGTTCGTGAGAAGTTTGGTTTTTCTGTAAGCCTGTTCTACTGGCTATGTCCTCTATAAAATTAACTTGTGTTACTGCTGAAGATGTCAGATGTTCAGAAAGTATAGCAAAGTCATCTGCGAATGCCAAACAGTTTATTTCAATATGTTTTTGCATTGCATTCTGGGTGCGGGGTGTCTTTGGACCCGTGGCTTGATTGCAGCGTCTGGAGCGTGTCCATTGGCTGCCAGTAGTTACACGTAGTATTGGTACTATTCAACGGGTAGCCTAGTACTGGAAAAGGAAACCGCCAACCAGTTATCTGAGAAGGCGGGGGAGTAAGACTTTTTGATTATAGAGGCACTGCCGCTGGTACCGATTCGAGCAATAGATGTTGCCCGTCTCAAGTCCAGTCAGCAGACGCCCTGAGGCGTCGGTCGCTCCCCGCGAGGCGGAGAGCCTCCATGCTGGTGACCGATGACAACGACAAGCAGCTGACTCAGCATACTAGGAGGTGGTCAGGAAGGCGAGATGGACAGTTTCATTGGTAAACTCTGGGGTGAGGACTGATGTTTTTATTTTTATTGTAAGAGGATGGCTTTATGGCGGGTCATCAAGAAGTTTCAATATGTTTGTTTAATTTTTGATTTATTATTATTCTGTTTATTTAGCATCTGTTCCAAAATTACGGTATAAAATGTAATGTTCGTACATATACTAATGTTCATACCTACAATTGCTCGCAGTCTGCAGTTCACCTGTCGGAATCCTTTCAAAAGAACATCACTACCCGCAAAGGTTAAATTAACAGCAATGATCTATTATTATTAAAGTATCGTGTGATACTTTCCCGCCGCCAACAGGCAAAAGGAACAGTTGAGCGTGTGTTACTCAGCTGACAAATAAAGGTGTAACACTCTAGAGGACTGATGAGAGATCTTTGACAGGTACAGTAATCAATCTTATACAACACAAGCACACGCTCGCGCGCGCTCAGTTGATGGCTTTCTTTTTTTTTAATTTTTTACCTGAGATTCGATTCCGTGTTAGTAATTTACTATTACGGCCAGACATAATGCAAGTGATTCAATAAATTAAGGCTAGTTTTACCTTTTAAGCACAGTTTTTATATCAACTTTATACGTACATTAACGGCCTACGTGTGTGAACGCATTTGATTAATAATAATTAACAGAAAAACGGTGTTAATTTACACATGAAAATGAGTACAGTGGCCTAACTCGTGGTTGGGGATGTGAGGGGGCGACATCTATAGCTTACAGGTAGAACTAAATTTTTTTGGTGTGTGTTGTAAGGTTGATATTACAAGTAAACTAGGGTTACCATATGAGGCAGGTGAAAAAAGAGGACAACCTGAAAATTTAACAGCATGATCGTTACTCTACGGATCCAACAAAAAAATTGACAATAAAAACATTATACATTATGGATAAGAAGGTATTCATGACTATGTTAAGCATTTTTACAGAGTTTATACATACAATGTACAATTTAATTTTTGTGATATAACAAGAAAATGTTTACAAACAGAACTTAAAACTATTAGTTACAAGCGGAACTTACATAGAAAAAGAATATTTGCTATATTTATTTTTAATCATAGCAATAATTAATTTAATGTTTTAGTGGATGGTTAGTGAGGATCGGTCAATAATACAACTTTTAGTTATTTTGCGTCGACGTTTCGACAATATTTATTGTTATCTTCAGGACCTGTGTATGAAATACAATAGAAATATCAAACATAACGAAACAATTAAATATTTGGGTGAACGTGTTGGTGATGTGAGTGTGTGCGTGCGTATGTATGTATCATTTTTTATGTGAAGACTTATGATAGTTTGTTTACATCTTCAAATTATCTTTAAACGCTTTCTTAAAGATAATTTGAAGATGTAAACAAACTATCATAAGTCTTCACATAAAAAATGATACATACATAAGCACGCACACACTCACATCACCAACACGTTCACCCAAATATTTAATTGTTTCGTTATGTTTGATATTTCTATTGTATTTCATACACAGGTCCTGAAGATGACAATAAATATTGTCGAAACGTCGACGCAAAATAACAAAAAGTTGTATTATTGACCGATCCTCACTAACCATCCACTAAAACATTCACTGATTGACGGTCACTAAAAATTTAAGGATTTAATTAATTTAATACTAATCACTCTGAATCGGATTCACAGTCTAAATGTTCAATTGTGTCTTTGTGGTACCATTGGTATTTATCAGATGAACCAATTCCCATCAAAAGCTTTTTATTTTCTAATAAATAATCATAGAACTGAACAAATGAAAGACTTTTAAAGTTGTACTGTACACAGATTGTACCTTTAACTTTTCTACCGTTAACCTATTTCTCTCTTTCATACAGGGAGCGCTCTTTTGCTCGTGACTACATTTTTCAGTTTTACGAAAAAAAGAGGACGTTTCCCTGTTTTTTTAAAAATCCTCCCGGACAGGTTTTTAACACTAAAAAAGAGGACGTATGGTAACCGTGAGTAAACACATGTTAATTCCCAAATCTATCTGGCAATTTATTCAATATCTCTATAGGTAACATACAACAATATGAAAACACAAATAATCTCAAGGAAAGGACCTATTCTTCAGCTGGCGAACACAAAAATTATTTTAAAAAAAAAATTGGTTTTGCATCGCAAAACTGTGGCCGCTATGTAGTGTGTTGTAACAGAAGATAGACATAACGGAGCACTGCGCTGCACTGCATGCCTTTCCGTACGCTTACAAACAACAACAATGCCTATAATAATCGGTTAACATCATTGTGACACACGTGTGGTCGCGGCTCGCAGCCTTGTAATTTACTTGCCCAGAAACAATTCGCTATATAAATTTTAATGAAAAAACACCGGAGAAACATAGTAAATCGATCCTGTTGTTGTTAGTGTTAACAGCTAACAATGTGCACCCATTAAATATACAACGATAATATAAAAAAATAAAATAAAGAAAAAGCTATGCGGAAAGAAAGTAAAATGAATATCTTTGGTCGGTCGCTCGCGGTTCTAATACCCGTTAAACAGAAACAAAGAGGTATGCCCTAATTTGGTACCAAGCGCATTACTATACTGCTTTTAGTAACTCGGTTTAGTTTTTGTAGTAGTTGTGCCGTAGCGAGAGCTTCGTTGTTATTGCTTCGGCCACGAGCGCTGTACAGCGTGAAGAAGAAAAACACAACGCTGCAAGAAAAATAATCGATGCAAATTCTGTTTGCGTTCGTTGTGTAAAACTACCAAGAGACCGCGAACGCGCGACCACGTTTTCTTAGAAAAACGAAACTTACCAGCGTTCTGTAAAATGTTTACAACCTTTATTATAATTTCTCTGTTGTTTGTGTTGTTGATGTTGTTGTTAGTTGTTCCTTTCTGTTCAGTTTTTGTTTCGCTTTGTGTACGCAGCGTGTTCTGCACAAATAAATAAAAGCAGGAATAATTTATTCGACAGCTGGACTGTTTAAGCTAAACTGTACCGACGCATTGTTGTGGTTTGAACGCGGTAGCTGCGCGCAGCATTATCATATGGAATGATATACGTAGGTGTTAACAATAATAATTCATACGGTGGTTAACTGGAGTAAAAGCCAGCTTCCCATTGCCTTGTGTTTGTTACGCACCCGAACCACGCCAGTGTGCGGCCTTGGGGGGAGGGGGTCCGTGGTCGGGTCGGCCTCATACAAAACAAAAAACAAGTTAAGACTAATCAACATTACTATCTTTAAAGTGGTTGAAAAACGTGTGATAACATACTGAAATCAGTCGCATTAATATAAACGATAAGAACACAATACGCGTTATTGAAACATCGTTTACAAGATATTTATTGACTGAACTGATTTCCTATATTTCATATTTCAAACGTACACGCAAATGCTGTGTTATAAATATGTTTGTAGACCTATATTTAAAAAAGGGTTACTACTGTATTAGCGTACACAGCTGAGAAATTAATAAAACAATTTTTAAAAATTAAGAGGTTAACAAACTTGTCAACTTTCGATCGTCTGGGAGGTCCGGTCCCGTTCGTCCCCCCCCCCCCGTAAATACCCACCTGCTGATAGAAGAAGAAGGAGGAGGAAAATAAGAGACACCTTGTATACTAAAAACGAAAAATTCAAGATCTCGTTTGTTAAATAAATATGTTTTTAAGGGTTTCTCTTTTGTACTCTTTAAAGTTAGGTACGAAATAACAACAACATAACTAAATCGAATCCACGACGCTTCGTTCGATCATTGTGTCATCCGGACCACTCCACAGCTCAGCCAGAACAGAGAGGTTTTTGTTCGTAAATAGGGCGACATTGTAAAAGCCGTTCATTTTATTTTGAACATGTGTTTTGTACATATAATAAACACGAGAGGTGAGTGAACTGGGCGAGTAGCAGCTGCTAACATGCATTCGTACACAGTAATAACACATCCACCAGCCAGCCACTGGTCAAGAGTTCACAGAGGCTACAATAAATTTCAAACCACCGAGTTAGGTTCATCACGTAAACGATAGAAAACTGGAGAACGTCTCTCCTTGTGCCGTGTAAACCGAATGGTTCTCAGACTAACCACAGAGTCGCATAGCACTTTTTGTCATGAAGCAAAAACATTTTGTAAAACTATATTTAACCACCTGATCATGCGACACCTGACAGCTCTAATTGATACCATCATATATATACTCACGGTATTGCAAACGAAATTCCACAATCACTTAACGTCGACCTGTTTCTAAGACTGTTTTGCGTGTGTTAAATAAGGTCTTAGAATAATTTGTAGAAATAATAGGAATTACAATATTTGTAAATTAATAAAACAAAGTTAAGTTTTTTTACCTCCATGTTCCGTAAGGAAATGGAAGTATGGTGATCGAAAAAAAATCGTGTTCCAGATAAGGGCTGATTCTGATTGTACTACTCTCAAAACATGAAGAAAAGTAATTTTTCGAAAGTGTCTGTGTGTAGACTTTTTTCTATGACTAACGACAACTGCCGCAAATTCAAACAGAATAAAATAGTTTTTTGCTTATGTTCCCGAGTTGTAGAGGACTCAAGGCCTACTGATTTTGGTGAAGATCGGTTAAGGGGAAGGCGTAATTTACCTGCAACGTTTTATGTTTTAACAACAGTAAAGTACTTAATTTTGATAAATAAATTATCCTGAAAAGAAGGTCGTAATAATCCACTGTAGAAAGGTAGATTAAATATCTATAAATTAAAAGAGTAGTCAAAGAGGGAGGGGGTAATTTTCTATAAATGAAAATAATAGTTGAAGGGGGGAGGGTGTAAATTTTTATGTGTGTAGTACGTTATCGGCAACAAAGAAGTAAACAGAATTACACTGTTGCACACCACTATAGAAACATTATCCCGATTAGCGCTTTCAAGCTTCACAGCTCATCATCAGATCGGAAATAACACTTTGATGATGAGCTGTGAAGCTTGAAAGCGCTAATCGGAATAGTTTTTCTATAGTGGTGTCCAACAGTGTTAATTCTGTTTGTGCTATAACCACTAACACAACTTTATTAATTAAACAAAGAAGTAGTTTCTATGGAAATATTTCATTTCAATTTGTCAAACTTAACAAATTTTTCAATTTATTAAAATTTTAAATATAAATCTTAGAATGTGGAAGTTGTGTATGGTTCTTCATATTGATTTTTTTAATTTCTACCCAAAGTGGCGTGAAATGTGAATAAGATGATAGGATTTTGTCATGAGAAACTGCATCAACTAAAATTAAAAAATTCCACCTCAAGTTGTTTTTTGGAAATTTATTTCATAGTATTTTTTTTAACCGTTCAAATCTGTTGTTACGAATCGAGGGGCGCCAAAATGTTTTCTCTGCACCACTGCGGGTTACACTGCGACCGACGGTCAGGCCATTGTCACCGGCCGGCCACTTGGGACCCATTTTACCTGTCCACCCCCTCCCCTGCGGCATTAAATCATTCGCCACTCCTAGTTAGAGCACAGCACATTTCTTTGTTGTGTTTTGTCATTTTCTCACCCTTAAGTGACGTGCGTGGACGCTGTAGTTGAAAACTTTTGTTTAGTGTCACAAACCTGGCTTAATGGTTGCACATAAATAAGCTTTATCGTTGACCCAAGTCGCTGCCTTCCTTCACCTCACTGACTGCACTTTTGTTTAAAAGCACAAAAAAAAAACAAAGCATAGTTTCTAACTGTAGTACTACTATACTTTTCAACAAAACGATTTCTAAAAGTTTTTTACAGTGACATATGGTTAGCATAATTCTGTATCGTCAAATCTTACATGACTCTTTCACGATTCGATTTTCGTAATGCGGGGAAAAAACATCAACGGGGCCTATAAAAACAATCGTAACCAAGAGATCTATCGAGAGTACCGTAAAATCGATACGATTTTTATACTGCGGTCATGGAAGTGATGCCTACATCAGACCATTTATTCTATTGTTGTAGAGTGGATTGTCAGTAACTGTTGTTTGTAGATTTCGCTACATAACCAATTTACGTACTGCATTATTAGGCGGGCGATATAGTTTTTATACTACTTCTTTTTCAGCCTTCTCTATTTAAACAACATTTCTCTTGGTAAAATAATTGATAAATAGTTGGTTTCACCCAGGATAAAATAGTGTCAATAGTATGCATCAAAGTACACAGTAAAATATACTTGTCCAGTAATTTAGTTTTAAATTGTTCAGATATAGACCTACATGATTTTTAAAGTACCGTACAAAAAATTTGATACTGTGTTATTATTGGACCAACGAATGCGCGTAAAACAGAACCAATCGCGTTTCGCAACACACACGTGTTTACAACTAACGGAAAGATTATTGTTATTATATTTTGTAACAATAGGCCTATATCAGAGCAAAAGTGAACCGACTGTGGGAGTTTCGAGTTCAAATGTAAAACAAGATGACCTTTCTTATCATTAGCGTGTAACTTACCGAGTTATTTTTTCCAGATTGCTTCATTTTTCTGTACTGCTTCTTCATCTTCTTTTCACCATCGTCTTCTTTTCCTGTTTCTCGTTTGCATCATCATAATCATCATATTATTTTTTTTCTCGTATGAGCCACTGTGGACTACGTTTGGTTCAACTCGTTCTTCCCTCCTTCTCCTATCTCTTCCTCCCCTCCCATATCTCCTTCATTCGTGATCGCTGTCTCTCCCTCCTTTCGTCAGTCCAGATGGCAACTGTCCTCTTCTTGGGATTTCCCTGAAAACCTTGAGCATTTTTCAATTTCTTTTTGAATGGTAAGCGTTCTTCAATGTCTTCTTGAGTAATCTGGAGTTCTTCTATGTCTTTTTTCTGTTTCTTTGAACAACGTATTGGGCATTTTGAAATTTTTAAAAAGTTTCCCTGTTAGTGTGTCAGGATTCATTCTTTGAGTATGTCCGTAGAAAGTAATTCTTCTTCTTCTAATTGCGTATGTGATTTTCTCAACATGTGCGTACATCTCATTATTGTGGCGTCTTCTGTACCGTTTTCCATCTTTTAATGGTCTCAAAATTTGTCTTAATATTTGCATCGTATTATTATCATTATTATTTCTCTTCTCCTCTTTATTTTCTTCTTTTACTTCATTTTATTCTTCTTTGTCTTCTTCTTTATCCTACTCTTCTCGCACCTCCAAAAAATGTGTGAGCGTGAAGAACTTAATTTGTCTTTTGAACTTAATTCAATAGGCTGTTCTAACCCATATTCAAAATATGGATATTATACTTGTTTGTGCGTTAAAATTAGTTGTTTTGGCGTTGTTTGTTATACTTTGTTAACCCCATTCCTTTAGTCTGAATTTAGTATATATGATGGTACATTAATACACTTCCTTACTATACACTTCCTTTATTCAGTGTGGGAATAACGCATGCTTGATAATCTAAAGCACACCACCATGCCCAGTGGCGTATCTAGAATGTGACTTTGCGGGATCCGGGGTCAGGTCGGCTTCATACAAAAGTAACTTATTAACAAGTTAAAACTAATCAATATTACTACCTTTAAAGTGTCTGAACAGTCGCATTTAAGTAAACGGTAATAGGTAACAGAAGTAAGAATACGCGTTATTGAAACATTGTTTACAAGATATTGACTGAATTGAATTTCCTGTAAGTAATTCATATTTCAAACGTATACGGTAGTACTGTGCAATGAACCTGTTTGTACATTTAAAAAAAGAGTTACTACTACATTAGCGTACACAGCTGAATGTAACTACAAAAGAGTTACTACTACATTAGCGTACACAGCTGAATGTAACTACAAAAGAGTTACTACTACATTAGCGTACACAGCTGAATGTAACTACAAAAGAGTTACTACTACATTAGCGTACACAGCTGAATGTAACTACAAAAGAGTTACTACTACATTAGCGTACACAGCTGAATGTAACTACAAAAGAGTTACTACTACATTAGCGTACACAGCTGAATGTAACTACAAAAGAGTTACTACTACATTAGCGTACACAGCTGAATGTAACTACAAAAGAAAGAGTTACTACTACATTAGCGTACACAGCTGAATGTAACTACAAAAGAGTTACCACTACATTAGCGTACACAGCTGAAACAAAAAACAGCCTAAAAATTTACAAAATTCGTCAACTTTTCGACCCTCTGGTAGGGGGGTCCGGTCCCGTATACCCCTCCGTAAATACACCCCCGACCACTCCCCCAATACAATTAGTTCGTATTAACAAGATTTTACTGTTCCTTCCACTAAATATGTATTTTGTACGGTGTCAGTCTCCAATAATTGCTTGTTTTTGTTTTGTATAACTGATTATTATTAACAGAAAATGTTTTGTTACAGGAATAAGAAGACTGATCGAGAAGAAGATGCAGCTGACGTAGGAGGAGGACGTGTGGTGAAGACCAGTGATGACACGACACCACCCAGCATCTTCAACTACCGACTGGAACACGTGTCGTAGTGATAATAACACACAGTGATGTGCAGCTAATTCAGTGATCGTGCCAATTTCAAACAACAACACACACAGTGATACAAAATGGAAGTGTTTTTGGGATTAACAACATTAATACTGGCGACATGGTGCGTTTCAGAAACGGTGAGCGACATGCAGCCCGTGGTCGTACCGGCTGGTTCCAGCTCAGGATCTTCGTCTTCGATGTCGTCTTCGTCGCGCTGCGAAGAGATCACGATACCCATGTGCCGCGGCATCGGTTACAACCTGACGTCGATGCCCAACGAATTGAACCACGACACTCAAGAAGAGGCCGGACTCGAGGTGCACCAGTTCTGGCCGCTGGTCGAGATCCGCTGTTCGGCCGACCTCAAGTTCTTCCTCTGTTCCATGTACGCGCCGATCTGCATCGAAGACTACCACAAACCGTTGCCGGCGTGTCGCAGCGTGTGTGAGCGCGCCAAAGCCGGCTGCGAGCCGCTGATGCAACAGTACGGTTTCCAGTGGCCCGAGAGGATGGCCTGCGAGAAGTTACCCGTCCACGGTGATCCGGACAATCTGTGCATGGAGCAGAACAACCGGACGGACATGAACCAGTATCCGGCGGTGACGCCGTCACCGAGACCGACGCGACGTCCCACCGTCGTCGGCGTCCGCTGCAAGCCGGGCAAGAACGGCAGCAAGAACTGTCGCGACCCGACCAGTCTGTTCCCGTTGGACATCAACCATCCCAGCAGTAAAGATTGCACGTGTCGATGTAGACCGCCACTGATCACCATAGAACGCGATTCGTTCAACTATAACAGGAGCATTTCAGTAGGAGGTGTCGACAACTGCGCGTTCCCCTGTCGCGGCGTCTTCTTCACCCAAGAAGAAAAGGAGTTCGCCTCCATATGGATCACCCTGTGGTCTGGACTTTGTTGTGTTTCCACTTTGATGACACTGACAACATTCTTAATAGACACTGAACGTTTCAAATATCCAGAACGACCCATAGTTTTTCTGTCAGCGTGTTATTTTATGGTCAGCATAGGTTATCTGATACGAGTCGCTTTGGGCCACGAAGAGGTCGCCTGTGAAGGACGGATGATCCGGTACAGCGCGTCCGGCCCCATACCCTGCACGCTCGTCTTCCTATTGATCTACTTCTTCGGGATGGCGTCGTCGATATGGTGGGTGGTGCTGTCGTTCACGTGGTTCCTGGCGGCGGGACTCAAGTGGGGAAACGAAGCGATCGCCGGTTATTCCCAATACTTCCATCTGGCCGCCTGGTTGATACCCACAGTGAATTCGGTAAGCGTGTTGATCATGGCGGCCGTGGACGGCGACCCGGTCGCTGGGATATGTTACGTCGGCAACCAGAACGCCGACAATCTGAGGATATTCGTGTTGGGCCCACTGTTACTGTACCTCCTACTGGGTACGTCTTTCCTATTGGGCGGTTTTGTATCGTTGTTCCGCATCAGAAACGTGATCAAACAACAAGGCGGCATCAGCGGACGCAGTAAAGCCGATAAACTGGAAAAACTTATGATCCGGATAGGCATCTTCAGCGTGCTGTACACAGTTCCTGCCACCATAGTGATCGGCTGTCACTTCTACGAGTCGACGCTGTACACCGACTGGATGACGCCGCTGGTGTGTCCGTGCAACGACAGCAGTTTCATACACCACAGGACGAGAGTACGACCCATGTACTCGGTGCTCATGTTGAAGTACTTCATGGCGCTGGCGGTGGGCATCACGTCCGGCGTCTGGATATGGTCCGGCAAGACGCTGGGCTCGTGGAAACGGCTGTGGAGACGACTGTTCGGCGGAGCCGGCCACGGAGGCGGCGGCGGCCCGGTGCTCATCAACCCGGCCAAACAGCGCGCCGTCATGAAGCAGCAACAGTACATGGTGCCCGTGGTACCGGCACCGAGCAGCACCATGCTGACGGCGCCCCATATAGCGACGGCGCCGGGCAGCATCCCCACGTCGGGCAGTCTGCACCATCACATGATCAAGCAGGCGCAGCAGGCGCCGCTCAGCCACGTATGACAGAAACAGCCGGACCCGCAGTCGCACAACAAGATTCCGCCGCACTCTGAGACTCCGGACTCCGCTCCGGCGCTCAGCAACTACGGGCCCATCTAGTGTCAGCCAGGCCAGGTACCGTACCCGTACCCCTACCCCTACTCGTACACCTACTCACATTCCGTTTGTGTTTACCGGACTAGTGTAGCGTTATAGACTCCTCTGGTCCCTGGCGCGATATTCCATTCACATCATATACGTTCCCTTTTGTATTTTATACAAAAAACAAAGTCAACATATATATAATATAGTAATATATGTAAATTATATGTATAGTAATGTCTACAACGGACTAGTGTAGCGTTATGGACTCATAACAAATCTGACGTTTACAGTATTTACTCAAAAATAAGACCCTCTTGATCAGTGGCGCGTAACCATGAGCTCTTCCTGGGGGAGGGGTGGAACTAGCTTCAAGATTGGACTCCCCACTCTCCTCAGAACAAATATTTAAGATTCTTTCCATACAATTATTTATAAGCCTCATTTTACATACAGTAGCGACTTAAAAAATAGGCCTACATTAAGTCTTTTTATAGAATTTCACTGACATTTTTAATAACTGGTGTGGGGGAATTGATACCACCATTTGTACGCCATTGCTCTTGATTATAAAAACTCTCTATAGGCCTATTTTGGACTGAATTCTTTAAAAGCCTTCTCCCGGTTTTAATGTCATATTTTCGCCCTGAACACTAGCGTGCTGTTAGATTTATGCAGTAATACAGCTTGTTTTAATAAACACCTGAAATCATTTCTAAATTACACTTCTCACTTTTATTTCTGTCTCTTTGTATTATAATCGATTCTCAAACCCGGACTCGGAACATAAGACTCCCCTCCTACAATTTAAAGCAAAAATCTAGCAAAAAAAGGGGTGCTCTTATTTTTCAGTAAATACTGTATTTTTCATCTATCCTCTGTGCTGAACCATTTCTCTTGTTCCTTGCGAAATCTTATATGCCATTCGTACACACGTCCCCCCAAGTATTTTACACAAACAAAAGAAAAACTTCATATTATGTTAATAATGTTTTATATAACTTGTATTTCAAAATAGTTAAATCTGACTGATGTACGCAAACTAAATGAATTCGATTTGAAAACGTGAGTAAATACCATGCGTGTGCAGTCCATTAATTTTCATTTTTCGTAATTAACCCAATCGTCGTAAATTACAGTTTGATGTATATCGTTTAAACTGTTCCGCTGTCACTGCGGTGTGCAGATTGTGAAAAAATCAACAATAATAAACGTTTTTTATTCTCTTTGCTTAGTTTTGGACTTTGCAGGCTTCGAAACCGTGGCCACTTACGTTGATTAAAAAATCTACCATGGCCTCGACACCCCCCACGCCTAAAACAAAGCGAAGACTCTAAACTTCGGCCGTGAAAAACTTTTAAAGTTTGTTTTCCTATTTAGCGTCTCTGCCTTTTTCTCTTTTGTAAAGTGGTGCTGTGTTCAAAGAGCATTAAACATTTAACGCTAGTTGTTACTGTGATTTATTGTCGTGTACACCTTTATATTGTGTCTGCAGCAGCAGAACTGGCAGGTGACAGCGGCGCAGACCCGCGACCCGTTCGTTCTCTTTCACACTTGATTGATGTGCGTCAGTGCGGTGTGATGGTGTGTGCGTTCATCAGTCATATTTAACTAACTCTACAAGGAACACAATCCTTGTGTGAGAAAGGGTTTACTCAGTTGCGCGAGTTAAACAGCTATTGTCATTCATTACGCTATTGTGCAATGTACGCTTAGTTCTGACAGCCATTGCCCGCCAGTGTCACGAAACTGGATACGTGTGTCAGTCAGTCAGTATTCTGTTTAATTACCCAACACACACAAATTTTTTAATTTAATTTTTAACGATACCATTTGTGTGTGTATATCACTTGTTTTATACTGGTTAGACTCAAAAAGCTGAATTACCGTCAAAAGCTTGCAACAGTGCTGTCAAAGAAATATTGAGTCATCTCAGAATCGCAACACAATTAATTTTTCAAAACACAGATAACTGTTGCACAACACTGTAAATAAAAATTCCCGATTACCGCTTTCAAACTTCACAGCTCATCATCATCAGGTACAGGAAATGTATGCTCATATTTACGATCTGTTGATGAGCTGTGAAGTTTGAAAGCGCAAATCGGGAATTTTTATTTACTGTGTTGTGCAACAGTGTTTTTGATAAATTAATTGTGTTGAAATATTCTGTAATTTTCTTTTGCTGTTTATTTTTTTTTTTACACTTTACACCGTGAACTCCAGTTCTGGGGAGGTTGAGACCATCTCCTGGGGTCTCATCCAGATTTGAAACATGCTTCGGGAACCCTATTGTTCCCATCATCGGCCTTTTTAATTTTGTATTTTGAACATGTAAACGCATACAAAAACCAGCAATATATAAATCCAAATTGGCCATACATGCAATAAACACAGGACATGAATTCCCGGACATAACCAACATGACACTAATAAAACACATACCACACAAAGGCACCATAATGAACATATGGGAAAATTTACAAATATACAAACACAAAGCAAACTAATACCTGAACAAATACAAATCAATACAAAACATGACACAATTTTCAAAGCACTCAATATCGAAAATACTCAAAAAGCTAATATATACACCACAATCACACACAATAATACCAGTTTAAACACCAACCAAAGCCAACAGGAAACCATAACAACAACCAACCAACACACAAGTACTCAACAAGATAGAAAGTTAAGAAGACTGAGGATGGGAACAATAGGATTCCCGAAACATGTTCCAGATAAGGGAAAAAACATCTTGAGGTAAAGAAATTATAAATATTAAATAAATTATATATGCACCAAGAAATAGACAGAAGCAAAAAGTTTTGAATATTTAAATAATATTTACATCGTTGTTACGTTCAGTCAGTAATAGATTATTCTCTGTTAATTTGGTGACAATAGCTGTTTAGTTCACGTTAAGCGTTTTTAAGACAAACCTATTGTTTTGTAAGTTATTTTGTTATTGAATGAAATCGCGCAAACAAATAAGAGGAGGAGTATGTCGGCGTACAAAAACTGTCATACGTGTGTAATTGAGCACACCGTAGTTAGAGGGCAGCACTGCACTCGCACAATGGTACTTACTGAACTCGATGTGTGTGAAGTCGTATTGGCTACAACAGTTTGTGCTTTCTTTTTCTTCTTTCTTTATTTCTGACGCACACTCGAACAGAGGTGAAAAGAACCGTAGGACTAAAGAAAGAGCGTTCAATTGGAGAGTGCTCGAAACCAAAGCGTACAAAGAGAACGGGCGCAAAAAGCCACCAACCACCACCACTATGACTTTATATAACAAACCCTATATGACTAAGCAGAACACAAGAATAATGGGAAGAACACACACACACACAATTTGAACGGAAACAACTGTTTTTTTAGAGAAAAAAATTATTTTCTCCTCGTCCTCTTTGTGTTGTGTTATTGTTATTATAATTATAATTCAAGTGTTCTGTGTGTAAACCGGTGCGAGGGGGTGGGGATAAGTGTTGATGGAGGTCGTGAAGTGGGTCCGACCGGCGAAAGGTGTTGAAGTGGTCCTTGTCGCCTCCGAAGTGGACGTCATAAAGAAAGAAATGACGATAGAAGAAAAAGAAAAAATGATGAATCATTCGAGAGCACGTCCTCTTAGCCAACACACACACACACACAATTATACTCACACTAAGACCGGTCGGTCAGTAAATGTCACGAAACCTTGAGATTGCATTCTTAAAAAACAAATATATATATATATATATAATATACTCAAAAAACAAAACAAAAAGAGTAAAGAGTGTGACGGGAGAAAATTCTGTCAACCTCTTATTATAACCGTCCAGTCATTCCGATGGTCGTGGTCTGCCAAAATCGATCTGTCTTACCCCCGTCAAGTCGATCCTAAAGCTAAACACATTTATGAATTTAAAATATCGGCATGGAGAACCATACACGGACTTCCATGTTCTAAGATTTATATTTAAAATCATTTACTTGAATTCGGTTCGATAAATTCTAACAAGTCAGCTGGGTTCCTTGTTAATGGAGTTTATGTTTGACAAATTGAAATGAAATGTTTCCATAGAAACACCTTCTTTGTTGCCGATAACGTAGAACACAGGTAAAAAATTATTATTTCTTTTATGAATTTGCTAACTCCTATAATTTTTATTGTTCGACTAAGCTTTTCGTCATTACTGACATCTTCAGGTCTTAAACAACCTGAACAGGCCTTAAACAACAGGTCGTTGTTTAAGACCTGAAGATGTCAGTAATGACGAAAAGCTTAGTCGAACAATAAAAATTATAGCAGTTAGCAAATTCATAAAAGAAATAGTAAGGATGGCTGCTAATTTAAACAATACGAAGAATAAAAAATTATTCCCTCCTCCTTCAACTATCATTTTTATTTATAGAAAATTACCCCCCTCCCTTCAACTACCCTTTTTATTTATAGAAAATTACCCCCCTCCCTTCAACTACCCTTTTTTTTCATTTAGATTTATACAATTTACCTTTGTACAGTGGATTATTATGACCTTCTTTTCACCATACTTTATTAAAAATATCAGTATGGAGAACCATACATGACTTCGATGTACTAAAATTTATATTTAAAATTATTTTCGAAATGAAATATTTCCATAGAAACTACTTCTTTCTTCAGCCTTAACCACAGTACAGGTGTGATCACTAACGTGTAGGCCTACCACCTCACGTTAGCGCACTCGATTTTCACTGATACACTGATAATGGCAGCCGATGGCACTGCCGAAACGTCTGGTTTTGCAGAAAACTTTGGGCCACGGCGAAACAGTCCGGGAAGGAATTTTAACAACAAACTACTTCTTTGTTGCCGACAACGTAGTACACATAAAAATTTACCCTCTCCTCCAACTATCATTTTCATTTATAGAAAATTACCCCCTCACCCTTCAACTATCCTTTTCATTTATAGATATTTCATCTACCTTTGTACAGTGGATTATTATCACCTCCTTTTCAGGATACTTTATTTATCAAAATTAAGTACTTTACTCTTGTTCAAACGTAAAACGTTGCAGGTAAACTACCCCCTCCCTCGTTAACCGATCTTCACCAAAATCAACAGGCCTTGAGTTCTCTACAACTCGGGTACATGTGCAAACAATTATTTGATTTCTGTTTGAATTTGCGGCAGTTATCGTTCGCCATAGAAAAAATTCTACTTACAGACACTTTTCAGAAAATTTCTTTTCTTCATTTTTGAGGGTAGTACAATCAGAATTACCCGTTATCTCGAAGACGATTTTTTCGCTATCACCATACTCCCATTTCTTTAACGGAACATGCAAGTAAAAATTACACCCTCCCCCTTCACCTATCATTTTCATTTATAGAAAATTAATCCTTCCACCTCCAACTACCATTTTCATTTATAGATATTTCATCTACCTTTCTACAGTGGACTATTATGACCTTTTCAGGATTATTTTATTTTTCAAAATTAAGTACCGTACTTTACTTTTGTTAAAACGTAAAACGTTGCAGTTAAACTACTCCTTCTCCTTAACCGATCTTTACCGAAATCAATAGGCCTTGAGTCCTCTACAACTCGGGCACACACGCAACAAATTACTTTGATTCTGTGTGAATTTTCGGCAGTTATCGTTCGCCATAGAAAAATTCTACACACAGAGACACTTTTCAGAAAACGACTTTTCTTCATGATTTTTGAAGTTAGTACAATCAGAATCAGCCCTTTTCTCGAACACGATTTTTTTCGTCATCACCATACTTCCATTTCCTTATGGAACATGGAAGTAAAAATGGACCTAATCCAAAATAACTTCGTGGTGAGTATAAACTCCAGTTCATATTATGTGGTGGAGTTATGCTCGATCTCTCTCAGTGCGCTGCTATAAATAATCTGTGTTGTTTATATAAAGTTGCAGTGTTTCGTATTTAGCTGGAGATGTAAAGCGTGCCGTATCTAAAAATAGTGTTTAACGATACGGGTTTTTGTCTGTCTGATTGACGCGAACGGAATTTCTCCAATAACAACTGCCGCAAAAAGCCTAATTGCGCATGCGCCGAGTAAATGCCACTGTTCGCAACTCAAAATAATGGCACTGGTTAAGTAGACAGTCCATTACGGTAGTAGCCTAGTAGGCTTATATGAACGGGGTTTGACAAGGTGCGCGCGGCGGTCAGTTTTGGTCGCTCTAAGCCAGATGTGAAAACAAAAGAGGCCCGCTGATTTTGTTCTGTTGGTACTTTCGTGGTTGCATATAAACTAATTAGCAATTTGGCCGTTGAAAGCGCTAGTATGGAATTATTCGCATTTATACGTTAAAACACACACTTTTGTTAACAATACCTTTAGTATAATGTTAGTTTGAATCGTACAGTAGAAAACACTATGAAAATATGCAACACAAAACCAAACACAGTGCAATACTTCTATTATCACTACAACACAAAAGTTAAATACTAAAGTAGGCCTACGCTATTACAGAGAGTTGTACTCCTTACAATATACATAGGCCTATGATGCTTTTTTATAAATTCTAACCTAGTGATTTGTTTCGTTTTTAACTCAGATTTAATATTTTCGTTTCTAACTTCACATTTTTTGGGACAGGCACTGGTGTTTTTAAGTGACAAACGGTTGTTTAGTCCTACATACTGTAATCTCAAACGTGAATGTTTACGTATATTAGTAAAAAGCCTACTTTTTTAGTAAATATAACTCAACAGAAATTAAACGAATAAGACAAAAATATTTAGATGCCAAAAGCCCTATACTGTTCAAGTAGCGTGTATGTGAAACGGTTTTTATCGTTCATGTATTTCAGTTTAATTAAAATTTTAATGTTTGACGATCTCGTATGAGGGGGTATACAGTCTATGCCTAAAGATGGAACGGTCATTCCGAAACGCGTGACAAAGCTGCTAGAAGAAGTCACTAGACGGAACTGAAATAAGAGAATATATTAAGTAAATAAATTATGTAGCCTCGCGCGCACCTTGTATAGACCTTTTTTGGGGGGTTGTAAAGTGTCGCTTCAAAATCCCTTGACCGCCGCGCGCACCTTATACAAACCCCATATGAATTGTTACGTAGGCCACGATGAGATTTACGTATGGCGTCCGCTGTGGCGTCACCGCAAGAAGGTAAAACGGTCATAGTTAAAAACGCTTTGTGACTATTTGTCTCGATGGTTTCGATGTAATATTCAGGCATATTAACAGAAGGGTTACGTCGGACAATTACAATCTATCGGACAACGTTTCGAATATTAAACAATCTGTGGTCGTCTTCAGGTTTAACTTAACCTCTTCCTCTTCAGCGCTAAACCCCAACGTGAGCTCTGGGGGGCTTCCAACACCACATCTTCTCCAATGTCTCCTTCCATTCCCATCTCATTGTACCCCTTCGCATCCATTCTTCCGAGGTCTTCTAGTACATTATCCAACCATCTTATTCTAGGTCGGCCCCCCTCTTTCTGCTTTTGTAGACTTGCGCCCTCAAGATTTTCTTTGGTATACGCTGATCATCCGTCCGCTCTAGGTGACCTAGCCTTTGTATTCGTTGAGCCTTTATGAATCTTAAAATGTCCTCATGAGTCAATAGCTCGTCTATCTCCTGATTATTTCTTATTCTCCACGTCATCTTCAGTAACCAGGCCATATCTTACGATCTTTCTTTCAAACCTTCTTAGTGTTACTTGTTCGTTTTTCTCATTGTCCATGTCCAAGTAACCACCGGTCTGATAAGTGTCACATATTTTTATTTTTGTGTTACGACTAACGAGTTTGTTTCTCAGTAGTCTGCTGTTGGCATTATATGCCCTGTTTGCTATTTGTATCCTGTCATGTAATTTTCCCATATAATTATTTAAAGCCTACGGAAGCTACTGGATAAGCCTACGTTAAGTGCTTATGGAGTTTCACTGAAATTTTTAATAGTTGTGGAGGGAGGCGAATAGTTTGATCCGTCTGAAGCTCCCGTAAATACGCCACTCATTGGGAGAGCAAAAGGGCGAGAAAGAAAGATGGAAGGTCATGAATCATGACGAATTATTTCACGAGATCCATAACGGGACTTCTGTATGAGATCCCAAAAGCTTCTGATCTTTGCTCGTCTGTCTTTCAAATGGACCATGTTTTTACCCAATTTTTTAATTCGATGTTAGCTCCCACATCAGTGAATATTTATAGGCCTAATTGTTATTATACATATTAAACTAGAGAATCAGCCCCATTTTAAAATTCAGTCATTACCCGTTTAATATAAAACAATAACAAAAAAAAATCTCACACACAGCGACATTCAGGTATTCCGGTGGTTAGACCAAGAGAAAACGTGACGAGAATATTGAAGAGAGAAAGCGCGCGCCGCCCTTCGACTCCCACCATACACCCACATAACCACTGCTATACAAATAACTTCTTGCCAGTCATAAATCAAATAATAAAACCCAGAGAATCGAAACTCAGGGAGAATTGCTTTGAGTGTTTGCTTAGTTGATTTTATTAAATCATTCCTTGTATACAAACGCGCGCGCGCGCATGCACACACAGACACAAGCAAAGATAAATGAAATAACAAATCTCGTTTGTCATGGTGTATTGTGTATGCCTATTGCACGCTTGTTTAAATGAAAATACGAAATAAGTGTGTGTGTGTGTGTGTGTGTGTGTGTGTGTGTGTGTGTGTGTGCGTGTGTAAAAACGTGCCGGAAATATTTTATACTATCCATACGTAATTATTTACATTCTACTCACTTACAAAATCGCTTAATTATATACACTTCATCACATAAAATATTTAATTTGTCCTGCAAATATAAAGTAAACTTTCTGAGGCATTCATCATCTTTTTGCGATAGACGTATCTGCATCAATGTATCTCTATCAGTTTAATTATAGACACATTTAACCTCTGGCGATATTGATACCAAGTCTGTGAAAAGCGCCGCAGACAAAATTATTTTTTATACTTGCAGAGAACAAAATTTATGTTTTCTGTGTTAATTATGATAAGGCTGTATGACAGTTTTAGAGTTACAAAGCAACAGCAGTGCGCGCGCGCACTCACACATACGTGCGTATTTATTTACTTATTAAATTCCATGTAAATGTTGTCCAACAACTATCAGTTTTGTGGAACAACGAAAATCACCCACGAAAGTTAACCGTTTTTCGACTAACGAGAGAATTGTTTTTTGATTAATGTTTTTTTTCTGGTGATGAGAAAAAAATGTGGTATAGAAGATTTTGTCACTGGAATATTTTATATAATATACTTCGATCTGTACAGACCGTAAAAAAAATCTTGTACCAACACTCTTGAATCGATTTCTAAAAAAATATGCTTTAAAATATAGGTCTCATTTTCACAGTATTTACAAACCAAACAGATTCAAAGTTAATGTGATTCTTTGAAATTGAAGATTTATTACGTTCGTAAATTTTATTAACAATTGACAGACAGAAGATTTTGAAGATATCGTTTCACCCTTTTATTATCTTGTTTTAGTCAGAAACTAAGAGACATGTATGAAAAAAGAAAGTAGTTTGTATGTTTGTACATCAAAAAGGGAGTTAAAGACTCCCTTTGAACCTTTAGAACTAAAGGTTCTCTTCTTCAAATTGGAACCTGTCACATCCTTTGTGCCTTGAATGTTTTGTGGAATTTTAGTACATGTTATAAGTACATTTTTTTAACGTATTCGAGCAATAAATCTATTATGTTTTTTATTTTTCTCAATCGAGCCCTATTTCACTTGCGCTAAAGAGAGAGAAGGGACTTTCACATTTGTGGGATAGGCTAACTGGTTCCTGCGGCTTTAAAATGCAATCTCATGGTTACAGACTTGGAATCCAATTCCACCTACTGAACCTTTGAAAAGATTATTCTTAGTCTTTACAGAATCTGTTAAGTGTGCCCTCTGCCTACCGTACACGCGCGTAACCGACCTGCGACCTCTATTATGTTTGTAAATTTCTACAATTTATAAAATTAACTTTACATTTTGCACAAAAACTGTATACTCATATTTCTAAAAAATTTTAATCTACTACAGTTACAAAATATCACTTGATGGTTAATAATTTTTATAACATTGTACATGAATCCGTTTTATTGTTACGATCAGAAACCACTGAATTTATCAAGTATACCGCTAGAACGTAAAAACATCCGTTTTATAAAATGAAGCTAACATTTGAAACTGTAATTTCCACTGCCCGTAATATAAGGAGCACAACAGAACATTACACTATGTAGTAATATAATTGTATTAATATATTTTTATTTTATTTACACAAACTGGTGATCTTGTGCTTCTTGAAATTTTTCATTTTTAACGCAGTCCTACATATACAGAATGAGTCGAAAGTTCAGTACCACAAAAAAAAAAAAACATAAGTTGATATTACTTTGTAACTAATAGCGTAGAAGGCAGTGGACTCGCTCCCAAAGCGAGGCGCCGCGGCTTCGATCCGTCCCGGGTTCAGCATTTCCATTAGTCCGGCCAGATAGTACAATATACGTAGGTCCAAGTAGCCGTGATGGTCATCTGATCATGTCAGCTGGTCAAGATTAGAAGTAACGCTAGCCGCATTTTCCTACCGCTAAAATAATATAGCCTTATCTCTACAAAGAAAACTGTTAAGACTATAAAAGAAATCATGTTCGTAAGTTTTCGTCGTTCTCACTCGTCTTTTTTATTATTATTAGCGCCAAGCGTTCAGCTTGTATTACGTTGGGGCCTCCCTTAGTGGCACGACTGAGACTGAGTGTGATGCCTCATCATAGTATGGACGTGCTAAGAAAAATAAAATAATGCGTGTTATCCTAGAACAGAGTTATTATTAACTGTTTAAAAGAGATAACTAACTTAGTATTTAGTATCTACCCACTGATAATTTACACACGGAGGTACAAACTTTCGACCCATTCTGCATTAAAAAAAAAAACTAGAAAAAGTAATTTAAAATTTTTAGCAGTCAAATTTAAAGAACTGTTTAAACTAAATTTATTATAGATAATAAATAAAAATACTCGTCGTCTTTTACAAAAACACTTTTTTACAACAATTTTTACTAGTGTTTATTACTCTGTACTTTTTATACAAAACGTATAATATTAATATTGTAAACACCGATTTATGACTTTGTAATTTTGTATTTATTATTAAAAAAATAAAGCATAAACAAATCTTTACGCCAGAGTAGGCCAAAAGAGGTTTATCGTATGAAAAACAAACATAAAAATAACAATAAAAATGTTTTAAGTGTACAAAACAAACAAGCAGTCGATATACGTAATTAATTGGTGATATTAAACAATAATAATGATGATAATAATATTGTGTGGAAGAGATATTGTGTGCATTTTATATAGGCTATGTGTAACAAAGTGTTTTTTAAATTAGTAATTTAAAAAAACGTTTAAAAAATATACGTACACAGTATGATTAAGGTATTTGTAAGTAGTGTCTAATTGTCGGAAGTAGCGTCGAATTGTAACGTAATAATAATAATAATAAAACTATTATGAATGATTTAATTATTATCGAAAAATTGGTAATATATTATATTTGTTTCTTTGTTTTATCTTAAATGTTTGTCAATTATTATATTATTACTGCTATTTTGTCTGTATTATCTATCTTAATTATTATTAGAATTAGTGATATTCTTCCTTGTAAATATTGTGTAATATTTGTGTATAAAAACGAAGATGAGTAATAACAAAAGAAACACGTTGTACATAGAATTATGTAGTATATGTATGTATGTATGTATGTGTTTGTAAATACCGATAATGTAAGATTATATTACGTTATGTAAAAGAATGTAGGCTTTATTGTAGTGTGACACACTGTGGTGGCTATTTTATTATATTTGGTGTGTGTGTGTGTGTGACGTTACAGAACTGTATTTGTAAAGTGTCTGTGTCGTATCATGTTATGTGAATATAATGCTTATAAAAACCAAGAAAGAAACGTCTGGTGGTGAACATGAACTACCTTGACCACGGCCAAACAGCCCGAAAAACTATTGTGATAATAATTTTTTTAAACTGTGTCTAGTTAGCGGTAATCGAACACACCACAAAATCTCCCATCATTTATTAATTCGTGTTTTTTACTAAACTACGGATAAAATCTAGTGTCAAGCGACTTGTGGCCCACTGCATGTTCGCAATTATTGCAATAGTTTAAAAAATAACGCAGTTATATAAACTGAAATTAATTACGCTTGTAATTAATAAGTAACAAACAATTAAGTCACATCCACATAATTGCACATTTAGTGCCACCGCCGGGTCAGACATCATTTCTACCATTATTGTGAAAACAGACAATCGCACAACAATCGCTGTCAGATAACAACGCGGCGGATCGTAAGCCGCAACAACAGGCCGTCGGCCGGTCGCTTCCGAAACACAGCAAGGACACTTACGTGTGCCATAATAACATTACGAGATTGTCCTGTAGCGAGGAGTACAAACTTTAGATAATTAAAGCATTACGTCTAATGGCAGTGATATTCCTTATGAGCAGTTTTGTCACGTCGTACTTAACGCCCGCTCCCACGTGTTTCTGTTCAACAGTTGTGAATACCTTGTGCGTGCGGTAGGGTGACAGTGTATTGTTCAGTAACTGCAGCTTATCACCTTCAATGAAGCCTCCGACCCCCCCCCCCCCGTTTTATGCCGTCGGCATGTTGCTGTCAGCGAATACCTTTGTTTAGGTGGCACAAGAATTTGATAAGAACACATAGGCGGTGATAAACGAGCAATTAAAGTTGATAAGAATTACTTTGATATCTGAAGTTAACTGTTTGACTAAAAATAAACCCTTGTCTGTTTCATTGTTTAACTTATTGACAACTACCGCTCATTACTTCGTGCGAATGTGGTGGTCAAACATTGCTGCGTGCATCAATTATAGGGGAGAGAGAGAGACGAAAAATATCGTTATGTTTGTCAACACTAGGCCATAAACACATGAGTTTTTCTAAGGTTTGCACAGACTATAGGTGCAGACCAGCCTCTGGAAGGCGCACAACGTCATCAGTCAGCCTTGTAACAACTGTTTATGATTCGTACAGGGTCGCCACGTAAGTTGACTACCTCGTAAGCGTAACATATTATACTGTCCTTTGACAGTTTCAACCGCCATCATGAATATCATTATCTTCATCATCACCACCACTCTAAGGATTGGTGGCCTTAGACCTGTTCCGGAACCCACCTCCTCCTCGGTCTACCGACATCTCTCTTCCCAGTAGGATGATAGTGATAACCCACGGCAACCACAGATAGACGGATATCAGGCGTGCGGTTCAAGTGTTCACACCATCTCCTTCTGTGCTCTTCAGTCTTTTGGTGCAATGATACAATGTTTAAATCGCATCTAATATCCTCGTGCCTTCTCCGATCCAAGAGAAAACAACCTTGTGTCCCTCTTAGAAATTTCATTTCGGCTGCGTGAATCCTCTGCACGTCCCTTTTACTAAGAGTCCATGTCTCACTAGCATACAGGATTGTGGGGACAGCCACAGTTTTATAAAATTTCATTCGGGTATCCTTCCGTGTTTTATTTTTCAGGTATGAATGTTATTATTACAGTATAATGTAGGTCTAAGATAATTAAAAACATGTTTTTCTTATTTAAAAAGTATTTTTATTATTGAGTAGTGAAAACAATTCTAGCAATAAAGTGAGTAATTGTTTGCGCGCGTAATAAACATCTCGCTCGGCTCGGTTACTTTGAGCTACAACTCTCTGTGGGTTATTCCGTCGTTGTTCTTTGATGATCACCATCATCATGGCGACTGTCAGCTCAGCTGTCGCTAAACTGTTGTGTACGGTGACGACGAGATACTGTTGTTGGAAAAACTTTTATTACTTCAACAGAGAAGACAACAACAACTTGTCAAAATAGGATTACAGTCGTCATAATGTTGGAAATAAAATTTTGTGCCCGCCAAGATTCTGGCGGTTGTGTTGTAGTCACGGCAATAAAGTCGTGCCAGGCAATACGTAGCTCAGCTTCTCGCAAAACGCCACTGTGGTTTCGATTTTACCCCCCCCCCTCCTTCTCACTCTCTCGCTCACTAGCTCTCTTAGTCTGTTTGTCTCAGTACGTATGTCCCTTACTGCCGTAAAACTCGTACTGCTTCAAGTACGAATAATTCCCTATCCCCCTAAGGTTCATATCTTTTACTCCAACATGTTTCACTATCTCTCACACAAAAAACACACTCTTTCTGTCTGCCTCTCTCTCTCTCTCTTTCTCTCTCTCTCTCTCTCTCTCTCTCTCTCTCTCTCTCTCTCTCTCTCTCTCTCTCTCTCTCTCTCTCTCTCTCTCTCTCCCCCTATCCCTCTCCCTCTCACTAGCTCTCTTAGTCTGTTTGTCTCAGTACGTATGTCCCTTACTGCCGTAAAACTCGTACTGCTTCAAGTACGAATAATTCCCTATCCCCCTAAGGTTCATATCTTTTACTCCAACATGTTTCACTATCTCTCACACAAAAAACACACTCTTTCTGTCTGCCTCTCTCTTTCTCTCTCTCTCTCTCTCTCTCTCTCTCTCTCTCTCTCTCTCTCTCTCTCTCTCTCTCTCTCTCTCTCTCTCTCTCTCTCTCTCTCTCTCCCCCTATCCCTCTCCCTCTCCCCTCTTCCTCCTTCATTTCTCCTGTCTTATCTGTTTGTTCTTTGTGTTTACCCTTTCTTCTTGCCGTAAAACTCCTACTACTTCATACACAAATAATTCCTCTAATGTCCATTTCTTTTTCTCCGACCTGTTTCACTATCACTCTCTAACAAAAAACACACACACTCTTCCCCTATCTCTCTCTCCCTCTCTCTTTCTTCTCTCCCTCTCCATCCCTGTTCCTTCTTCCTTTCTCGTGTCTTACCTGTTTTTTTTTCTATTTGTATCGGCCATCTGAACATCACATGCCAGTTTCAGTTCTTTATTGCTTGTTCTTTTCTTTTTCTCCAATATTCTTTCATCTGTTCACTATGTCTCTTCTTCCTGGCTTCAGTCCACTTTGAACGTGCGTTTTTCTCTCTCTTACCCTGGACTCCTTCCATTTTTAACACTTGTGCCCGAAATACGCCTCTTTCATTTGGTTCTTCTGCGTTTATATTATTTTTCCCAAATCGTTATTCTTTTTTTTCTTACCTGCTTGTTCTTTGTGTTTATCCTTTCTTCTTGCCGTAAAACTCCTACTACTACTTCGTGTACAAATAATTCCCTATCCCTCTAATGTTCCCTTCTTTTTACGCAGCCCCTTTCTCTCTCCCACCTTGTTTCTTCCTTTCTCCTGTCTTATCTGTTCATTCTTTGTGTGTTTACCATTCCTTCATACCTTACAGTCTTCTACTTACTCACTCACTTATGTAGACGATCCCTAAAGAGAAACCCGTGCGCCTGCATCTGCATGTGCATGTTCCTGCCCCCGGATGTTCTCCTCATTTGCACACAAGACTCACATCCCCAACAATTACTATACTGATCACACTTCCCAAGTACGACAGACCAGGAGGCCACCCCCTCCCCCCATCACTTAACCAACACCTTGCATTGAAGAACGTTTTGCAGAAACAAACACAAATTACCAAGTCTTTGTGTTGATGATGTTAAACATTATCTAAACGCTTTAAATATATACTGCCGATACAGCTATTAAATTATTTCACAGCAACATCGTCAATGAAATCATTATTTAGTCTGCTAATTGAACCGCCCAGGGCCAATGGTTCCCGTGTTCCACGGCCTTCGTTATACCATTAAAATTTTAACTGTGAACCTGTTTCAAAGTGTTAGACGTCATCAAACCGCAGACGCCGAACACAACCGGAAATACTGTCAAAGAGGCCACAGGATATCGAACAACGAGGTATCGAGAAACAGATTTTGAAGGCAGTTAGCTCCTTGTGCGGTAGGCGGGCCTGCGACCGAGAAGGAAATGGTGGCAATAATTCCTTCTGCGCGCTGACGTCACCCCGCTCTCCAAAATATTAATGTTATCCTCATGTTTGTGTGTGAAGAGTGAAAAATCAACAGCTACTACTACTACGGGGGAAAGAAACAAAAACCAAACACGACGATAACCGACCAAACGATCTGTTGACAGATTTTGCTCCTCGCTTCCTCACACACACACACACTCTCTCTCTCTCTCTCTCTCTCTCTCTCTCTCTCTCTCTCTCTCTCTCTCTCTCTCTCTCTCTCTCTCTCGGCCACGACATATGGTCGACTCTATACACGACGACGAGGTCAACTTTTTTTGTAATCCGAGTGTAGTATTTTTCATTTGGGAAAACATGAAAGAAACCTTTGATGTGAGTGAAGAGGGAGAGAGGACGGATGGCTCATTGTTTCAAGTATCGAGGGTGGTGGTGGCGGCGGCAGGCGTCGCAGTACTGACAACTCTTCAAACATACGTGCACTTCACACATTCTGCGCGCTCGCTAAGTCTCTCTCTCTTTTTATCTGTCTCTCACTTCTCTACTTTGCTCGTTTCGTTGCAAGATTCAGCAGGAGCTTTTTAAACTGTGTGTTGTGTTGGAAATGTTACAACCTTTTTTCTGACAAACGCTGGATGGTCTGTTTCTTGCAAAAAATTATTTAGACACATTTCTTTATGATAAAAATCATCTGTTAAACATTACCGAGTCTATGATGCTCACAGCCGGCGTCAACAGACTGAGTAAACTCGACGAACCCGAAATGTCTGTTAGCAACAACAGAAGTGGACCTCGACCCAATAGCCGGCAGTTTACTCAGTCTTTTTCCAATATTAGGCCTATTACCAAGTCTTTTTTACTCTTTTACAGTCTGCCTAGTTGTTGTACGTTTCATTTACTTCTATTATTATTATTATTATTCCGCCTGTACTATGTTTACACACTTTCCGGAACCAAAGATTACAAAAGTACTGAATTCTCATCGTTCACTGCTGCTTATCCATCCAAAGATCTTCTTCAATCTCTCGTTCCCTCAATATAGTCTGAATTTTTTTCTATCCAGGTGATAGGTGGTGTTCCTCTTTTCCTTCTTCCTGGTGGGGTCCATTCCAGAACTCTTCTTGGCAATCTTTCCTGTGCCATTCTTTTATTGTGTCCATATCATTGTAATTTGTTTGTTGGGATAAAATCAACAATTGAATTTTTCACATTCATTCTATGCTTAATGACGTCATTTCTAATTTTCTCACGTCTGGATACTACTGCCGAACGTCTCCAAAAGTCCATCTCTGCTGTCATTAATTTTGTTCTTGTGCGTTTATTAGTAGTCCAAACTTCTGAGCCGTAAGTCATGATACTTTCATTTACTTGTAACATTAAACAAAAATTAGCTGCCACCACTTGACAGCGTTTCGATTGATTCAACGACAGCGATCCGAAACGTATTTATTTATCAATCGGAATATGGCTCAAAAATTGACAACTTTTGTAGCGTGGGCGTAGGAGCTGAACTCTGAAGCGGCCCTCTCCGAAACGTCCAACACGCCTGCAATTCTGCGAGGTGGTGCCCTTCCCACACTTCTTTATGGGTCTGAGAATTGGAATTTAACGAAAGGCCAGGCCAGTCGTATCCAAGCGGCTGAAATTAGATTTCTCAAGCACGTGGCAGAGGGTATACTCTCCATGATCGTATGAAGAAACACAGATATACGGCAGGAACTGAATATTAGGAGTATACTTGACAGGATTGACCAGTATCGGCTGAATTGGTGGGAACATCTTTGCCGAATGGATGACTGTCGCATCCCCAAACAACTATGGAATTAGGGACGGAGAGGTGTGGGACGTCCGAGGTAGCGCTGGAGTGATCAGCCTTTAAACATCCTTGATTTAATCCTTGCAGATGATGATGATGATGATGATGTGTTCAAACATAATGAATTTATTGTGGACATCTTTGAAGAAAAACTGTTGGGGAAAGACAGGAAAATACTTCGACCGTGGAAGATGTACTTGGACTGTGGAAGATAATATAGGCGTACATGTACGTTTCAGATACAAAGACGGAGATGTTATGTCGCAGCTACAACCACCAAACCGGGCTTGTAAATTGGGGGACGCGTTCTTTATAAATAAAACATGTATGACATATAACAAACGGCCGGGGTTGTTGTTGAATTTCTTTGGAAAAGTTTTTTTCTGTTTTTTAGTAAAAACACCCCGAGGGTTTTCGTCACTTGAGTTCGGTTGTGTTGCATGTCACTGTCGCTGCTGCTGCCGCAGAACCGAGACCCTCCCAAGCCAATCTTTCTGTCCGCAAGACGATCCTTGTTGACGCTAAGGCAATTAGTTAAAAGTGAAAAGATTGATGACTGCTGGGGAGGGCGTTGCTGCTGCTGCCACGGCTGGAAACGTTCCACCTGGTACAACGCGCATTCACACGCGCGCTCGCACGCTCTCTTTGCCATTTGTTATCTCGGCACAGCAGCAGCACACAACGGCTTCGGATCAATGATATCAGTACCACCAACTATAACGACCGTTCTCTTTGTTCAGTCTGTGGGCTAACTCTTTGTCGTTGCTATGGTGATTTCCTCTCTCCCCCTAGACATATTGACCCTTTGTTTAACCGCCGACGCTTGCTTTAAAATAATTGATCAAAAAATACTTTGGAATTGGCACCGAAAACAATGCGGAATTGAATTAATGAATGAATCATCGAGGGTTCAGCAGTGGTGACTGTCGTCTGTCCTTGTACTGTCGTCGACCCCGCAACTTTTTTTAAATAAATGTTTTGGAAATGGAAGAATATACCGCGCGTCTGTTACCCAACCACCATATCAGAAACAGATTTTCCCAATCAATTAAACGGGGGGAGTATAATTATTATTTACTAAATGCTTTTTATTTTGTTAAAAAAAAACGTCATTTATAAGCGAAATTTACACTCCTTTCCACCAAATTATTTTTTAAATTTTCGTTTGCTGTTTTTAATTTTTATTTGGCAATCCCACTTCTCCCATAGTAAATTTTCGGTAAAAGCAAGCTTTTCCTCCGCAAAATTGTAATTACTTTAATGGTTAGATTTTTCTGATACAAAAAACTAAGACATACAGTAATAGATTCATTTTGTACCACCAAAACGGCTGAAGAGACACATCGTAAGCCATCGTCCGAGCCGTACCTATAGAATGGCAGCAGTGTGGCCAAGCCTACCTCCCAGTCGCGTATTAACCCTGTAGGTAGTCATTTTATAGACCGAGTCGTCCTGGGAATTAAAACGCACCTTGTTTTTCTGGCGCCAGTCGGCAGTCGAACCCGTGACTTCCAGTTTAATAGTCCGGTCCAATATCACTGATCTTAACAATACATGAAGGTTTAAAATAGGAATTTTTCAGCGTCTAATAGTGTAGAAATTAACTGAAACAACAGATGACATCTGGTAAGACAGTTTGACCTCTTCCTCTTCTTATGTGGCGCTATAGCTCTTGGAGAGCCAATCCGCCTCAAGTCATCTCGGTCGTCTGCTGTCATTCTCCATCTTCTTACACCGAGCATGCGCAGGTCGTCCTCAGGATCATCCAACCATCGTTTTCTGGGCCGATCCCTCTTTCTTCTTCCACCAGGTCTCCCCGTAAAAACTTTCTTCAATGCGGATGTCTCTTAACATTCTCTGTACATTCCCTGCCATCCGGATTCTACTTTTCCTTATGTCAGTGACGATATCTAGTTCTCCATAGATTTGTTGGATTTCTACATTCGTCCTTATTCTCCATGTGGCTTGGATGTTCACTGCACCACATATCCTCCTGAGGACTTTTCTTTCCCACCTGCGCAATCACTCTTTCTCTGTCACTGTCATTGTCCAAGTTTCGGACCCGTCCATGACCACTGGCTTAAGAACTGTTTTGTAGAGACGAATCGTGGTTGCTCTGCTTATGGTTTTATACCTAAATATTCCTCGTAGGGAGAAGTAACATCGATTTCCAGCACATATCCTTTCTTTTATTTCTAGGGCGGTTTGACCTCCTGCGACGCAAACAACATTCTAAAAGAGATTATTAAAGCGGATGGGAATGTCTGCTTGTTGCAGAAGACACCTGATTTATGTAATAGGCCATGGTGTCGACACACACACACAGTACAAAGCGTCTTTGTAATCATCAAAGCCGCGGTTTGTTAAGTAAAACATGCAGTCGTCTCTCATTCAACGCCACTGGTAAACAAAAGCAGATAGGCTAAACTCCCGGAAACGTAAGAAAGACGTCTTATGATGGATTCGAATCCATGACGTCCCTGTGTGTTAACAGTTCCCACTTTTCTTCACAGTCCGTGGTAGATTAATTGACACAGTATTGTGTTCTTTCAGTTCTTGTTGCTGTTCTGAAGTCAAAGCTGGCGTGTTTTATTGGGCCTGGTATTCGAATCGAGGCACATTATAAGAATGTTACTTTTCATAGAATTTCAATTTGAATAGTCTACCCAACAGTCTCTCTTCCTTTCTTAATTGTTGTCCACAATGCTGTCCTCTCCGATCTTGATGAAGATTTCTTCATTTATCATTTTGCGTATTCAACATTTACATCAAACGGATTTCCTTCATAGACGTACACTTTTTCTGTGATATTCAAATTTCTAAGATATTATTTTTGTCTTAATTCCAACAAAACACGGCAAAGTATCTCGAGACGGCAGAACTGAATCTCTGTCGATCGATATGTCGCTAAAACCACTTCAAGGAGACGAACCCACGATCCGCACGCGGGATTCAAGTTCCTCAAAACAGCATGGCAGCATTATACTTTTTGTTAGTTTTATATTCCCAAATAGTTACAGAAGCTAGAATTCTGGCGGCTCGAGATTTCAAGCAAATACCGATATTCAGTTAAACGAGAGAGATAATAGACCTTCCAATAACACACATTCGATATAGTTACATACAAAGACCTGATTCATTGGTGAATGTGAACATATCGATTTTTGCTACAATAGTATTTATGCAGGGAATCCATTCCACAGCGCCGGTTGTGTTCTTTCGCTAAGACACGTTATGTTAGGAATATTTAAACAAAAAGTAATTAATCACTGTATGCCTATAGGCTATACAAGAAGCAACACGTTTTCTTCTATGAAAAAATAAAACGTAATCAGTGATCTGATTATTACGACACTGTCGTAATCTTAAATCTGTCGAAGCAACTTATATTGTAATATGAAGTGCAGACCATATTTTAGCGTACGAATTAGAAGAAATTAATGTTTTAAATCAGGAAAATTCGCACTGTAGTTCTGGCTAATTCAGACCGTGCATTTACTCTTTTTTGCTTATATTGTTCGTCTTATTTAAATTTACAACTCACATTAAAAGTGGTCTGATGCTCTGAGATTCTGTTTTCTTTTAATGAGACTAGAATGTGTGTGTGTGTGCGCGCGCACACACGTCAGAGAAGCAGTTTCAAACATTGAATGTTCGCTCTCTCTCCCCTCTCACTCACACTGTCACTCACTCACTCACTCACTGGCTTCCAAAATTATTTGTTTTAATTCATCGATGAAAAGACCGTAATAAATCTACATACACATAATAAAACCATAACAATGTACGACCAAAACATCATTTCGGTATGGATAGTATGAGGTAATAATAATAATAATAAAGTAGTATTATTAATAAAGGCGCAACCATTGAAAAAATACCCAATTGTTAGTATGTTATAATATTGATTGTTAATTATATTAATACACATTTCCATAAATAATTTTTTATAAAAATAAACCATAAAATGACGAAAAGACTTGCATAGATAATACCTAATACCCCCCACCCCCCCGTGGAATACCTCCAATTTTACCATGGTGTCCTCGTTTTGGATTTGGAAAATACGGTTAACCCTATTTTAAAGGCTGTTTGTCGCGTGTTCCTGTTTTGATCTTCAAATGATCTTGACTGCCGCCCCCCTTTAAACGACCAAAATCATAATCACCAGGAAAAACAAACCTGAAATCATCTGAAGGATCAAACATGTTCGCATACACAGATCCAAGATACAGTTCTGTAACGTTTATACGTAAAGTTGTGTCTGTGTGATCCATGTACAGTATGTAGATACGAGTATATAGCGGGTCTCGAGACTTCGTCCTGTGTTTGTTACTTGACCACCATTATTAAAACCAGATTATTATGTTCCTGTATGTTGAAAATGTGTTAATATTAACAACAATAATAATAATAATAAAATGTAAAATTTATAATATTGTAAAAAATGTGTGTAAAATATATATAATAAATTAAATCTAGTCACATTTTTCTTTCTTCATTTGAATTCGTTATTATCAATACCGGTATGTACTATATATTAAATATGAGACGTTATATTGTATATTTGTTGTTAAGTAGCAATAAGGAGGTGCCATAATGATAATTGCTGTATATGTAAAGAAAACAAAATAGTACAGGTTCTTTTGTAATTAAACTTTCTTGATTAATGAATACTGAGGATAATAACTATATTTGTATGATGTGTATAATAAAAAATTATTTTATGAATATTATTATTATTATTGTAATAATAGTTGTAGTTAAGGAAAATAAATAATAAATTATGTCGTAAAAACAACCAGAGATGAAATTCGTATACGAAGAAATAAAACACTTATTATATGTATTGAAAATTGTTGATTGGTTAAACTTATATGAGGAGTTATTTACAGTTTTGTTTTTCTTTATTTTCTCGTTTATTTGTTTGTTTTAAGCTGTGTTATTCTTTATGTTAAAAGTAATAATTATGTAATATTGTTCAATATTGGATTTGATTTAAAATATCTGTTCAAACTTTTGCATACCTTTATCCTCTATGTCGAGATGATTATTGTTCTTTGTAATCGCTTGTCAACTCGCCCGTGGCCTCTCCACAGGACCCACTGTACAGTCTGTTCATATGCAAAGTAATACACTAATATTGTTCACATAGCGTGACGTTTTGAATCATATGTGTGTTTTTTATCGAAATGAATGAACCGACTGTTCACAGCTTTTTTGGAGTGTAGAGCGAGGGGTGTCAGGGGCCACGAGGTGGGTAGACATCCTTTATCATAGAAACTTAGTGATTATTATCACTGTCATCCACAGTTGTAATGATCAATTACAGAGGCATTGAAAATCGTCATAAATGTAACAATAGACATTCTATGTCTGATAAAAAATGTCCTAAATTCATATAAATTTTCGTTAACATAAATAGTAAACGTTAAAAAATATTGTTAACAGTTTATTAGAATATAAAGACAATTTGTTTCGTATTTATTATAACATGTAAAAATTATAATTTTTATTAATATTATGTTTATAATACTATTCCATTGCTGATGCGAACATTTACGCATGTACGTATTTCCTAAATTCCTTACAACTGTCTGGCATCGTCTGCTCTGAAGTACTTGAGTGCTTTCAATTTTGTATCAATGTTATCAATGCACGTATTGACATAATTCACGAGAGATTACACATAGAAAGACATGAGATCAGTAGTTTACGCTCTCATACTAATTACTTTCTAACCTTAGTTTGTTATTCAACAAATATGTGTTTAGTTTAGATGACGCATGCGCAAAGATGCTCTGTTATCACTTCACCGTACAAATCCATGTACTCTCCTGAATAAAGTACAGATGAAATGGCAATACATGAAACGGTTCGTGCAGATTAGTAGCTGGGACAGGGAAAGCAAGAGTGTAAGGTGACCAACCATGTCACACACCAACCTTGCAGCTGTTCAGAACACAAAATAATTGGTCCGAAAACAACGCGTCTAAGCTACGCATGCGCAATGAAATCTCTTGACACTATGCAACCAGACGCCCGTTTCATGTCTAATTATTGTATCTGTACAGTAGTTTAGCGCTGACGATGTAAGACAGTTTTAAACAAAAGTCAACGAAATCCGTACTATCTAAAGTAAAGAGAGAATTCCTTACATAAAAGAATAAATATATGAGGCCTGAATTGATCGCGGAGTTTAAGAGTAGCGCCTAACTTGGTACTAACCGCTATTGGCGAATCCAAGAGAATGCTGTCGTTGTTGCGCATGCGCACCGAGATCAGTGTCCACACCGCGATTTATGTCTCAAATGTTTAGCTTTACAGTATTGCAAATATAAAGAGAAACAGAAAAAGAACCGTACATAAAAGTAACTTGATATTCCTAACGTTTAATAAAAGTTATCACTGGTCTCATTTAGGATACTGGGAAAAAAATGTCAGTATAATTGAATTGTGATGAAAACATTTTTTTTATTTTATACTCAGCTTTGTTCTACAGCAACGCACTATTGTGTAATAAGAACAAAAATGGTTGAGAGTACACTAAAACCAGCTTAATCGATTGATGAGAAAACGTGAACATATCCAGAAAACAGAATAAAGGTTCCCATTACTTCAACTAGAACAAACTATAGTACAGTCACTAAAGGAAAAAAATTCAAATTAAGTGGCTTCTACGAGATTTCTTGCATAGGGCTAGATAAAAAGGGTGAGAAACAATTTTTAAAAAAAGTTTACAAAAACTCAGTCGTGGGTTACGAAAAAAGGGAGGGGGAAGGTACAAAAAATTCATTTTTCGTGATTATCTTAAAAAATAAATTTACGAAACAAAGACTAATCACAAAAATTAAAGAGCATTAAATTCTCTACAAAAAAGCTATTTATCATGTTTTTTGTCAGGCCAATACTTTGTGAGAAAAATGGAATTGAAATTTAGAAAAAAAATGATTGTCGTAGTCCGCCCCTATGAGCGGGAAGGCTAATTTTTTCTGACATTGCAACATACAAATTTTAATAAAATCCGCTATAATAGTCGTAGAGACAAAAAATCAAAAAGCATTTTAAAGCTAAATGTTTGTACTTTTACATAAAATGAAAAGAAAATAATTAAAGTATTAATAAATACTTAAAATAAAGTAATAACTTTTTTATTTTTTTCAACTAATGCATAAACATATTAACAATTTATTACAAATGTATTTAAATTTTAAAAAAACTTCACAATATGATGAACTTTACATATATAGGTCTTTGAAAAAAATAATAAAAATTAGTATTGATTTATTGCCATAAAATAAGCGAGTTTTAAAATTTATCATTTTTTTGAGTTCGCAAGTATACATTTTCTTAGCTTAAAAGTTCCACAGAAATGTTCAAAATAAATATTTTTTAACAAAATTATGAACACGTATTGGTCAAAGTGTCTTCCATAAGACTGCGGTGTAAAGAATTGTTAAAATTTAGTTAAATTTAAATAAATGTAACTTAATAATAAATGTAAAAGTATGTCCATTGCGCGTATTAATATTAATAGTTAAAAAAAAATATATTAAAATGTAACTATTGTACGTAAAACTACAATATTTGAGGTTCGCTTGTACGTAGTGAGAATTTATATCCGTGCATGGGCATAAAAAGAACAGACCCTGAAAGTTGAAGAATTTTAGGGAGAGCGAGGATAGTTGGTACATGCGCCATACAGATATTGAATTAACGCAGTTCGATATTGAATGTTCCGTGAGTTCGATACTCTTTTTTATATTGTATTTTGCTGGAAGTTCAATTTTATGTTTTAAGATTTGTGTTAGTAATTTTGATATTTTATAATTTGGTGCAGTTCTAGCGCAAATGATCTTCTGTAATTGCAAAAAAGATCGTGGAAAATTATGCAGTTGCAGAAAAAGTGGATTGTACTGTTCATCGGCTTGTGGAAACTGTCAATTTAATTTGTGCACAAATTTTTCAAATATTGTGTATGATGAGGGAGAAATAGAAGACTTGATTTCTGAATCTTTTCAAGTAATTGGAGAAGAAATCGATTTTTAAATATATTTATCATTATAAAAATAATTGTTATAATTAAATTTTATAAATAAATAATAAATGTACTAAAAAGTTATTTTCCACCTTGATAATTGTGAAAAATTGAAGAAATAAACGATATTTTAATAATTTTGTAAATCATAATAAGTTATAAGTAAATAGTTTATAATTTGTATAAATAAGAAATGTGTTTTAAAAGTTATTTTATTGTCAAAATCTTCAATGATTGGAAGAAAAACTATTTTTAAATATATTTATAAAGTGCATTTTTTAATAACATTTTTATTATAATGCGTAATAAATAAGTAAAAAATTGTACATAATAATATATACATAAATGAATAATAATGAGTTTTTAAACTTATATTCCTGAAAAAATTGCATGTCTATTAAATAAACATGTATTTTATGAGAAAATCCACCTTGTGAAAAATTTGGCCAAATTTGAATTAGCCTACTTTTTCTACTAAAATTATCGCCCTGACAAAAAAATGTTAATACCCTTTTTTATGCAGACTTTTATGCTCTTTCTTGTTGCTATTTTGTATGTTTCTCATAAATTTAATATTTTTTAAGATAATCACGAAAAATGAATTTTTTGTACCTCCCCCTCCCTTTTTTCGAAAACCCGCGACTGAATTTTTGTAAACTTTTTTAAAAATTCTTTCTTACCTTTTTATCTAACCCTATGCAAAAAAATCTCGTAGAAGCCATTTAATTTGCAATTTCTATTTTTGTTTGGCTTCAGTGACTGTATTACCTACTAGGGGTTAGTGGGAAATCTACCCAACTCCACTCATGTGAATTTACAGAAAACTGAAATTGAAAGTTTTCAAGTGCAATGATAAATCATAAAACTGATTTTCAAGGTTCATTTTTATTAATAGAGTTTTTTAATTGATTACATAGCCATTAAAAAATAAAATGAAAAAGAGAAATGCATGAAAACGTCGTATTTGACACATCATTAAAACTTGGGTAGTTTACCACTAACCCCTCGCTCGACACTATTAGATTGCCTAAAAGTGACTCGCCCCTCTCTTTTATTTCGGTTAAGCGCTGTTCTGCGGTATTTCTAAACATAAAAAATACCTGATAAAAGAGTATTTTTTATCTTGTGAACATTTGTTTTCAGTTCAGTGCATCGTTTACCTAGTTTATCACTCGCCAAAATTTTGTTCCTTCTTCTTAATTTCATCTTTTTTATCTTCCTTTTCTCCATCTTGATTAATTTCTCCACATATTGGTTTTCATCTCATAATGAGTGAAGTCCAAAACACGTTCTTTTTTCTTAATAACACGCTTCTTGCATTTAATTTTTCAATTACCTCTTTATTTGTTACTTTTACGAAATGTTTAATCTTTTGTATTTGCAAACACTCCCAATATATCAAAACATTTCAAATGCGTTCGCCTTTCTGTCTTTGTATCTGAAAGACAGTAGATCATTCCAGATCTGACACGGTATTTAACAAACATTTTTGACGACCTATCTTTATTCTCGTAGCTTGGACATTCCTGAAAGATTTCTTCTCGCCCACTGTCCAACATATTAGTTTGACAGTTCTCCAGGCTATTTGGACGTGGTCCAATGCTGCCGCATAAAACAAACGTTTCTACCCCACCGTGGGATCTCATCTTCAGTGTAACGACTTGAGCTATAACTGGTGCGTTCTTCACCAGAAGAAATTGAGAAGAACGTACCGGTTGTTGCTCAAGTCGTTACACTAAAGATGGCCTCCAGCGGTGGGGCTGAATCGTCCGGTTGGTACGGCAGCATTGGACCACGGCAGTGCTCTAAATACACAAAAATAAAACTCGGCAATAAAAAGATCAGACATTGTATGATTCTCACAGCACTAGAACGCACACTGTCAAGTCCCGGTTAAAATTTTACTGAAGCTGTTAAATGTTCCTACAGAAAATTACTTAATGATAAAGTGATAACTTTTCACAACTACAAATGTTTGACAACACGGTTAAACTGCTGTACGATATTCTGTTTAGAATAGAAATAATTTTATTGTTAATATTTGTTATTATACAGACATATCACAAACAAAAAAAAACGTTAATAAATAATAATAAATGTATATTTAGGTTTCTTTTAAATTAAAAATTATTATATGCTTCTTCGTTGTTTGACAAAACAGGGTAAAAAATTATTAATTTTCAATTATTATTATTATTATTATTGTACGTTTATTTGATTTTTTGCAAAATTTGATTATTATAACTGTTTTATTGAATGTTGTGTTTAAATACGTATATATATATAAATTATAATGAAGTAATAATGTATCCTTTGTGTATATATACATATATATTATAGAAGACTAACTGTAAAAAAATAATATATATATATGATATTGGATTTATTAAAATATATACACTTTTTATTAAATTGATTGGACATGTTTTCTTGTTACATCCTGTATCCCCATTTATTAGATATCCTTTAAGGAAATAAATGTTCACGTCCTTGTTCAATACAAGGGTTTATTCTCGAAAAAGGCCTTAATTCTTAGTTACAAACCCAGCATTATTAGGGTCTAATGCCTAATTACTATTGCCATTTTCTACGTAACTACGAAGTGCATTATTAATTAATAAACAGGTTATTGCCACAATTAAATTGATTATTATTGATTGCGAAACAGTACAATTAGTGTTGCATGAAAGTGACATGTACAGAAGAAATTACACAAAACATGGATAACTGAACCGTTTGGTATTTGTCTGTCTGTCTGGGGTAGGCTATATGTCACGATAACGTTTGAACGCGTCAACCGATTTTTGTAAAATTTGGCACGCATGTCCACACTTTTACCCTACAGAACCCTATCGTTTTTTAGATTTATCCCCCCCCCCTCAATGAGGGGCAAAGTCAAAAATGTTATGGGGTCAAACTTGTGAAAAAGTCGCAAAAGCCCATCTGGGGTATAAGATTAAAGGGAATTTCAACTACAATTTGAGTATAGTATTCATTTATGAAATTTCAACATTTTTGGACGTCAGTGCCCAGTAAAATTTTGATAAAATCGCAGAAGTTCGTGTGGGGTATCAAATTAAAGAGAATTTTTAACTAACATCTGAGTGTAGTGTCAAGTTTTGGAAATTTCAAAATTTTTGGTTCCCAGGATCCCAAAACGATATCTATATCGGAAAAAATTATGAAAATCCAGCAGCATGTCAGACTGAATGAAACTGTAACCCAAATCCGAATGTTTGGAGTTTGTAATGTTTGTTGTTAATTTTAATGCTCTACGATTATTATTTTATTACAAACAAATATTAGAGTAATCACGATTTTAGTGGTTTTTATCATAATTGAAAAAATCATCTAATGTCCAAAATGATGTAATAATAAGCGTGCTTCGTTCAAGACAGCGAGCGAGTTGCATAAATAAGACAATTTGATAAAATCAAAAGCTCCTTACCTGAGAGACATTCTACAACTTCTATCCGAAATTCATAGCCTCACGAAAGAGAAATGCGAACCTCATAAAAGTCTAGAAAACAAACGATTAAAGGAGTAAGTTAAAAAAATGAACAATTAAGTAGTAAGTAAACAAATACATCAAAAGCTAACAGAATTATTTTAAAAAAAAATGACACAAATCAATAGGAAAAAATGATTTCAACAAAATTAAGTAAGCAGTGTATTGGTTATGAAACAATCGATAGTAGACTGGCAAGCTAATAAGCTAGAGGTCCCGGCTTTGATTCCCAGGCACACCATAAAATCAAGATGCTTTTTTCACAGTCCCCAGGTCGGCTTAGTCTAAGGAAACGACATCTTGGTGCAATAATGGGCTGTTGAAGCGAAGTGCTGGAGGACCATTATTACACCGTTCGTTTCAACAGTGAAAAAAGCATCCTGATTTTATGGTGCGTGCGTGTGTGAGGGAATCAAAGCCGGGACTTCTAGCTTATTAGCCATCCGCTAGTCTACTATTGATGTCCTCACGATTCAATTGCTCATCTATCTCCTGTTTATTTCGTATTCCCCATTCGTCATCTTCTTTAACCGGGCCATAAATACGTCTTATGATATTTCTTTCAAACCTTCTTAGCGTTACTTGCTCCTTTTTTTGTCAATCACCTCCAGAATGACAATGGACATGTGTCACAGACGCCGAAGCAGTAGATCGTGACGCTTGATCCTTCAACGAGCCGTTTCTGCTCGAAGCTAGGAGGATATCACATCTGGATCCACCGCATAACAAAGCTTATAATCACTTGTAGCCTACCAACATTACCACATCACGTCACAATATTGCTAGCTACACAACTCAATAATTGCAACATCTCATTCACAGCATCTCTACTGCTCAGTGTAACATGTATATTACAACTACTTTCCAATTGTACATTAACTTCATGAACTTTCGTCTTACTTATTGACGAAGGAAACAAACTAAAACGACACCAACCTAACCTAATTTAGTAGTAAATATTGGAAGGAAGAGGGTACTCGCACGAATGAAAATTTACATAATCGAAACCTAATCTATTTGATTTGGAAGAGGAACGTTTCTACTAGTTGTTACGGATTCGATCATTTGCTATCAAGTGAAAGCGCTGGGCGCAAATGACCGAGACCGCTGCTGGCCACATTACCTTCCTTATATGCCGAAAGGCTCAGATAAGGCAGTCTCCCCTGCCTAATTCCACTAGACTGCTTCGGCGGTAAAAAGGAGCCATTATTATTATTATTATTATTAACTCACTCTCCGGCACTGGTAAGATCGATGGAATAGGGAGGATAGAGAAATATGGACTGAAAGGCTCATATCAGACTTGAAGGAATGGATTAACCGCCAACACGGTGAGGTTAACTACCTTATCTGACACAGTTCCTCAGTAGCCACGGCAATTTTAACACCTACCTCCACAGGATGGAAAAGGTACAAAGCCCAGCATGCCAATACGGCGACGACTCTCCCCACGAAGATGCCTTGCACACCTTTTTCAAGTGCTGCAGATTCTCAACAGCGGCGATGGCACGAGAAATGGAGCCAGAGGAGTTCACGCTCAAGAGCGTAGTTGAGATTATGTTTCGAGGCAAGGAGGAATGGGACCGCATTTCTACATTTATTGAGTGGGTACTACTAGAAAAGAAAAGTCAGGCCCAACTTGCGTCCAAGGGGCAATAGAAGATAAGGAACAACTAGAAGGAGGCCGATAAGGGCGCAATAGACTCCATCCTGAAGTAATACGCTAAGCGGTTCCAGGATGGATATGAACGTGTGAATTAGAGGTGGGTTTCTTAGTGGGTGAGAGTCGCACACACCAGGGGAATCACGGTTTCCTCTGACAATGGATTATCAAATATCAGACTTGATATAATGGAACATAGAACTGTACGTATAAAATAAATTGTGTAGAAAAATTAAGATAATAAAATTTAACACTCACTAAATTTAGTTTAAAACAAAAACATAGCCTCATCATTAAAAAGAAATTACACAGTATTTATGGCAAAATCGGACAGTTTTACGATTACTGTAACAAAAATAATAAAATTATAAAACTACAGTAAACGGAAAAAAAATAAATCTTAAAGAAACAGAAGTACACGCGCACACACACATAAACACAATATAACATAAGTTAGATATACGTAAAACAGAATATATTTATACGCTATATTTCGGAAGGTAACAGTAATATAATAATTGTCGAAACATTGTAAATAAAATAATTTAAAAAAATATTCTTGTTCATAAAATATAAAGTATTATTTTATAGTAATGTTTAAATAACAAGAATAATGTGGCTATATATTTTAAAATTATATATCCATATTTTTAATATACATATAGCCCGCATTTGATTTGCTTCTAAATCATACATCAGCTCCATAAATAGGCCTGCTGTACACAGTTACAAACCCGCGACCCCAGACCAACAGTGCCCAACAAATAATATAGCTACACAGTTCCACGCAGCTGGCACAATACTGAGAACAGTCAATCAATCTATCACACACACACACTGCAGTAGTACTTATCGTATATCACACTTTACCGTGTTGTGACTTGTCCAGTGAAAGTAACACAGGCCAACAAACAGAGTAATTAAACACGCGTTCATAAATAATACACAGTGATTGTTGTTACACGCTGTACGATTGTATATGAACGCATAACTGTCACACACACACTCGCTCCCCGCACATAATAATACTTGACCGTATTTACTGTCTCTGTACGTACTGTAAACATGAATTCCAGCAGCAACAGCGGTACATATGAGAACATTAAACGTGTCTCGCAATAAACTAACTAGGCCTACAGTCTGTCTACTGGAGGTGTGCTAAACTAGTATTAGAAAATAACAGGTACGAACGAAACCGTTTCAAAAAAGTAACACGTAAAAATTATATTATACCTATTATATTTATACCTGTATTATATAATTTGTTATAAGAAATAAATTGAAACTAAAAGTATTAACAGTGTTACTTTACACTGTGACTTTATTAAGCTGTTACCGTTTAAAAGAAAAATAAGAAACAAAAGAATTTACAGACCATAACCAAGCATAATGGATATAATCTAGCAAAACCGACAACATTCACAGTGGACAGCAATACTTAAAAAGGCCTTCCCATAGTACGGGGGTTCCCGACCGGTGGTAAGCATACCACTAGTGGTATGCAAGAAGACCTAGCTAGGAAAAAGTATTTACTTAAAAAAAATAAAATAAATACAAATTTATGTTTAAAACAATAAATTTTCATCGGACATGACTTAAACCGATTACCTTTATAAAAACACAACCTAAACAGTTTGCGGTAAAATTTCATTAGATATCTGCCCTTGTCTTATTTTGTTTTCTTATCCGGTGGTACTCGAAAAGAACGCGGAAGACCAAAGTGGTACGCGGGTCCGGAAAGGTTGGGAACCAATGCTAGTAGATCAACTGTGCAACTGTTAGGTCCTGGCAAAAGCACAAGTTGGGCAAATAATGGAAACTTCGAGCCATATCATAAATCAATCATGCATGACTGTTTTACGGTCTCCAAGAAATTCAGATAACTTGTAGCTTTCTCATCTTATCACCCCCTTGTTTTATTGATGGCCTTCTAATAAGTTTAATAAATTCTTATCTTCATCAGATCGTGTATTTATCATAGTGCCTGCAGTTTGACCATTTACACCTAATTGTGTTATCTGTTATGGAGTTTGTTATTTTTATTTCTTTACTAAGTGGAAACTACTATTAGTCAAATGATAAGTAAAGTGATAGAGACAAAAATTCAAAATCAGCAGTTTAGATAAAAGCAACAAATTTACGAAAACACCTTACGTTTTAGGGTAGCCTTATCAGATCAGTAAAGATTTTATGAAATGTAACATCAGTATGAATTTTTTTCCTTTCATTAAGAACAGTTTCGTCCCTTTGGCATAGAGATGTTCTGAATCTCACAGTTGCTTCGTTTCGTACTTGTATGGCAGTCGGCACATGCGCAGAATGAAGTAACGTAATCTTAGAATAAAAGTATGAAACTACATAATGTGATATGAATTTTGTATCATATTCACAATTACAAAACAATTCTACAATCACTAAACAAAGAAAAAAATTGTCGTCTGAAGTTACCATTGGGGGGGGGTATTTTCTCCACCCCATCCCCGTACATGCGCGCCTGGGGGAGTCACAGTGTTCAGGGGCGTATTTACGGTGCGGAGACGAACAGGCCGGACATCCCCAGAGGGTAAAAAAAATTGACGAAATTCGTTAATCCCTTAATTTTTAGATAGCTTTATTATTTGTTTTCAGCTGAGTACGGTAATATATAAATAACTTTTGTTTAAATATACAAACAGCTTTGTTGCACAACATTAGCGTATACGTTTTAAGTAATATGAAATACAGGAAAACCAATTCAGTCTATAAGTATTTTCTAAAGAATGTTTCAATAACGCGTATTTTTATTGTGTTACACTATTACCGTTTACTTTAATGCTACTGATTTCGGCTACTTTATAGACAGTGAAGTTGATTAGTTTTAAACTGTTTTTTCATTTGTATGCAGCTGACAGCTGACGATCACTCTCTTCTCTCGGTATCTTCTTCTCCCAACAGTCTACCTGTAGATGACCACGTTTTCCACAGTTGTAACATTTCGGTCTTCTGTCTTTTTCAAATCGTTGCGACTCTCTTGAACTTTTGAATTGTTTGTCCGACAACATTGTTTTTCTGCACCCATCGTAACGGCAATGTGATGGCACAAACCCATTAATGTAGCGGTACGCTGACTTGGCAGCTTCAAACTCTAGGGCGTGAACAAGAGCTTCTGAGCTATTTCGGTGTCTTGCCATTCGTAACACTTGCTGAAGTTCACAATCTCCGATGCCATCAATAAATGTCTGCACCGCAAACCTTATTCGGAAGTCTTCTGGTGCTTCAGGATAGGCCAATCTAATCAATCTGTCGATACTTGCTTCAAACTCTTGAAGACTCTCCCCGGAACGTTGTCTTGTTCTCAACTGAGCGTAGTACACCTCTCGCAAATGTTTATCACAGTAGCGTAATTCTAGAGCATTTATCAACTCGGCATAGATGTTCTGTCAGGTGGGACTTTCTGTAGTAGTTGGCCGCAGGTCCTTTTAATGCGAGAACGAGTGAGACTGCCTTATCTTTCTCTGTCCAATTATTTGCGCATGCAGCAGCTTCGAATTGGCGTAAATACGTCGCCTAGTGCGTGCTTCCATCAAAGGTTGGGGCCTTGACATGAACTGTCCCAACCGCAGGCGAGGTGACCTTCTCTATTGACTTATTTTCTGTGTCTTTATCATTGGTACAGTCTGTTCACAAAGTTGTTTTGGTTGTAACTTCAGGCACTGCTCGACTTCATTTTTAATCTGCTCTTTTATATTTGTAATCGAGTCTTCTATTTTTGTTGACATAGCTTTTTCCACACTCAAGACAGATTTTTCTACTTCAGCTATTTTATTTGACATCGATTCTTCAACACTCGACACAGATTTTTCTACTTCAGCTATTTTTAATGTCATTGATTCTTGTACCTCTGATATTTTAGTAACTTGTTTATTAAGCTCACCTTGTAGGAGACCCAATTCTGCGGTACTGTGTTCTAGCAACTGTTTCTGCATAGCTTCAAAGAGAGCTTCCGTTTTATCTTTGTGTCTTTCTTCTGTTTCTGCTTTCTGACGTTCCTCAGCCTCTTCTCTTTCCTGCCTGCGTTTTTCATCCTGTCGTTTTTCTGCTTCTTCCGCCTCCTGTCTGCGTTTCTCATCCTGTCGTTTTTCTGCTTCTTCCTGTGTCTGCCGCAGCAGTGTTTGTAAAGCTTCCATCATCTGACTGGGATCCATGTTTACCGATTAATTACGAATCACACTCGTCTTGTACAAAGTGTCCCTGTTTCCACTGTTAACCGTTTTATCCCAGTTCTGACACCACTGTTACGACGGTCTACTCGATCGTCGTAAGTACAGTGGAAAACAAATTAAAAGACACCAATTAAGTCACTAATCACACCTTTAATTTTTACAGTTAAACAGTTCGTAATTAACAACACTGTCTTTTACAACAAATCAAATGAAAATTGTTCACACGCAATAAAATGTCCACTAAAATTAAACACAATTGTATTACAATTATACCGTCCGATTATAAAACACCGCTCTTAACTAATAACCACTTGAACGCGCACAGTAATATATCGCTACTATAACTCTCGAGCCGCACGGTCAATAATTCGCACTAATACGAAAACTTAAGGTCGCTGCCGCCATGTATTTATGCCCACGCTCACAGACGAGAACCTTCCTAATTGCGTCTTAGCGCTCGTGTGAACTACGTAATTAACTGCGGCCTTGACACAGTCCGCGCGGCTGGCGCCTTCGAGAAACCTCTCGAAAATGCGTCGACAAGCACGTACGCTACACGCGTTACATCGAGATTCTTCTGGCACATTCGACAAACACGTAGATTGTTCTGTGATGTCGTAACAGTACAGTACTAATACCTATGTAGGGCCTACACTGTCTATACGGCAGTCGTTCCCAAAGTGGGGTCCGCAGCAGTGGCGAAGCTAGTAGTTAATGAATGGGTAGGCAAAAATCTTAACTTGAATTTTTTTTTAACGAATCACTGAAAAGACGGTGGTTCAAATCGGACGGTGAGGTAGTTTGCTGTTAGCGAATGGTTCCCCAAACAGCCGCAAGAATTTTACAAGCAGGGAATCTACAGATTAGTGCAACAGTGGGGACTCGTGCCTTAATGTTAATGGAGACTTCTTTTAAAATCGTTGAATAAAAAATACTTTACAGCTCTAAACGCGTTTCTATTGGACATACCTTGTATTAGTCATACACAATAATACAACTGATTGAACTTCCAAATTTTTAAACTTGATTAGTTTCTATGTACCGGTATATGTTTAATGTTACAAATAATTCAAATAACAATCTTGAGTCTGTTAGTTCAGTGGAATAACAGGCATACATTTAATAACCGCATAAAATACACACTTATAAACAACACAGCGCGCTTTAACTTAACGTTTGCACCACAGAAGTGAGGCATGCCTCAACGCTCTATGTGTACAGCGCGGGACAATCCCCCCTCCCCGGACTCCCCTTTCGCGCCAGCACATTGCTTACATACGATGAATACAAAAAAACTCTGAGGCAATTTCACGTTGCCTCATTCCCTTTAAACGAGCTATGCCGAATCTCACCTGTCACCATCTAGCGGTCGCTCAGTAAAGCACGTTTCGGCCTAATAAATTCGACAGTCACGGTAACAATGTATATAACCTTTACGTTATGTAGTTCATACGTATTTATAATTTTTATTCTACATAATTTTTTAGCGTAGGCATTGCCTCAATTGCCTCCATGTAACTTCGCCACTGGTCCGCAGACATTAAGGAAAATTAGAATATATCGTAATTTTCTCTTATTTTTTGTGCTCTAAAATCTAAATTTTAGAATCTTAAGTAGAAGATTCCAGTATTTTGGGTGGGGAGGGTTCAAACTAATTGTAATATTGTAAAAGTAATTTCAAACTAATGGTTTTAATAATGTCTTTAAATCATGTCGTGTAGCAGATCTGTTTGTCAGCCGAACTGACTAGACCTCTCTCTTACACTACAAAAAGAAGATTCATTGGCAGAACTTTCAACTGACAGTTCTTTAACATTACAGTTTTCGTAATTACAGCTAGCAGACTTCTGGTTATATGTAATGACTGACTATCCTGAACTCGCAAAGCGTTTAACTGTGTTTCCCTATACTTATTTGTGTGAAAACGAAGCGCTCACATACTTGAAGTTAAAGTTACGAAATAAACTTATCGACAGTGACCTAATATTGAAATTATCAGACATTAAATCCAATATTGCAAAGGTAATTGTTCAAAAGCAGCTTCATTGTTCACATTAAACTATGTTTGATCGCATTCTGATATTATAATTTTGCAAGTTAAGAGAATTTCATTTTAATTAAAATATAAGAGTTTCTATCATATTTACTGTTTCTTTTATTTCAGATCTCAGACGAGGTCCGTGAATTTTTAAATTATTTTGTGGTGGGGCGGGGTCCGCGGACTGAAAAGTTTAAGAAACACTGCATACGGAGTCTCTCTCTCTCTCTCTCTATATATATATATATATATCCATGTTTGGTGGAAAACTATGTATATACACTGTACTGTTGTGTGTAATTGTAAAAGCTGTACAGTGTAACAGAAGCCTTATTGTATAATTAGAGGTTAAACGAGCTACACTACGTAGCTACTAGTGTTGTCTTCATATTATTAATGGCATACGCACAGGTGTTTTGCCGGTATTTAGCGGCACCATTGTTTCCCCTTATGTATTGTTCTAAATAAAACATTAATAATATTGTGACACTTGAAAGGAGAGCAAACAGCGGTAACCGTGAAACGTGACGCAACAAACAGACGCCATTCTCTCTTTCTCTCTCTCTCTCTCTCTCTCTCTCTCTCTCTCTCCATTGTCGTGCAGATTATGTTACTAATTAACATACTTCTTCTTGTAACACATAACTCTATATATTTAGTAACGGAGCCAATCTTGTATGATGGTATTCCTAAACGGGCGGCGTGCGTTCGATTCCCGCTGCAGACTGTCCACTTACAGCCACACACTGCAGCGTTCCCATGAAAAACACTGTTTCCATAACAAGTGGCGAAAGCGCTGTTTATGATTCTAAACGCTGCTGTCTCGTATACTTTTTCCAAGAGAAATGACTAGATAATTTTTTCATTCAAAATACTATTACGACGGTCTAACTGATCGTCGTATGGTACAGTGGAAAACAAAATACAAGACTATTTATGTAGTTTTGCCTGTGTCGTTTCAGACGATGACTTCCGGTCACGAGTTGTGAAGTGGAAGAATAATTAACCCAATTGTAAACGTTAAAGATTGGCTGAATGAATGTAATGTGTAATGGAAAAAGATCTGTGGTTAGATCGGCAATGTTGCTTAAGGAGGCAGCGCGGGTCTTATCCGTTATGTGTCCTCCAAAGAAATTATTGGTATACATTGGGATTAAAAAAAGAACGATTAGATAATTCGGACTGAAAATTATATCGCCTTCAAGCACGTCCCGTATTTCCTTGGACGTAACGCACAAGTTTTGTTATTTTGAAATTTTCAGCGTTTATTGTGTGATTACTCTACAATTATTACTTTACTAACAAAAAAATATCAGGGTAATCGGGATTTGTATAATTTTTCCCATAATTAAAAAACTGTCTACTCCCAAAATGTAGCCAATACTTCGATGAAAACAGTGGCGAGTCCTGGACTTCAGGGAGTATATCGTTACGACGGTCTCCTTGGTACAGTAGAAAACAAAATACAAGACTATTTATGTAGTTTTGCCTGTGTCGTTTCAGACGATGACTTCCGGTCACGAGTTGTGAAGTGGAAGAATAATTAACCCAATTGTAAACGTTAAAGATTGGCTGAATGAATGTAATGTGTAATGGAAAAAGATCTGTGGTTAGATCGGCAATGTTGCTTAAGGAGGCAGCGCGGGTCTTATCCGTTATGTGTCCTCCAAAGAAATTATTGGTATACATTGGGATTAAAAAAAGAACGATTAGATAATTCGGACTGAAAATTATATCGCCTTCAAGCACGTCCCGTATTTCCTTGGACGTAACGCACAAGTTTTGTTATTTTGAAATTTTCAGCGTTTATTGTGTGATTACTCTACAATTATTACTTTACTAACAAAAAAATATCAGGGTAATCGGGATTTGTATAATTTTTCCCATAATTAAAAAACTGTCTACTCCCAAAATGTAGCCAATACTTCGATGAAAACAGTGGCGAGTCCTGGACTTCAGGGAGTATATCGTTACGACGGTCTCCTTGGTACAGTAGAAAACAAAATACAAGACACCAAACAGGTCACTAATAACCAGCTTTAATTATCACAGTTAATAATTTGTAATCAACAAGAAAGTCTCTTACAACAGTTAAAGTAAAATCTGTCCACACGCAATAATGTCAACTATAAAGAATTCCGTACCAATTATAACACGGCAACACTTCGCTACAATACTTCTACAAACACTCGATCCGCGGTCAGGAAATCGCTGACTGTCAACTAACTGATTAACCGGCTGCTATCGCTTTTTATAGGTAGCGCACGTCTTCTAGAAATTTTCCATCCTCAACGTGTCGTGTCAGCTATTGCGTATTTCAAGTGTTCTCGAAAGTACTGTGGAACGTATTGAGCGCACACCTGCACTACTAACGGTGGGAATGGGTGGAGGACGCTCTCGGCTCTTCTAGGCAGTTCCATTCGTTTCAATTCAGTCTAATAATTAATGAAATAGTCAGCTCCCTGAGCTGCAGAGCTCGCTCACTGTTTTGAACAAAGTACACTTATTTTGACGTAAATTCTGATGATGAATTATAATTTTTCAGTTTTCAGAAAAATTACGAAAATCACGATTACACTACTATATTTTTGTTTAGTGAAGTAACAGAATTGTAGAGTAGTCATACAATAAACGCTAAAAATTCCGAACAAACGGGGTTGTGTTAAAATTCCCTTAGTCTGACACCCGGCTGGATTTTTACAAATTTTTAATCCCATTTTTTTGGGCCCTGGAGTCAAAAAATTTTGAAAATTTCGAAAACTGTATACTATATTATTTAGATTTTACTTAAAATTCCTTTTAATTTGATACGCCATATGAGTTTCGTGATTTTTTCAAACGTTTCGCCCATTTTTTTGGCTCCCAGACCAGTGTCCCAAAATTTTAAAATTTTCACCTAAAATTAACACTATATTCAAATTTTTGTTAAAATTTCCTTTAATTTGATACCCCACACGGACTATTGCGAATTAAAAAAATTTTTGACCCCCCCATATTCTTGCTCCCCACCACCGCAATTTTTGGAGATCAACCTAACAAACAGTAGGGTTCTGTAGGGCGGAAGTGTGGACACTTGCGCCAAATTTTACGAAAATAGGTTGATGCATTCAAAAGTTATCATGAGGCCCATCCCAAATAGTCAGAGAAATGCCAAACGGTCGAATTAAAACTGAACTGGCTTCGCTCCTTCAATAGCCTCACAAATGCTTGATTAAACTGATTGAAAGCAAACCAATACATGTGAAAGTCACAACTAAATAAGACCAGTATATAGTCCAAACTATAAATGGTAAAGTAATGCCGCCAAATACTTGGCCATGCCCACTCAGACTCAAGTGCAAGAAGGGTATTAACAGTGTCGGATTATCCATAACGCTTGGGTATGCTGCAGCATCGGGCACCAGCGCCTCAGCTGTCAGAGAGGCAGCTGAATTAACTATGCGAAACAAAGCTTATGATCACATTACGCAATTGTTTGGTTTTCTTATGCAGTTATTACCCGCGGAAAGTGTCGAGTTGGAAAATCAAGCGAAAGCTCTTATAGAAGTTTACTCGAACGATCTTCTAATAGAATTGAAACACTTTGTACCACGAGTAAAATTACAAGGAAGAGTTCTTTTTTTTTAAATCGTTCGAATAAAGATGACAGATTCCTAGATACTACAGTTTGTCCGCTCAAAATACTAAACTGGATTATCGATTGTAAAATGATTCATATAGATTTCCGAATATATGCATTCCTTATCGTCTACTTTTGACGAGTCCAGTAACTAACTGCGAATCTGAAAGATAATTTTCTGTATTAAAATGCATTAAAGATATGTTGAGTTCAATTGTGGGAGATGAGAGATTATCTTCGTTATCAAGGTTGAATATTGAAACCGAGATACTTGAATCGCTCGATTTAGAAGAATTTAGAAGATTATACAAAACTTCGTTAAGGCAAAAATCAAGAAAAAATGGATCGATTAGTATTTTCTAAGCTTAAGTACTACTATGCCCGTTGTAATCACTGTTTAGCTAAATATTTGTTGTAATTTTAGAGTTTAATAAAATAATGTTTAAACATAATTAATGCGGTCCAAGTCACTGTATGATAATTATATAATTTACCTTATAATTTCCGTCAAGTGACGCCTAGCGTAATTTGTGCTGGGTTACGCGTTTCAGGCCATATCTTCAGACCTTCACTCCAAAGGAGCTCGTTATATAATAAAATCCATATTAAAACAAACACATAATAAACAAATACATAAAATACAATGAATGAACATATTATAAGCGTACTATTAACCGACACGGTGCACCGCGTGTAGCATGTCAAGACTGTGTCGATGGGCACTGTTATCTAGTATTATCTTTAAGCGATCGCAGCGCGGTATCATACAGTGGGTTGGACCTGAAGTTAAGTTTATCATTGAGTATGTCGTCACATATATCGGGGTTATTATGACCTCTATATATCTCGAATTCTTCGAGCGCATCCATGTAACGGCCCTTACTACAATAATGTAGAGGTATAAGGTTAGCGTTGAAATTGGTATATGAATGATTGCTTGAAATTAGATGCCGTGTAAAATTAGATTTAATATTATCTAGGGAAAAATCACCCCTGTTAAAGTGGCTGTGTGGTGTGTGTTCACGGAATCGTTTGATAAAAGGTCTACCCGTTTGGCCGATATAAAAACGGTCACAATCGTCGCATATAAGCTTATAAACACCGGTTTTGGATTCAATGTTGGTCTGAACGACTGGACGAACTAAGTTCCGTAGACGGTTATTTGTTTTAAAGGTAACGGTATAACCTAATTTACTTGAGGTGGATGTTAGGATCTTAGGCATCAACTCGGTGTATGTTGTTGAGATAAATTTGTTATTAGGTGTATTATCTTGTGTCTGTCTGGAACGGAAATTATAAGGTAAATTATATAAATAATTTTTAACTTTCGAAATTGTGTATGCCATTTATCATGGCATTTATCATTTATCAAATTGATAAAAGGTTGAATTTTGAAAGGGGCACCAGTCTGATGACACCATAGGGCACCACACGCTTCTAATCCGCCTCTGGGTATTAAGTATAAAACCATGGAGAACTTAACAAAAGATGCGCAGTGAATTGTACTGGCTTAAGTCAGGCCCAGTTCACTCGGCACTGAAGTTCTCACTTCTGGCGTCTTTCCCACGACACACCCAAATGTTTCCTTATAGTCTTCCCAAACTTGCACTTAAGCCCAACAATGTTGGTCTCAGCTATAAGTCCCCATCGTCAGCAATAGCAGTACGGCCTTAAGTCAAACAAATAAACGCTACCAGTAGGTACGTTACAAGAGCAAGCAGAACGTAAGCATTTCGTGTAAATAGAAACAAGTCGTACAATGTCAATATTAGTGTGATGTTTATGGGCCGACCGGCCGGTATAAGTAGCTCACGTGTCCAAACAATACCTCTGTGTAGTGAGACAAAGCATCGGCACTGCGGCGGACAAAGAAACTCCTACAGTACTTATAGTATAATGTGTCGGGGGTGCAGGTGGCACTCCTGCCGACCATAAATTGCATGCAATTCCCCGCGACCACCAGACCATATGCCACGATTGGAGTTAATAACCCCCCCCCACATACGCCCATTCTACTCAAACGCAAACAAATATTTCTTCGAAACCTGTTAATTATTGCAAAGAACTGTTTATTAATTCTTAGCATTTCGGTAACAATATTTTCTTTTTACAAAAAAGAGGTTGTTGGCAACAATTCTAAATGGACAACCAGGACATTCAACATAACGGTTTTTCGGCTTTTTGACGTTTCGGAAATCCTAATCTAAAGCCTCCTTCTTAAGGCCCCAGCCTCCTTTACAATTCTCCTCAATGGTTTCCTCCTACTCCTCATATGACTCTATAGCCTGAAGTCTAGCCTTGGCCTCCTCTATCAGTAGCAAAGGACTTCCATCCTCGTACTCCCAACATCTCTCTTGGAACCACAGCGACAGCATCTTCCCATCTTTTCCTTGGACGGCCTTTTGGTCTTTTGCCATCCATACTTCCCATAAGGACTCTTTTAGGTGTTCCTTTGTCATCCATTCTTACGACATGGCCAGGCCACAGTTTTACGTAGACTTCTACCCTTGGTTCGCTGAAGTAATGATATATCTCATCATTATGTGTATACATGAAGCCCATTTCAGTCTCAGGAGCTTCCTTTCAAATATCTTCAGGCGTTCAATTGCTCTTTTTGTTAATACCCAGGTTTCACTGTCATTGCTTAGAAGAGTCGTATTATAGTTTTGTATATGCACATTTTTGTCTGCCTACGAATAACTCTTGACTTAAAAGTGGTGACAAGCGCGAAGTAGATCTTGTTGGCTAGAGTTATCCTCCTCCTTATCTCTGCCTCTTCATTCTCGTCTTCAGATATCGTCCCTCCTCAGTATGTGAAAGCTCAGACTGCTTCTATACTGTCTTCTTCTATAATCAAATTTTGACTGGGTCGGGTAGACCTTGTCTGACTTATTATTTGGTTTTATCCACATTTACTCCTCAATGCTTTGCTCTCCTTAATATTCTCTTTTCATCCTCACGTCTTCTTTCACGAGGCACCCGCCCCGTATACATGAGCTGGTTTGGGCAAACCACCGCAAAGCGGTCAGTCGGGATCGCGGCGCCGGAGACGAACGACCTCACCCTTAAAAGGACGAGGAGGTAACTTCGCTGTTATTCGGGCGCGCCACCGTTGCGTTGGTTCAAGGCGCTAGACCAAGCCATACTCAAATAGCTGAACACCTCACTTGCTGAGATCCTATTCCCAAACGATAAAAATAATACGAACATACTCATCCACAACCAAACCCCTTTTGAGAGAGCTTGATTTTCGCAGTATCAAAGTTAAATGATAATAATAATTATTATTATTTAACTTTAATAATTGAATAATAATAGTTGTATTATTCAACTAATAATAGTTGAATTATTATTATTATTATTATTATTATCATTAATACAGCGTTATTCAGTGGGTCCTACTAGAAAAAAAGACAGGCCCAACTTGCACCCAACGGCCAGTAGAAGATGAGGAACAACCAGAAGGAGCCCGATAAGGGCGCAATAGGCTCCATCCTGATCTAATACGCCGAGTGGTTCCAGGATGGATATTGTAATGCGACATAATGAGCGTAACCCAATAAGGGAATAAAACCCCATATAATATCACATAAACTAAACCATATACCTAACCTTGGTAAACCAATGAGAAAGGTAAAAACCCGAAATAAGCAAAAAGAAGTACAATATAAACTAAGGTAGAACAAATATGTACTCTAAACCATAAAAAGTGACTGTTCATTGTAATAATGAATAATTGCAACAAGAAAAGTAATCACAACAAGAACGATAAGTGATTAAGTGTAAAAGTAAGATGTAGATTACTAACTATACAGACAGGACTGTTAATAATAGTGGTAACTTATAGTGAATGAAATATATAATCACAACTAAAGGCAATGTGTGTTCATATAATAATAATATTTAATGTATAAAATAACTTGTATTCAATATACCTATGTGTTTGTTACCAATTTGCCAAAAGGCTTCAACCTATAAAGGACCAAAAAGGTGATTTAGGTTGTTAATTTAATTTACTTTAATGTTAACTGAATAACCTTGATTGTATAAAATAGTTCCCTATTTTATTTTAATGATAACTGAAGGGAATAATACACTTAACTACTTAACTACTTCCACTTAACTACTTAACTAAAAATGAACTTTTTTCATGTGAAAAACTTACTATTTTATCGGACGCGTTTCGGCTTAGTATCCGCCTTCTTCAGCTTTGGTAACAGACTGCCAGCATTTTGTAACGGTTGTGTGGAAGGTGAAGTGGGGGTGGTGTGTGGCGGAAGGGGATTGGCGCGGGGATTCAATTTACTGTTTGTTTTCTGTATAATTGTGTCAAAAAGTGTATGTGATTTATATTGTAATTGATCGTTGAGTATGTTGTTTGGTTGTGTTGTAATAGTGGAATGGTTGTTGTAATGTGTTGGTTGGTTGGAATAATACAATCATTTGGGTTGTTTAAATTAATGTGTTAAAACTTATTTAGGGTAATAAGCATTATATTGTTTAAATTCACCAGGAGTCAATAATACTTAATAATAGGTCATAATAAATTGACCAACTCTACTATTAATTATTAAGAAGTTATTAAAAGTTAGTTTTATTGTTTAAAGTTGGTTTGAGTTTGACCATAATGGCCTAACATTATGGTAATATGTTTGTTTTATATCAATCTTGTTCTTCACTTTATCAGAATCAATTCAATGAATAATAATAACATAATGGACAATTTAATGCATGTAATAATAAGAGTGTATCAAGCCACAAGGTCATACAGTAATATTAAATTGAAACTTTGCACTATAGAGAAATACCAATTAATTGGCCAATATCAAAATAGAAATTATTGTAAATCCAACTATTAAATCATCACAGCACTGTAATAAATAGTAAAAGATGGTATAACTAATAATATGTGCTTTATTTAAGTGCCAAAAGCAACATTTTAATTAATTAATGGAATTGTAATGTGATTTGAAATGTCAAAAGCTCATGGAATGGCTTATGAGATGAAATTTTATAAAATGTTAAATTAATTATTAGGACACACACCTATGCTTTGTGAGGTGTCTAAATTTGTTTCTTGTTATAAGGAATATTGTACTGTAAACTAATTTGAGATTTATTATGTAATCTCTCTCTCCTATGGCACTACAGCCCTTGTTGGGCTGTGGCCTCCTTCAATTTTTCCCCCCATTCTCCTCTGTCAGCAGCCCTCCTCCTCCAGGAATGCACTTTCAATATCTCTCTTGCATCCTCATCCACCGCATCCTCCCATCTTCTCTTTGGTCTTCCCACTGGTCTTTTTCCATGGATTCTGGTGTACAATAGTTTTTGTGGTATCCTTTCTTCTCCCATCCTGGCTACATGACCAGCCCACCTTAGACACGCTGTGGTTTTATGTATTGTGTTAGCGGTTATTATGTAATAGACGGAGTAATTGTAGTTAGAAAATGTAAAATTTTGTATCTTAAAAAATTAAGGTCATGTGACCTCCTAACCCGACGATTTTGACCAATGAGAAATTTTGAATGTACAAGGAAATTTCTTCACTCGATTGTTAGACTCGAAAGTATAAAGAACTAATTTATGCAACTCTGTGTCAAAAAGTATATGATGGAGTCAAGGAGAAAAGTGAAAGTAAAATATTAACAGTGTCAAACTAGAACAAAGAAATGATAATATAATACTAAAGCAACAAGAACAAAGAAAATAATATATCTAAAAGTAAATAAAAAGTTGTCTACAAAAGTAGTGAGACCGAACCTTGTATAATAACACTAGTAATAATTACACGACACCAGAACTAAGCCATATAACACTTATTCATCAAAACCAAAGTGAAAAGACTAATTCGACACCAGTGAACAATTTATTTGACTTATTTTATTTAAAAAAAAACTTGTTTTAAATAGTTGGGAGTTAAATTAACTCTGTATTCGCTTAGCCTCAGTCCGCCATCTTGGCACTGCCAACCAAAGCCATTACTGAATCGACACTAACTATTTGTGTTCCCGCATCAGACCAAACAACTATTTTATTGTATTTTCTTAATTTTAATTTTATTGTTGTTAGTAAGTAAGAATTATTTTAATTGTAATATGTTGTACTTCTTAGTATGCATTTTGTACTTTTTAATAACAGTCAAAAGAATCTAGGAGTTTATATAACTATCGAAAGTGTAACTCTGAATCGAACTGAGATTAAGAATCGACTTGTACATTGTACCAAATAAACATTTGAGCAACGAAGGCAATTTTATGAAAATAAACAATGATATTTTTCCCCAATTGATGTGAGTTGTCTTTTATTAAAAAATAAAATAGAAATAAAGAATTTTATTTCAGAATAAGAAGATAGAACCTGACCATGACGACGTAAGTAATTCCGTCAAGCGTAATAATCTACGGTAAGTGAGTCTGGTAACCTCAATCTTGACAACACAACACGAAAATTAAAACCCATCCCCAAACAAACCGTAATCCACGTTAATAAATAGTTAAATTCAATAATTAAAGTTAAATAAAATAAAAAATAAACAATTATAAAATTTTGTCGAATTTTGTTGCTTCTCTGCTATATATACTTTTCCAAGCAGCAAAGTATGCAACAAAATTCGACAAAGTTGTTATGAAGACTGCTAACATAGAGAAAATAACTGATAATTATAAAATTATTATATACATACCACCAAAATCAGTAAAATTCCCTTTTTTTAAATAATGAATAAGGCCTTTTCGAAATGTTAAAATTTCATCATCAGTTCATAGACTGTAATGTTCCTGTTATGATGTTTTTCTTTAAATGTATAACTGTTGTTAACTGTGTCTACTACCTCTTACTGTACTTCATTTTGAACTTTCCACTGCCATCATTATTGGGTGAAACCAAGCCAGATATGTATTGAAATAATTGATCATTTTCAAATATTGTCTGTTGATTCATAACAGGAACATTACAGTGTATCAACTGATGATGAAATTTTAATATTTCGAAAAGGCCTTATTCATAATTTAAAAAAATGGAATTTTACTGATTTTGGTGGTGTGTATATAATAATATTATAACAAGTCAGTGGCATAATGTTTGGGAAAATAATTATAAAATTGGCGCTTACAACAAGAGGCATTAAATAAAATAAAATACAACGTTATAAAATCGGCACAACAACTTGAGGCCTAGCTAAGACAAAATTAATTTTAACAAAATAAAAACAAAAACAAAATAACGAAACGAATATTGTAACGTTACATAATATCACGAGATTGTATGAACAAGACAATAGAATAATACCGTACTATTGTGTACATCATAATATTTTATTCATTAAGACAAGGTACCACAATAATACTTAGAAATTGGTAATACCCAGAACAATTGAGAGGGAAATCATCATTGACTATCACATACATTACGGACACATGGGAGCGTTAAAAGTAATAAAGACACTGGAGGAACACCTGTACATAAAGGACAAACAGAAGGGTGCGTAATTATATTAGAAATTGCCACATATGTCAACTGGTAAAATGTAACAACAAGAAAAAGTAGGGGATAATGATTCCCATAACTTCATCTCATAAATTACAAAAAGGTTTTTGTAGACATCTGCGGTCCATTCCCTCACAGTGGAGGTAGACATCAATATAAATTCATCATTATTATATTTGACCATTACACAAAATTCATAAAATTATACCCAATAAATCGTGCTACCACTAAGAAGATACTCAACGTCATAATCCAAAACTACATACCTGAAGTGGGAAATCCGAAATCTATCATAACTGATCATGGGACACAATTCAAGGGGAGGAAGTGGAAGGACACACTGCTAAATCATGGTGTGAAGACTTATAAAACTTCAGTGTACCATCCCAGCAGCAACCCTGCGGAAAGAGTGCTGAGAGAAGTGGGGAGAATCCTCAGAACATACTGTTCCAACCAACAGCGGAAATGGAATGAATACACATCGGCAGCAGAAGACTTCATAAATCTAGCTCATCACCAATGTATCAAAACCACCCAATATAATGCCATGTTTGAGAAACCACCACCACGAGAAATCAGTGACATTATCAAATTTCCCAAAGCCAGGAATACCAATTCAACAAGATTCAATTTCATAATAAGATTATGGAAAAGAAAGAAGAAGAAAATACCAGAACAAAACACCACAGAAAATAGTACAGTGCCAAGTAGGAGATAGGGTGTTAATTAAAAACCGGGAATTACCCAGTACAATGGAGGGTATCACTAAGAAACTACTATTACTGTATACAGGTCCGTATACCATCACCAAGAACAACCATAACAACACGTATGAAATTTCAGATCCAGTAAACAAGAAAACAAAGGGTACATTCAGCCAAGCATCTTTGAAGAAATACTATGATGAATGAGGACTATAAGTAATGATAATTTCTTCCATACCATGAAGATATTGTCAGAAATAATCATTTTAGGTAGGAGGCAATATGTAATGTTACATAATATCATGACCACCAGGGTCCAAAACAAACATTAACCAACCATCAAAAATCATAAGAAATACCACATTTAAATTTCAAAGTTAAGTAAAAGGAAAAATTAGGAATTGATTTTAAAAGGAATAAAGAATACATCTTTAACAAACTATGAAGATGATTAAAGAAATAAAGACAATGACCATAGACTAGACGTAAAGTAACTAACAACCAACCCAATAGATTAGGTAAAGTGAGAAAACCCTAGACAAAGAGAAGAAAATATAAGTATATAAGTGGATAGAAGAAAAGTACTATAAAACCCAACAATATACAAAAGCAGGAAGAAATAAGATATGTGCTACACTCTAAGCAAGATGAGAATCGATGCAAGATAAATGAATCATAACAAGAGAAGCCCAGAGTGAAGAACAGAATAACAATTAAGCCATGACAAACTAATTTAAATAACTGGACTGACAAAGAGAACTTATAAAGTAAATTAATGATATAATGAATACTGGTCAGGAGAGTGAAGTAAAATTAGTCTAAATGTAAATTAACTGTGTATCAGAAAGAATAACTAAAGTGCATCTTGTAGGCCAGTCATGTAACTAGAATAAATGTAGGGATATAAATTGTAGACTGATAATCATAAATACAGTTTTAAGAAGAGTGATAAAGACAGAAAAGTGTATAATAGACCTAAAGTAATAAGTAACCTTGTTAATACTATAAGAGTATGAAATGGAAGACATAAAACTCATCATAAGATGAACACATTGTTGTCAAAACAAAATAGGACCCATAACCTCACTCAATGTGAATTATGCAACTAAACTAGAAGAATTAAGTAACGAAATTACCAGTAATCCAATGTCTGTTGGATGATAATGAACTTATATGTTATAAGAGTAATACCAACACAAAGAGCATGTATATAATAACAAGAATTATATTATAATTAGAGTAAAGTCAAATAATGAAATGGACATTCTGAATTTACCTAATAAGCAACTCAAAAAACTTAACATTAAAGGATAATAGACACGAAACATTATTGTCAATAGAATCAGCAATGTTCAAAATAACTTATATGATGTGACACAATTATAATTAGCATAAAAATATATCATGATAATATAATTTAGACATACTTGTATCCTGAGACCAGATGCAAGAAGTTTTACTGAATTAACAGAAAAGGATGATATCCTATTACCAATCAAATAATTGTAACACCTAAGAATAACTACTATCAATATTTTGTAAAGGATAATGATCCCAAAATTAAATATATAATTAAGAGTTAAGGTAAATTATATAACACCATATAGTGCATGAACTATGGGTGAATCTAAAGAGTATAATTCAAGGGAATAACTGTATATAAAACACTAACAATAATAACCAGAAGTTGTACTGGTTAACTAAGATGAATAAGTAACACTATTCATGAGTAATTCAATAGAAATAAACGAAACACTTGTAAAACTAACTTGGGTGATAATTGGCATAAAGGGAGCCTAGAGACTGGTACTAAATATTATGCTGAACAGAGTATCAAGATTAAACCATCTGTAGTAAACTCATTAGATAGACTAGACACCAAGTAGTAACCAGAATGTAAACATTATAAACAATGGATTCTAAGATTACTAGCAGAATAAACATAAGGCCTAGGTGTGCCAAACACCGTGTATTTTCATAACAAGGATATATAAATAAGACATCAATTAAAATAGACAATGATGGCCAGTAGTTGAAAGGAAGACTTAAGATTAAGTGTGTAATGTAAAACAATACTAAAATACCACCATTCAATTATAATAAGTAAAAATAAATCATGTTACTAAGGGCAGATCAAAGCATAGTATCAAAATTAGTGTTGTGTTAACCATTAAGGGATCATAATATGACCCAATAACAGAAATGGACTGTATGTAATGGAAACAAATACTAGTAAAATCGAATTGTAAATAAAATAAATATAAGTTAGATTTTAGTACAAAATAGTGTAAGAGACCTAAGTATAACAGTGATCTTTATCAAACATGAACCGAATTATGGCTTGTGGGGTATCGAAATATCCGAAAAGACAATTGCAATCGATTGACAAGGTTAGATTAGAACTCCCAAGTACCAGAAGGAAGTTAAATGAATTTAAAAATATTTGTATAAATTGTGATAAAATATTCAGCATCTTTTCGTCCTCTCCACCCCAAAAATAGACGCTATCTTAGAAAGCGGATGGGATGTCATCGCGCTTTCCACCAATCAAATTGGTTATAGCAAAGCTTGGCCCGAAACAGACGCCAACGCGGATCATCATTATTGTACGATCGACTCAGGAGACAAGGCGAGAGTTACCGGAGACAGAAGAGGAGAGAGAATCTAACCTGTGCGGGCTTCGAATGTAATGTTTGGGTCGACATAACCCAAAAGTTTTAAAAGGTTATTAACCAATTGTAATAAATACAATATCAGTGGAGTGACAGTGCGATTCGATTGCATAGTGTACAATCCCATGCAATCGCGGGATTTTAAATAAATAAAAAAGGGAGTATAGTGACTTTAATAATTTTAAGAAAGGTATGAAATGAACCAATCCTATTAACATGTGTAGCATAAGACAGTCTAACTGAACGTTGAAGAGACACTCAAACCCCAATAAGTCAATGAGGAAACTAACTAGTAATAAGCATTAATAAATGTTATTAACCCTAAGTTATATTATGAAATATTAACAAACATTAGAAGGACGTAGTGCCTTCCAGAATTTATAATTTTCATTTTTAAGTTTAAACCAGTTAATGATTTAAGAGAGATAATAATTTACCTTTTTAGGTATTATCCAATATAGGCTCTAAGATGATTGTTGTTAAACACGCAATGCACTCATAAATTTCGTAGAGTAGAATTTTATTAATTGTTAAGAGTTATTCGTTTCTTTAAGTTAATTGGCTCTATAAAGATACGCCAATCTAACCTAGATATTGACGCAAGCCGTCTTTTGAAGTTTTATGTAGTTAATTAAGATTTTATTTATCCAATGTAATCACTCTCCTACTAATCAGTTATAATAGTTGTGATAACTTATCGTTTAGTATCTTGCAGACTAAAAGAACTCATGTTTATTAATAATTATTTCAAAACAAAAACATCGTGGAGTATGACAGCCACGCAGCCAGCTTAACCACCCTCAGATTTTAAGAGATTTCTTCATGAATGCAATCATTAATGTAAAGTTAAATATTATTGTTTCAATTGTTTGAAGGAGGAAAGTCATGAGTAGTGACAAGGAATAAATTGTATTTCCACAAATTACCTAGAGTTCGAACCAGTTATTTCATTAGAGTAGACATTTTCAGGCTAAGCGGATGGTGTGCTACAGTTGGCACCACTTATAGCGCCCACGAGAGAGAGAGAGAGAGAGAGAGAGAGAGTTTTAAATTCAATTCGTATTTAGATAATCCTCTCTACAACAACTCGAGATCCAGGACACAACACTAAATAAGTACTTCCATGATAAACATGTTATGGTTTCAGGGAGCATCTACTCAGCCGATTCGTCTCTACTAGTGAAGAATAAACACACCTCTAATTAACTGAGAAATACGACTACTCGTGAACCATTAAAAATATTATCTTCAGACATGAATCTACTTAAATACACGACCTAATAATAATAAATTCACATCCAACCAATATAACTAAATTTAAACTAAATAAATAAATAATAAGGCGAAGCAATTTTAATAAATATTACAGAATTGGCGCTCAAACGTGAGGCCTTCCACACTCATAAAACTCGTAGTTACAAAATTGACGCAACCAACGTGTGGCTTTTAACCCATACAAGTAATTAAGAGATATTAAAATTGAAAGTTACAAAATGGCACCGCACCTTGGGGCTTTAACACCGTGACGAATTTCGGTCAACTTACAGTATTTTAATAGTTATAATATGAATACCTGAATTAGAGGTGGGTTTTTTTAGTAGGTGAGAGTCCCACACACCAGAGGAAGCACGGCCTCCTCTGACGGTGCATAAAGCATTTTCCCCCTATATGAAAAAAAATATAGCGTTATTGTTTTGTTTGAATTGATCTGTCCATATTCGTCGTTATTAGATATCTAAAGTGCAGTATCTATACCAGTAGTGTTCGTTGACCTGAGAAGATCATACCACACAATATCTCTATGTGTTTTAGATAGTATCAACTCCAACATCGATGCAGCCCATGTAAATATCTTGAAATCGGAACAACGTACAGAAGCAGTTATCTCATCAGTAACACCCAAATCTCTTTTACGTATTCTCTTTTACGTTATTGTTTTGTTTGAATTGATCTGTCCATATTCGTCGTTATTAGATATCTAAAGTGTAGTATCTATACCAGTAGTGTTCGTTGACCTGAAAAGATCATACCACACAATATCTCTATGTGTTTTAGATAGTATCAACTCCAACATCGATGCAGCCCATGTAAATATCTTGAAATCGGAACAACGTACAGAAGCAGTTATCTCATCAGTAACACCCAAATCTCTTTTACGTATTCTCTTTTACGTTATTGTCTTGTTTGAATTGATCTGTCCATATTCGTCGTTATTAGATATCTAAAGCGGAGTATCTATACCAGTAGTGTTCGTTGACCTGAAAAGATCATACCACACAATATCTCTATGTTTTAGATAGTATCAACTCCAACATCGATGCAGCCCATGTAAATATCTTGAAATCGGAACAACGTACAGAAGCAGTTATCTCATCAGTAACACCCAAATCTCTTTTACGTATTCTCTTTTACGTTACTGTTTTGTTTGAATTGATCTGTCCATATTCGTCGTTATTAGATATCTAAAGTGTAGTATCTATACCAGTAGTGTTCGTTGACCTGAAAAGATCCTACCACACAATATCTCTATGTGTTTTAGATAGTATCAACTCCAACATCGATGCAGCCCATGTAAATATCTTGAAATCGGAACAACGTACAGAAGCAGTTATCTCATCAGTAAAACCCAAATCTCTTTTACGTATTCTCTTTTACGTTACTGTTTTGTTTGAATTGATCTGTCCATATTCGTCGTTATTAGATATCTAAAGTGTAGTATCTATACCAGTAGTGTTCGTTGACCTGAAAAGATCCTACCACACAATATCTCTATGTGTTTTAGATAGTATCAACTCCAACATCGATGCAGCCCATGTAAATATCTTGAAATCGGAACAACGTACAGAAGCAGTTATCTCATCAGTAACACCCAAATCTGTTTTACGTTATTTTTTTGTTTGAATTGATCTGTCCATATTCGTCGTTATTAGATATCTAAAGTGTAGTATCTATACCAGTAGTGTTCGTTGACCTGAAAAGATCCTACCACACAATATCTCTATGTGTTTTAGATAGTATCAACTCCAACATCGATGCAGCCCATGTAAATATCTTGAAATCGGAACAACGTACAGAAGCAGTTATCTCATCAGTAACACCCAAATCTCTTTTACGTATTCTCTTTTACGTTATTGTTTTGTTTGAATTGATGTGTCCATATTCGTCGTTATAAGATATCTAAAGCGGAGTATCTATACCAGTAGTGTTCGTTGACCTGAAAAGATCATACCACACAATATCTCTATGTGTTTTAGATAGTATCAACTCCAACATCGATGCAGCCCATGTAAATATCTTGAAATCGGAACAACGTACAGAAGCAGTTATCTCATCAGTAACACCCAAATCTCTTTTACGTATTCTCTTTTACGTTATTGTTTTGTTTGAATTGATCTGTCCATATTCGTCGTTATTAGATATCTAAAGTGTAGTATCTATACCAGTAGTGTTCGTTGACCTGAAAAGATCATACCACACAATATCTCTATGTGTTTTAGATAGTATCAACTCCAACATCGATGCAGCCCATGTAAATATCTTGAAATCGGAACAACGTACAGAAGCAGTTATCTCATCAGTAACACCCAAATCTCTTTTACGTATTCTCTTTTACGTTATTGTTTTGTTTGAATTGATCTGTCCATATTCGTCGTTATTAGATATCTAAAGTGTAGTATCTATACCAGTAGTGTTCGTTGACCTGAAAAGATCATACCACACAATATCTCTATGTGTTTTAGATAGTATCAACTCCAACATCGATGCAGCCCATGTAAATATCTTGAAATCGGAACAACGTACAGAAGCAGTTATCTCATCAGTAACACCCAAATCTCTTTTACGTTATTGTTTTGTTTGAATTGATCTGTCCATATTCGTCGTTATTAGATATCTAAAGTGTAGTATCTATACCAGTAGTGTTCGTTGACCTGAAAAGATCCTACCACACAATATCTCTATGTGTTTTAGATAGTATCAACTCCAACATCGATGCAGCCTATGTAAATATCTTGAAATCGGAACAACGTACAGAAGCAGTTATCTCATCAGTAACACCCAAATCTCTTTTACGTATTCTCTTTTACGTTATTGTTTTGTTTGAATTGATCTGTCCATATTCGTCGTTATTAGATATCTAAAGCGGAGTATCTATACCAGTAGTGTTCGTTGACCTGAAAAGATCCTACCACACAATATCTCTATGTGTTTTAGATAGTACCAACTCCAACGTAGAATACACAACATCGATACAGCCCATGTAAATATCTTGAAATCTGAACAACGTACAGAAGCAGTTAGCTATCAGTAACACCAGCACAAAGCAAGTGTTGTTTCGCCAGACACATTCCTTACCGGTAGTAAATCCTTCCCACGTGGTATGGCGGAGTGGACAAATAGATCTCCGACGCGGCTTCCAGACGTCTGGCGTAGCGGATTATATTTAGATTAAATGAAAAGCTGTGAAGTGACAAATGGAAAACGATCACAACGTGCTCCTGCTGCTACTGAGTAGTCTAGAGAGAAGGAGACCTCCCACCCTCTCCTCTCCCTTTCTCTCACTCTTTATTGTATTCAGCATCACGATGACTAACGGACCAAATTTATCCTACACCGTCTGACAGGACAGCCAGCAGCTGGTCTGGTCGCCTTAATCTACCGCACACAGTTACTGGAAACGTAAAAAAATCAAGTCGTCTTTTAATGTATACGATGTAGATTATACATAATCATCATCATCACCTATCCTATATGCCCTCGTGGGGCTTCACTGTTGCAAGAATATACGAGGTTTGATCAGAAAGTTGATACAACGCCAATAAAATTTTTATTCATTTCGTACATACTGGTGATAGAATTCTAGAACAGATAAGCCACTTTAATTATTTGCGAAATGGTATTGGCTATGGTAGGAATTATGATATTGATGTTGAGTTAGGTAAGATTCAGGCGATCTGTGAGACAAGCTACGTCAGGATACAAAATTAAAGTTCTACAAAGTTATGGCAGTCGCTGTACTGTCATATGGGTGTGAATTATGGACAACGACCAAGCAACAAGAAACTAAAATAGAGGCCTCGGAAATGGCGCTCTTAAAAGGAGTTAAAAGGTGTTCTAAACTTGACCGTACTTGGAACGAGGCCATAGGAGAAGAGTTACAAGTTTTTAACTTGAATTAAAAATTAAAAAGATTACAAACAACGGTGGAAAAAACACGTAGAAACAATGTCGATCGTTCAAGACTGGCCAAACAAGTCGGGAAATACAAACCTATAGGACACAGGCGTGTGGGTAGACCCAGAAAGAGATGGCTGGAGAATGTTTGAAGGCGGAACAGGCACCTCCTTGCCTATGCCGTGGTTGTGAAAATGATGATGATGATGATTTCATACATACGCGGAAGTCTTGCGCGCGCGCGTGTATGTGACGCCAAAAAATTACCCATGAGACCTCTGTCTACTCATCCCATACAATACTAGGCCTGAGTAAGTTTTGTTAGCTCTGCAAAAGTCAGCGTACAAGAACGATCGTCAGGCTTCTAAACTAGGTAGTATACAGTGATGTTTAATAGAACATTAGGTCTACTGGTCAAATTATGATTGTAGACGGATTTGACGTTAAATCCACAGGCCTTAATGTTAACACTACATTACAGTCTGGTATATCAATAAAAATACGCCCAGTTTTTCCCTGAAAATGCCTGAACTAACCCCACAAATATCGCTATTCTTATATATAAATTTTTGTCGCTAATACGGTACTTCATATCCCGTAGATTTAGCAAATTTCACCCCAAACTGGCAACACTTGACTACTGTTAGAGGTGGGCCGATACACCTATAACGGGTATTTTGGAACGATATTTGTGTGGAACCCATAGACTATATAAGTGACTGAAAAGTTGAAATGCCCGTTCCTATTCAACCCCGCTACGCAACTAACGAGTAAACAAGTACACAAGTAACAACAAGTAAACGAGTACACGAGTACGAAGCCACTTTTGGGTGCTGAATACTTCATTCTGCGCATGTCTCGATTGCCATACAAGTACGAAACGAAGCAAAACAGCGAGGTTCAGAATATCTCTATGCCAAAGAGATGAAGCTGTTTTTAATAAATGAAAAAAATTCATACTGATGTTACATTCGAGTATTATGTAGATATATAATACTGATTATAATAACAAATTATATATTATACTAGTCACAAACTTGGTAAATTTTGAAAAAGCGAATTATATTGTGTTATAACTTACAGAGTGGCTGATAGGCTATATAGTACTTTTTGGTAATGTGATTTCGTAAATGATTTTAACTTCACTGCACATCTCACGTAAATTTTTTGACATTCTATGTTGTGCTATTACGTGCACTCTAAATTTTATTGCCTGAGTTTCGCAACTGATTTGTGTAACCAAAATGGAGTCGATAATTTAATGTTAAATCTACGTCGGTTTGTTTACTCCTAGTGAAAACTTAAATTAGTATTCCCAAAAAGAGATAGCCTAAAAATTCTCTTGTTTCTTATTTTCTTTTACACAATAACAGCTTAATATAGTCACAGTGTAAAGTAACACTGTTAATACTTTTAGTTTCAATTTATTTCTTATAACAAATTGTATAATACAGGTTTATGTATAATAAGTGTATAGGCTAATAACAGGTATTTGTACGTGTTATTTTTTTGAGAACGGTTTCGTTCGTACCCGTTATTTTCAAATATTAGTTTAGCACACCGCTAACTACTGCAATCGCCAAGCAGTAGTACAACAATGCACGGCTGCAACAAATACGGGCGGGGTAATGTCACTGGTCGAGCGTAACAATGGTAGACACAACAGTCGACAGGTGCAGAGTTCCGCAACATTTGGCGTCGGATTGAATTGTGCGCAATTGCGCTGACACGCTCAGGCTCCCGTGATAATTAACTCCGTACGCCGTCACGCGCACACTCACACGCACACGCATTTCTTAAAATAAGATTTGTAATTGAAAATTCCGTCCCCGTCGGCCGGTTGCGCGCGAAATTTATTTCGTCGAAATAATTTCACGTACACAAATATTCTGCATTCGGTACAACAACAACGTGTTGCAACAACCAATTTAACGGCCTGTTATCGATTTTAGTCGCCTGTGGGATGTTAGGTGGCGAAGACAATTTAAATTGAATATTACAATTTATTTAAGTTGAAAATATTATTGTGGCTGTGTAACTTTGCGTATAGAATCCATTATCGTCGTCTCATGGAATCTGTAAAGAACGTTTTACGGATTAGGCTATATGTATTAAATTAAATGGATACAGAACATACTATAATATAAAGGACAATACAGCTTCTCTTACAGGAGAGGATGGTGGTAGAGCAATGGTTCTCAACAGTAATGCCAAGAATTTCCGAGACTTTGTGACACTGCTGATAAAAGTAATTAAAATAAATTTACTCAATATGTATTTTTGGGAAAGGAACAAGAGAAAATTTTTCAAGAGCTTAAACGTATTTATTTTATAGGGTATTTATTGGTTTACACCTTACGGTAAATGAAGAAATTTCATGAGAAATATCCATGGGAAATTTGTGCTTGTATTTTCTTACACAAAAATTCAATTCGCGGTGGAACTGAAAACAAGCGCACACAAGTCTCTCACGTTTCTTATTTTTTACTTCCATGTTCCGAAAGGAAATGGAAGTACAGTTTGGTGATCGCGAAAAAAAATCGTGTTCGAGATAAGGGCTGATTCTAATTGTACTGCCCTCAAAACATGGAGAAAAGTCATTTTCCGGAAAGTGTCTCTGTGTGTAGAATTTTTTTTATGGCGAACGATAACTGCCGAAAATTCAAACAGAATCAAATAAGTTTTTGCACGTGTGCCTGAGTTGTAAATGACTCAAGGCCTATTGATTTTGGTGAAGATCGGTTAAGGGGAAGGGGTAGTTTACCTGCAACGTTTTACGTTTTAACAAGAGTAACGTACTTAATTTTGATAAATAAAGTATTCTGAAAATAAGGTGATAATAATCCACTGTAGAAAGGTAGATGAAATATCTACAAATGAAAAGGGTAGTTGAAGGGGAGGGGTAATTTTCTATAAATGAAAATGATAGTTGAAGCGGGAGTGGATAATTTTTTCTATTTCTTTTATGAATTTGCTAACTGCTATAATTTTTATTGTTCGACTAAGCTTTTCGTCATCACTGACATCATCAGGTCTTAAACAACCTAGTCTTAAAGCTTAGTCGAACAATAAAAATTATAGCAGTTAGCAAATTCATAAAAGAAATAGTAAGGATGGCTGCTAATTTAAACAATACGAAGGATAATTTTTTATATGTGTACTGCGTTATCGGCAACAAAGAAGTAGTTTCTATGGAAATATTTCATTTCAATTTGTCACGCATGAAGGTCGTTTTACAAGGAACACACCTAATTTGTTTGAAATTATCGAAGCGAATTGAAGTAAATGATTTTAAATATAAATCTTAGAACATGGAAGTCATGTATATTTATGTAATCGGTATTCTCCATACCGATATTTATTGTTTGTTTGTTAGTGCTGAAAAGTCCAGCTCACATAAGCAGGTGGTAGAAAAATGTAACTGCTTCCAATGCTATTACTGGGTACTAACATCCAGAACCAGGAAGCAGTGTGGTCTCTCTCTACTCAACGCTCTGGTTTTAGGGGGAGGGGGGGCAGCGCCTACATTGTTGGAATTATTATTATTTGTCGGGTCGTTAGGTCGTGGTCTACTGCTTGCGATCGTCCCACCGCCGCCAGTACTGGGGACACCGCGCCAATTGTTTCAATCGTTTCTGACACTGAAGATGGCCTCTGACGCTGACGCTGGGGGTCCGAAACGTCTCCCCTTAAACATAAGCGGTAGACGACGGTCTAACAGTCCGGACAATAATCATTCCAAAACGTGTGTCCTCAAAATATTGTTAAAAATATTTATTTCCTTTAGTTCATTCAAAATTAACATACGGAACTGGTAGTTGGGGTGGGACGTACTACGTATCATATTCGAATTCTCTATTAACCTTAGAAACACATTATATTCGAATTCTCTATTAGCCTTAGAAACACATTATATTCGAATTCTCTATTAGCCTTAGAAACACATTATATTCGAATGCTCTATTAGCCTTAGAAACACATTATATTCGAATTCTCTATTAGCCTTAGAAACACATCATATTCGAATTCTCTATTAGCCTTAGAAAGACATTATATTCGAATTCTCTATTAGCCTTAGAAACACGTTATATTCGAATTCTCTATTAGCCTTAGAAACACATTATATTCGAATTCTCTATTAGCCTTAGAAACACATTATATTCGAATTCTCTATTAGGGTTAGAACACATTATATTCGAATTCTAAAAAACTTAAGGGATAACTCATTTCCTTTGTTTCAGAAAATTAATTATACCTTTACGACATTTTTACGTATATAAAGTAGAGTACTTAAAATATATTTCAATAGAAGTGGAGATTGTGGGAGTAATAATATAAATGGGAGTAATTTTCTTCGTCAGCTTTGTAAACATTCAGTGTACAAAAACGATCATCAAGTTTCTAAACGACTACACAGTGATTTTTAATAGAACATTATTGCTCAGACTACGATTATAGACGAGATTGACGTTAAACGCAGCCATTAATTAACATATTTTAAGTCTGGTATATATAAAAAAAAAATCACCCTGATTTCCTCTAAAATGCCTGTGAACTGACACACACCAGAAAAGATGATAATCCTAAATATAAATTTTTGTCGCTGATGTGATCTTCAAGTCGGCTAGATTTGGCGACTTTTCCGAGGCCTGTGTTTAACTGTCTTGTTTTCTGGTTGTTGTTCATAATTTATAACTATAGGACGTACAGGCGGTGCAGGATTAAGGGGGGGGCTAAAACCTCGGGCCCCATACCCAACGATTTAAAAATTCTTCTTTTCGAACGAATAAATAAAATTTTCCGAGCAAGCGAAATATTAAAAACCGCACCGACAAGGAGAGTACCTGAAGTGCGGATCACGGATTTATATGAAACTTGGGGACATGTTTAGGTGCATAAGGTTATGGTAAAAGCCAAATATTTATATAGCGTATCGATTGTTTCTCACTATTCCTATAGCGAACTGCGAGGCTGGGAGATCATTTTTCTGCTCTTAAAAGAAACAAGAACATGTACCGATCAACAATACTTGATAGCCGCTTAACTAATTAACTATTGAAACAGTATTCTTAAAAACATTCGATTTGGATGATTTGATAGCAGAGTCTGCCGAAAAGAAGAGCAGAAAGAAATATTTCAATTAAATTATTTTGTATTCTCTAATTTATTTGTACTGTTGATTATTGTAAAACGATCTGCAAAATAAAATAATAGTAAACAGTTTTGGCATCTATTTAATCAGTATAAAACACAAAAAATATGTGAGTAAAAATACGGTTTAAGAACAATATTTTGTTTATTAAATGATCGTCTGAATAAAGTAAAGTATTGTACAAAACACGAAAATTTCATACATGGGCCCCTGCACTTAAATAGCCCCGGGCCCTCCATAGCCTTAATCCGGCCATGGGTACAGGCACTGCCATTACTTTGTAAAACTTTATAATTTTGTATCTCAACGTGCCTTGTTTCTAAAAGTACGGTTGATTGTTCCAGACACCGTCTAGAGGAACTTACCTAACTTAACACCAATCAGTTAGATATAAAGACTGCATATCTCCTATGTTCTAACCGAGACTGTCGGACCATTGAAGGCTCCCAGACAGGAGATGATGACAGATAGAGTTGTGTCGAACCATTGCTACAGAAACGGCCCTTCTTTTCACGGCCGACAAACGACGCAGACGCGACGCGGACTACCTTCCTAGAAGCCAACAACAAAGCATATTAGAGAATTAGAGACGAATACGCCTGGCATATAAATTTCTCTCTCTCTCTCTCTCTCTCTCTCTCTCTCTCTCTCTCTCTCTCTCTCTCTCTCTCTCTCTCTCTCTCTCTCTCTCTCTCTCTCTCTCTCTCTCTCTCTCTGTGTGTGTGTGTGTGTGTGTGTGTGTGTGTGTGTGTGTGTGTGTGTGTGTGTGTGTGTGTGTGTGTGTGTGTGTGTGTGTGTGTGTGTGTGTGTGTGTGTGTGTGTGTGTGTGTGTGTGTGTGTGTGTGTGTGTGTGTGTGTGTGTGTGTGTGTGTGTGTGTGTGTGTGTGTGTGTGTGTGTGTGTGTGTGTGTGTGTGTGTGTGTGTGTGTGTGTGTGTTGTAAAACTCCAATTCGTATCCGTGTTGTCGCTACGTTTTCACAAAACGTACGCAACGGAATAAATCCACCTAAACAAAAACAATAGCTAATTTACAGCCTACAAAAATTACGTGCGGATGAAATCAATCTCATTAAAACAAAACGGTGATAACACAATAAAAATACGCGTTATTGAAACACTGTTTAAAGACACTTATTGACTGAATTGATTTTCCTATATTCCATATGTCAAACGTTTACGCAAATGCTGCGTAATAAACCTGTTTGTATATTGAAAAAAGTTACTACTATACTGGCGTGCACAGCTGAAAAAATAATAAAATATTCTCAGAAATCAAGAGATTCACAAAATTCAACAAGTTTTTTCGACCCTTTGGGGGTGGGGTCCGGTCACGTTCCGGACCCCCCCCCCCGTAAATACGCCCCTGCGTTATTTACCAAAGGTTGAGTGATTGTCATTATTAAGAGAACGTTATTTTATTAATTTTCATACACTGAAATTGCTTTTATTTCTACAATAATTATTATTTATAGGCCTTATTTTAACGCAAGTAACTGTCTTAGAAATAGACCTACGTTAAGTGGTTATGGAATTTCGCTAAACTTTTTAATAGCTTTCGGGGGGAGGGGGGAGTTACGCCACTAGACAGAAGAAGCATAAGCGTACGTGTTTTCAGTACTCTTGACTAATTGATTACTCTTGAAGAGAACCAATTAAAAACCATCGTGTAATGAACTCGCTTATCAATAAAATGTGCAGTATGTAGATCAGAACTGTTTTGGAGAAGTGCCTTCGTCTCCAGAGCTACTCTAAATTCAGTATAGTATTGTTTCGACGGCATCACTGGTCGACGTATGGTACAGTGGAAAACAAAATACAGACACCAATGAAATTACTAATTACCAGCCTTAATTATCACAATTATAATTTGTGATCAACAAGTTAGCCAACAAGATTAGTCTCGTACAATAACTCAAGTTAAATTTGTAGACACGCAGTAATAATGTCAACTATTAGAATTCCACACTAACTATATAACTCAATAACACTTCGCCATAATACTTCAACCACCACTCGATCCGCACTAAGAAAATCGCTCAACACAACTGATGGATTAAGCCAGACGCTCTGCTTTTATAGGTCGCGCAGAGTTCTAGAATAAACGTTCCATCCTTAACGCACGCCACTTAATGCGTAATTCAAGTGTTCTCCAGGGCATTCTTGAGCTGTGACGATTTCATTAATTAAAAATATAGTAATTAATAAATAGGTAATGTAAAGGCTGAGAAATTTTAAATTTTAATCAAATCGCACATTTAAACTAAATTTTATCGCTATCATAAAATTATAATAATATTTAATAAAGAGTTTTAATAATAAAATAAAAAGGAATACTAGTGTACAGATAGGGTAAACCTTGTTAATTAACCCTGCATAGACATGCGCTAACCGGAATTAACTTGAGTTCCGACCCCTAAACAAACTAATAATACTTGTAAATTTGACATTATTTAAATAATTAAACAAGACCACAGTAGTGTACTTTAATAACGTTTGTAATTAAGAACATCTCTGAATAATTAAAAAGTCAAACTTTAACCATTTAAATAAAGGAGAAATGTGGAACTATTTCGCTGCGACGCGTAACCTCCGCGCGATTTACTGACCCTTCCTACATAGTTACGGAGCAGAGATGATGCGTCGTTCAACCAGTAAGCAGCTCAAAGCCGAGCGCTGTACAAAATATGTACTTTTTGTTAAATGTGGTTATTAGTTTCAAATAACCGTGTGAAGAGTTATAGAACGAGAATGTAGTGTGTAACAGAAAAGGGAATGTAGAAAGTTAAGTGCGTAAGGTGACATCTCCCAGTAAGAAATATAGTTAAAGTTATTTTAGAGTTGTATATGTAAATTCAGATACAACCGTACTATTACCAAATGTGACGTGCATAACTGTAAAATGTGAAGACGAAGACCTCAACTGTATTTACAATACCACCGAGAAAATGGACGACTTCATGACACCGTAATATCCGAATCAACATTAGTTGAGTCCGAGGACCTTCACCAGAAAGACTACCACGATGACAACCCACTACAGAGAGAGGAACGAAGAATCACGCGTGGAGGACTAGGACTAAAACCCTTAACTAAGAGGTGACGCGGAGGCTTGTCTTCCGTGGATATGTATCTTTTGAAATAGAAGTAATTGTAAACTAAAAGACTTTAAAATGACAATCTCTAAAGTTTAAGAATAAATGTTGTAACAAGAAATTTCAGTAACCATAAGTTGTAAAGTAACACGTGTGATGTAGCGTTGGAACATTGCACTACTAAATGATACCATTCCTCAAATGGTATAAAGAGTAATAAAGTAATTCATTAATGGAGTAGAGTAAACTTTAAATTCCTAAGTAATACATATAAACTCGGATCCGAGGTAAAATGCGCTAACTGTATTATAAATCTTAATGTAGAAAACCCATTACAATTTTCACTGTAAGTTAAAAGTTGATATGTTATGTATAATCAAATAGACTTAAATAAAGAGATGTCATCTTTAGTACAATACTAAATTGAGTGCATAAATCAGCAGACTACCATCCCCAAGTTCCTTGTATATTAATTGTTTTAGTGATTTGAGTAATTTTCAGCTTGTTACAACGAAGGCAGCCTGTATAATTGGCAGAACCAATTAATGCGGGTTCCCTATGTTATAACGGAAGTAAAGATGTTATAGAGCGCGGCCGTGACTGAGGCTACATCTGTCCGACGGGTGGAGGACGATCTCGAATATTTCAGACGGTTCTCGTTACAGCACTGAAACTATAGAATATTCAATGGGTCACTTTCATAAACATAAATATGACGATTCCGATGACGAAGTTTATAACCAAGCAGTTGAAAGTATCGAAAAGGAACAAGTAACGATGCGAACGTTTGAAAGAAAGATCGTAAGACGTGTTTATGGCCCAGTTAAAAAAGATGACGAATGGAGAATAAGAAATAACCAGGGGATAGATGGAGCTGTGAAACAGTGAGGACAGTGTAAGATTAATAAAGTCTCAACGTATGAACTACATTTCACAAACGTATGCAACGAAATAAAACCACCTACACAAAAACAATAGCTAATTTACAGCCTACAAAAAGTGGGTGCGCATACAGCAGTAATCTAGTTTGAGCGAATTCGTACAAACGAAGCTACTACGACGTGCGCACGCGATTCCCCGCAGGTGTACCAACAACACAACAATTAACACTAACCAGCCGAGCGTGAAAAATTAGCGTTTACACCGGTAAATATTTAAATTTATTCCATTAGAAGCCGTAGATTTATGTTTGACTGAAAATTAACATAAATTTCATTGTGCGCAAGTTTAATTAGTACCGTTTTCTGTTTTTGACTTCAGACTGCTGATGTTGTTGTGTCGTCTTTACTTATTAACACCGGAAAATGAACATGTCTGCAAAAGTGAAACGGATAATATCTCAGTGGCGTTGGATGTAATACCTCTGTGTACAAACCATGTGTACTTCATGTTTGCGGCCGCGGCCCCAAGCTCTCGTTCACACGCCATAACGTGGTCTCAACTCCGCGACGCCGAATTCTGAAGGCCGTCATCAGACGCATGGTTTACAATAAAACGTTCCGTATTGCCTGTTCTTCGCCATACATGACAGCGTTGATTCCAATGATGGCTTTCAGATTTCTATCCGTACTTTCTATGTTCTTCCTCTTAATTGAACAAGCGAAGCGAGTTCTTAGTTTTAACTCGACTGTTTGACATTGAAATGTCTATCTATCTATTTGCGGTACGTTTCACGATAACTTTTGAGCGCATCAACCGATTTTCGTAAAACTCGACATGCGAGTCCATACTTTTTACCCTACAGAACCCTATTATTGTTTTTATGATCCCTCCAAAATAGTGGGGAAAGCAGAAATGCGAGGGGGTCAAAATTGTGAAAAAAAATCCCAAAAGCGTGAATGGGATATCAAATTAAAGGGAATTTTAAACGACAATCTAAATATAGTGTTCATGTCTGAAAATTTCAAAGGTCTTGGACTTCACGGCCCAAAAAGTGGACGACAATTTTGAAAAAATGGCAAAATTCCATATGGAACAACAAATTAAAACGAATTTCAACAAAAATCTAAATGTAGTGTTAGGTTTTGGAAATTTCAAAATTTATGTAAAGAGACTTCAAGTAAAGAGATCAAAAATTGGAAAAATTGTGAAAATCCAACAAAGGTGTCAGACTAAAGTAAATAGTAACCCAAAATCGAATGTTTCTAATTTTTAGTGTTTACTGTATGCTTGTGTAGCCTACACTTGTTATGTTAGGCTAAAGAAATGGAAGACTTTTCGGGACGTAATCGGGACTTTCGTAATTTTTCGATAATTTTTCTAATATCAAAATTTATGTAATAATAAATGTACGAGTATATTATAAATATAATATGTATAAATGTTATGTATAAATGTAATAATAATACTCGTACTTCGTTCGAAATAGTGAGCGAGTTGTGCAGCTCAGGAAGCACCACTAGTTTATGCTTCTGGATAAGTGGACAAAAACGAAGAAAACTTTCAGTAGCGTGGGGTCCATGTAACCGCTGCTGCCGGAGGCAACAGTACTGGAAATAACAGAAAATAATATTAAATATATCACAGAACAAATACTTTAGTTATTGAATAATTTGAAGTCCAAACAATATTAGTAGGGAAAGCATTGCTTGCGAACTGCTGGAAACTTGCACTGTCTTGTGTTGCCGGCTCAGACATCTGCAATGTTTGACTGCGTACGGTCATTGACCTCGTAGTAGTTGTCACTGTACAAACGGGAGGGGGACACATTCGTCCACACAATGTGTTGCCGCTGTATAAACCGGTAAAACGCTCAGCTAGCAGCTATGTTCGTTTTCGGAACCGACGGATGTGCAGCAGTTACTAGCTACCTATTTGTGTTTTGTTCCTTTAGTTATGTGTTTCCCGATTTGTCTTTATTATTTTTAATTCGATTATTTGTGTCATCATTTATTCTGTGTAAGTATAATGAAGTCAGATCCCGTTGAACCGGGACCCTCTTCTTCTGCCAGCGAAAGATAGAAAATACTCTAAAAAGATAGTTTGGCTCTAAAAAGAATATTTTACCTCTAAAATGAATATTTTGGCTCTGGAAAGAACACTTGGTAGGCCTACTAGAAAAAATTCGAATAAGTTTTAGGCTTATCACAACCGGCAACCGCTGTTATGTACCCACGCCACGCCACTGAAAACGTTTAATAGTAAGAAGAAGAAGAAGAAGAAGAAGAAGAAGAAGAAGAAGAAGAAGAAGAAGAAGAAGAAGAAGAACAATAACTACTACTACTACTACTACTACTACTACTACTACTACTACTACTACTACTACTACTAAAATAACAATGAAAAAATAATAATAAATTCACTCTCCAAGTAGTGGTGAAAATTTCCAGTGACTCATACTGCGTATCTAAATTTGATTTTCAAAACACCGCGGGAACGCTGCAGTGGTCGCAATTACCAAGTTGAGAACACGCTGTTGTATATAGTAATGTTTCGAGTTTTGGCACCAAACATATGGTTAAGAAGTAATTGCATGCTAAATTACAAATAAATTTTGTCAAACATCTGACAATGGCGGCGGCAGATGTGCGTGGCGCCATGTGCACACACACACACACACACACATACAAATGATGGATTGATAACCTGCCCGCCGCAACCCTACAACACGCTAAAACAATAAACTCGGCCGGCCGTGAGTTCGACTCTTGCACGTTTGCTTTACCACTTCACAAACACAGTCTCTTAAAGGCTCTGGCTTAGTATTCTAGTGAGTACATAATTGCTTTTTAAGGCTGCAAATACGGACGTTATTTCAGTGGCGTATCTAGAATTTGGCCTGGGGGGGTGTCCGGTCGAGTCGGCTTCATACAACAACAAAAATCAAGTGAAGACTAATCAACATTACTATCTTAAAATGGTCGAAAAACTTGTGATAATATCCTGAAATCAGTCTCATTATAACAAAATGGTAATAACACAATAAAAATAAGCGTTATTGAATCATTGTTTAGAAGATACTTGTTCACTGAATTGATTTTTCTATATTTCATGTTTCAAACGTTTAAGCAAATCCGTATAATAAACCAGTTTGTATATTAAAAAAAGAGTTACTACTATATTAGCGTACACAGCTGAAAAATAATAAAATACAGTAGTCTAAAAATTAAGAGATTAACAAAATTTGCCAAATTTTTTCGACCCGCTGGAGGGGGGGGGGTCTGTTTGTAAATTCGCCCGTGCGTTGTTTACCAGATGTTGAGTGATTCTCATTGTTAAGAAAACTCTATCAGGAGTGCACGGGGTTTGGCATACAGCTCCCTAGCTCGGTAGAGGGGATGCCTCCTGTGCCTGCATGAAGTTGCTTTAGCTGTCGGATGTCCTGGCTAAGCTTACTCGCTGGAACGTGCTTCTGCACCAACTAGGTTACATCTCTGAAGAAGAAAGAAGTGAGGAAAATAAAAATCCCTAGGCCTCGAATACTCTTTAATAGCGTCAGGACCGGACATCGGAACAGGTGCCGACAGAAATGTCAAGAGTCTCAAATTGACTAAGTCTCTTCCCCACATATTGTACAGTTGGTTGATATATACGGTTTTATACAGATTAATTTTATTTTTTGCACTAATTTCTGTTTTAGTTATAAGATGTCAGTTGTATTATAGTAAACTTTGTTAGTAAGCTTTGCTTACATGTTTTGTCTTCATTTTATAGGAAACGTCACACTCAATATAATTAAAACATTTCATACAGTAAAATCATTTGTAACAAATAATTTCTTTACGCCAGTCAGCGCAGGTCACGTGCATAGTGATATCGCAAATTCAATTACTTATACTGTACCTCTATGGTTGTTGAACTAGAGGTGGGCCGATATACCTATTACAGGTATTTTGGAACGATATTTTTGTGGAACGGATACGGAACAGTGACAGAAAAGTTGAAGTACCTGTTATTCGCGGCCTCGCAGTTCCGAGTCGTGGGACCCCCCTACACAACTAACGAGTAAACTATTACTACCAGTATTAGGACAGGAGTATTGTGTTAGCTCTGCACAAGTCAGCGTACAAACACGATCGTCAGGTTTCTAAACTAGTACAGCGTGATGTTTTATAGAAAATTATTGATCAAATTATGATTGTAGACGAATTTGACGTTTTAAATGCAGGCCTTAATGTTAATAATATTGATTGATGACTCGTTGGGCACTTGGCGAAACATATTAATACAAAGGCTTTAAAAAACATACAAACACTTGGTAAGCTTCACAGTTTATTATTTATCTCTGACAGCTGTTTCAGCTTATTAAGCTATTCTCAAAGAGATCAAGGAACCAAATGTTAATACTACATTACAGTCTGCTATATATCAATAAAAATACCCTCAGATTTTCCCCGAAAATGCCTGAACTAACCCCACAAATGTCGCTATTCTTAAATACATATAAATTTTTGTCTCTAATGCGGTACTTCAGATCCCGTAGATTTAGCTACTCCCCCCCCCCAAAAAATGGCAACACTTGATACTGCTAGATGTGGGCCGATATACTGTGACGATTTAAAAATTATTTAAATAGCACAAATTAAATTTTTTGTTCTTATAACAAGTGAGAGTATTATCCACCCCTTATCTGTACCTAGATTCCTGTATCAACGTGCAAATTGTCCAGTACGAACACGCAAAGTACAATGTTATTAAGCGAAAAATAATAAATCTTTTAATTAAATAAAAGACGAATTAATAATAAAGGAAATATCTAATTCATAACAAAAAGGTAGCATAATTTATTACTAGTTAATTAATGAACAATTATTAATACTAAAGGAACGAACTACTTTTCTCAGCGTGTAAACCGCGCCAGCTTACAGACCGCTAAACAACCCCCAGTCGCCGGGGAAACTTCGACATGTAAGCAGGTCAAAAATGTGTCGTAAAGTTACACTTAGGTGTATACCGCTAAACAACGATACAACCAGACGTTAGTTGTTATAATTGATTTAATCCAATGTAGCGTTAAAAAAAAAACTAAAAAACTAGTAATGTAGTGCGAGGAGCAAATCTTGGTAATATATAAAAAAAAAACTTAGCCGACACATCTCTTTACAAACAGTAAGTGGTAAGAGATGTTCCTTACCATATTAAAGTAAATATCAAAGCTGCTAAAATAAGAACAATTAAAAATGTAAAATGTGAACAACCAACTCCAGAAGAAGAAAGTTACAACAACAACCGTATGAACTTCAAGTAGCAGAATCCAATCGTCATGAACTAGACTACAATTCGGAAACAATCAACTAAATGGAGGATCCAGAGGAAAAACGAACTACACCCAAGAAGACCTACTGAAGAAGACCATCACGAACACCCACAGCAAACTCACGTACTATTCAGGTGATATTAAATCATAACATTTGTGCATAACTTGTTTTTTTTTTTAAACCGAAACAAAAGGAACAGTAAAGTTTCTTGTAAAGACTTTTAGATAACTTAAAGATTAGCATATAAATGTTTGTAATTTCTGTAATGATATAGTAATAACCTGATAATGTTTAAAGGTAAAGTAAATCTGAAAATTACATCGGACTATTCTTCAAATAGTTTGGATGATGTTGTGATATATTAGAATATTGCAAAGTTAAGACCCGGATCCGTGGTACTTGAAATAATACATAGCTGAATGATTTTGAGATAAAAAAAAGAGTAAGAATACAAATTTTAAAGAATATTTAATGCAGAATTTATAAGAATTTTTCTTTTAAAAGTAAAGTAACGTAAGTAAAAAATTAAAGGATGACCATTAAAGCTATTACTTTTATACTTAGTTAAAATACAAGAATAAAGTGATGTTTTCGCTAATACCCAGAGAGTGAATAAATTTATGTAACCCTTGACTAATTCCTGATATATACATTGTCATAATTTGTTGGTAAGTAAATTTTACTAACTACGGCAGCTAGTTTAATTAACAGCGAACAATTGAACTGGTTCCCGAGGTTATAATGTCTTTGCAGGAGAGACGTTATAATACCTATAAAAGGTATTTTTGGAACGATATTTTTGTGGAACGGATATAACAGTGACTGAAAAGTTGAAATGCCTATTCCGATTCAACCCCGCTACGTAACTAACGAGTAAACAAGTACACAAGTAACAACAAGTAAACGAGTACTACAAGTATTAGGAGTATTACGGGTACACAGCAACTTTTTGTTGCTGAATACTTCATTCTGCGCATGTGCCGATTGCCATACAAGTACGAAACGAAGTAAAACAGCGAGGTTCAGAATATCTCTATGCCAAAGAGGCGAAGCTGTTTCTAATAAATGAAAAAAATTCATACTGATGTTACATTTATTCTCGTGTGTTATCCAGATATATAATAAGTTACAGATTATAATAACAAATTATATATTATAGGCCTACTAGTCACCAACTTGGTAAATTTTTTAAAAGCGAATTATATTGTGTTATAACCTACAGAGTGGATGATAGGCCATATAGTACTTTTTGTTAATGTGATTTCGGAGATTTTAACTTCACTGCACATCTCACGTAAATTTTTTTGACATTCTTTGTTGTGCTATTACGTGCACTCTAAATTTCATTGCCTGAGTTTCGCAGCTGATTTGTCTAACCAAAATGGAATCAATAATTTAATATTAAATCTATGCCAGTGTGATTACTCTAGTGAAAATTTAAATTAGTTTCCAAAGGGAGATAGGCCTATAAATTCTCTTAAACAGTAAAAGCTTAATAAAGTCACAGTGTAAAGTAACACTGTTAATATTTTTAGTTTCAATTTATTTCTTATAACAAATTATATAATACAGATATAATATGTATAATACGTATATAATAACAGGTATTTGTACGTGTTATTTTTTTGGAACGGTTTCGTTCGTACCTGTTATTTCAAATACTAGTTTAGCACACCTCTAGTTATTTTTTTGGAACGGTTTCGTTCGTACCTGTTATTTTCAAATACTAGTTTAGCACACCTCTATTTGTAACAATTAATTTCTTTACACGTCAGCGGTGGTCACGTGCATAGAGGTATCGCAAATCCAATTACTTATACTGTACCTCTGTGGTTACTTGAACGCAACCATTTCCTTTAATCCGGTTGGCTGTGACATTCGAGACCGACCCCAAGACCACGTCGTAAAACAAACTATTTCAATCGGCTCGCCATAAACCAACACAAAACCAGACAAAACAAAATATTCCTGCAGCTACTACTGCTGCTGCTGCTACTGCTGCTTGTTCTGTGTATTAATAGTTTTTTCTTTTCTTTTCTACGTCATTGCAGGTTATAAAGGGTTTTAATGGCGTACGGCGATTATTGCGAGGGTCAGCAGCGTTTCTGTGCGCAGACAAAACAGGCATTGGGTTTCCAACACACAAAGAGCAATTTGTACAGTGCTACTGGTATAATATATGACACCACACCACAGTTCCAATAGAATTTTATGGTTTTATGCACCTCCCGTTAACTAACAATTCAATCGCAGTTGGCCACCACTGTGATTTTGATCGTAACGACTTTAATCAAATCGCGTCATTTTTAATTGCCGGTTAACAGCAGTTTTAAAATTCTTTGTTTTTTTTTGTAAATTAAAAGTTTATTATGTAAAATACTGTTACATCACTTAACAAAAATATAATAATTAACTCATTCATATTTTACGAATTCAATAATTCGAACAAAATTATTTCATTAGGCCTAACACTAATTCACTAATTTCTTCAACTTAAACGTATGGTACTAAGTGCGCACTGACCTATAATTTAGATTTAGCTATAAATAGGCCTACTCATGATTTTAGTAATGCTATGAAATTAAATCAAAATATGTTTACTTTAGCTATTTTATTACACTATGCTTATAAGTATGCACTCTCAGTTTTATCTGTCAAATCCTCAAAAAAAGGATCATACCAGTTTGACAATGCCACCGGACCAGAAATATTCATAGGTGAAGTAAAACCAGCAATAAATACGATGAAAGACGGTAAAGCCCCCGGTCCGGATAGAGTTTCTTAAACTTGATGCCGACGGTATAAAGACTGCGGTATTCAACCATATACGCGTATATGACACAGGAAGAATCCCACTTGATTGGCTTAAATCTGAATTCATTACATTACTCAACAAACCAGGAGAAAAACAATGTGATGAATGCAGAACTATTAGCTTAATGAGTCACCTTCTCAAACTCGTCCTCAAGATCATCCACAAGAGAATATACAAAATCTGTGAAGAACAAGTATCAGCCACACAGTTTAGTTTCAGAGATGCAGTAGGTAAACGAGAGGCTCTATTCAGTATTCAGGTGCTATTCCAACGATGTAGAGATGTAAGCTGTGATGTTTTTGCATGTTTCATCGATTACCAGAAGGCCTTTGACCTAGTCCAACATCAGAAAATGATAGATATCCTGAAAAATATTGGATCCTCTTCTGCGGTGTAGCAGCTTGGTTTTTGACTGAAACCACAACTAAAAAATTGGAATCTTTCGAAATGTGGTTTTACCGTGGAATACTGAGCATTTCATGGACAGCACATACAACTAATGTTCAAGTTTTTAGAGAGATGAAGAAAGAAAGGGAAGATATTAACACAGTGAAGATTAGTGACATGTCATGAGAAACGAACAGAGATTTTACTTATTACAGTCCGTATTACAGGAAAAGTACTTGGAAAACAGAGGAGTTGGCCGACTGAGAATATCATGGCTGAGAAACTTAAGGACCTGTTTTGGCATGAATACCACTGACTTATTCCGTGCAGCAGTACAGAAAGTTAAAATAGTCTGTATGATATCCAACATCCCAAACGGATAGGAACTATCAGAAGAAGATGCTTATAGGCCTCAGACGCAACGTTGCCACGTTTAATATTCCGGTCTTCTACTAGAGCCGGCCATGGCTAAGCTAAGCTCGTGAAGGAAACCAGTTTACTGTCCTATGAGCACGAGGCGTACTGGAGCGAGCCGGACACCATAGTGCCGTACATGAAGTTCTCACTCCAAAAACAAAGCAAGAAAGAGAAAGTAAGGCTGAATTAAGAAAAATATTACTGGACAGAAAAGACTTTGAAATTGATCGAGTACACAAGTGCGCTTTATGGTATGTGATAGTAGAAATACCATAAGTACTTGAATATGGTTTTGTAATGTTACACAGCAGTCAGAGTCACTGTTTATTTTCCGTTAAGATTGGAACTCGCCGGAAACGTAAGAACAAACTGGAAAAAAGACAAACTGACAAGCAAAACATGTGCAGAGACATTTTTGTGGTCTGGGGCTCTGGCGACGAATGCAACGTGCAGCAGCCAGACCGTCTAAACCGCAAAAGCCAATCTCCGGGCATAGACGATATGCATGGTTAGGTAGGCCTACATCTTGTAGGTGAATATTTGTAAATACTTCTTGTACTGTCCCTCCGCAGCACTTGTATGTCTTGTCGTCTTTGTAAAACAAACGCGCGAGCGCGCGCGCGCGTGTGTGTGTGTGTGTGAAGCTTGGTTCTATAAATACCTAGAACGGGGCTTCATAAACTATAGACCGCGAGCGATCGGTAAATTGCCGTAACATCCTGAGTTGATATTCTTCTTCTTCTTTTTCTTCTTCTTCTTCTTCTTCTTCTTCTTCTTCTTCTTCTTCTTCTTCTTTTTCTTCTTCTGCTTCTACTTTTCCTCCTCCTCCTCCTCCTCCTCCTCCTCTCCTTAGTTTTAAGTACGTACCCATCTTTTTCTCGTTCTATTTGATGGGTCAGAATTGTTTATCTTAATCATAGAGGCCTATTGTTTTACTGAAATCAGGAGCGTGTTGTTTTACGTGAGAGGACGGACAAACGAGACGCCCCCCCCCCCAGAAGGTCGAAAAAGGTTGATGAGGAATAATTTTCTTAATCTCTTAATTTTCGGCTGCTTTATAATTTCTCAACTGTGTGCACTAATACTATACAGTAGTAACTCTATTTTAAATATACAAACAGGTTTATACATTTACCTGAGAACAGCTTGTACATTTACAACTCATTACTGTACGAGGTAATCGATTCCTAAGCATTGTACTAAGGTTCCGGATGTTACACCGAGAACATCCCCGTACACCAACCGTGCTAGAGTTTACACACAGGACACATCGTGAAAGGCTGAAAACGCACGCCAATTCTGTTGTCGTCAACCACTTGAACAAGAGTATGTTGACACAGAAGACTGAAAAGCAGTTGGTCGACGCACCTAACGTAGAGGAAAAGACCCCCCAAAAAACCTTTTTGTAAATAAATGCTTACGTACCACCGTCACGACAATTATGGCAGCTCACTAAGGCTGGGACGTATTTACGGTGCCGGACACCCCCTCCCAGACGTTCGAAAAAGTTGACAAAAATTTTGTTATTCTCTTAATTTTTAGGTTGATTTATTATTTTTTCAGCTGTTTACGTTAATATAACAGTAATTCTTTTTAAAATATACAAACAGGTTTATTACACAGCATTTTCATATACGTTTGAAATATGACATATAGGAAATCAGTTCAGTCAATAAATATCTTGTAAAAAAATAGTTTCCATAGCACGTATTGTGTTATTACTGTTTACTTTAATTTTAGGATTGATTTCAGCATATTCAGCCACTTTAAAGTCACAAGCGCATGATCACCATTCCTCACCTGTCTTGCTGAACTGATTTGTAACTTCTGCGACTTCTTCCTCTTCCTGAAGACGAAACTGAAGCTTAAGGATTGCTGTTTTGAAACAGTTGATGAGACTGAGCACAAGTTGCAGATGGTGCTTGACACGCTTTGAGAACATAACGTCCAGGAAGCACTGGGAGTGTCACATTGCTACAAAAGGAGATCACTTTGAGGGCAGTGGTGGGAAAACAAGTTAAGTAGCTTTGTTGTACGAAGCGTGTCCAGAAAGTAAAGATACAAAGGTCGTAATTGGTCTAAAAATATTTATTTACAAATCATTAACTGACAATTACGTAAATACATATATCTTTACTTCCCTACATAATTACCGCCATTATCCAAGCACCTATTAAGTCTGGGAACCAGCTTTTGTATCCCCGTGTCATAGAAGTCTGCCCCCAACCCTTTGAACCATGTCATGACCTCTTCGTTTACCTCGTCATCGTCATCGAACTTTTTTCCGGCCAGATATTGTTTCAGGTGAAGGAACAAGTGAAAATCACTGGGCGCGAGGTCCGGGCTATGCGGCGGGTGATCCAAAACATCCCATTTCCAACTGCCGACCAGCGCAGAGGTCACGCTTGCAGTTGGAAATGGGATGTTTTGGATCACCCGCAGCATAGCGCGGACCTCGTGCCCAGTGATTTTCACTTGTTCCTTCACCTGAAACAATATCTGGCCGGAAAAAAGTTCGATGACGATGACGAGGTAAAAGAAGAGGTCATGACGTGGTTCAAAGGGTTGGGGGCAGACTTCTATGACACGGGGATACAAAAGCTGGTTCCCAGACTTAAAAGGTGCTTGGATAATGGCGGTAATTGTGTAGAGAAATAAAGATATATGTATTTACGGAATTGTCAGTTAATGATTTGTAAATAAATATTTTTAGACCAATTACGACCTTTGTATCTTTACTTTCCGGTCACGCCTCGTATATAGATGTTGTCTTTGAACTTTTGATACCATCTCGTGAGTAGGGATTGAGAGTATATTGAAGGAAATCATACATGACAGTAAAGTGTGAAGTCAGGAACGTTTCTTTCACCAGTAGCAGTAATATATAGTAGTAATACTGATTAGTCTTAACTTATTTTTTTCTTCTGTATAAAGCCGACTAGATCCCCCCCCCCAACCCAGACAATATTCTAGATACACCACTGACTGAAATAAGTGGTTATGGTAAGAACATGAAATCTCACATATGAAGAGAATGTCAAACGAAACATCACGAGTGTAAGCACGAGCGAAAGAGAAGAAACAGAACTTTTGGAAGAGAAAGAGAGCGAGAGAGAGAGAGAGAGAGAGAGAGACACAGAGAGAGAGAGAGAACAGGGGAGCGGCAGCAAGGTGCTGTTCCGAAAGCAACCTAACTAGAGACCTTGAAGCTAAGGAGTTGTAGAGGAAGAAGAGGAACAGGGCAAGAATAAGGAGATGATTATCGTTTTGGTGGGTCGCTTTGAAGTCGCCGCCACTCTTGTGCCTGCGTCTCCTCCTTCTGTTGTATTCTACAATTTTATTTCATTAAATAATTTTACTGAACAAAACCTTCTGCTACACAATTAAAATCAAATTAACGATAGCTTTTGTAACAGAAGAAATAATTCGCTAATTTTAACTGTTTTGTAAATGATATGACCTTGTTTTTGTGCTTGTTTTGTTTCAAAATTTTTGTTAAAAATTGGATGAAAATAGATAGCTTTATTATTCATTCCGTGCCTACAATGAATGATTAACTACCAGTGATGCGACTACGAGGGTTGTTGAGGGGTCAGGGGAAAATCTCCCTCCAGAGTAATTAAATATTTTCAGCGAAATTCCTTAATCTATTAATCATCTATTTCTAAGCCAGTTGTGTGTTAAAATGGAACTTATACATAATTGTACAAATAAAATGGATTACAATATTATTTCTACAGGTTCTTGCTACAGCCAATTTCTTGATATATAAATTATTTAATACTTATTACTATTTTACAATCAAGATACATTTTTTTCCTTACTTGGAACATGTTTCGGGAACTAGATATTTTTCCCATCCTCAGCCATCTTAGTTTTTGATCTCGTGGAATGTTTGTGTCCAGGATTGCTGTTGCTATGGCTTCCTATTGGCTTTTGGTAGTTTAAATTGGTAGGCCTATTATTGTGTGCAGGTGTGGTGTATATATTTGTTTTTTGAATGTTTCCAATGTTGAGTATTTTGAATTGCATCCAGAAATATATAAATCCAATTTGTCCACACATGCAGAAAATACGGGACACGAATTCCCCCGACATAATCGACGTGACACTGATAAAACACATACCACACAAAGGCACAATAATGAATATATAGGAAAGTTTACAAACATATCAACACAAAACACAAGACAAACTAATACCCGAACAAATACAAATCAACACAAAACACGACACAATTTTATTGGAAACACTCAAAAAACAAAAATGTATATATAATTAATAATAATAAAACTTTCCGTACAAGAATATATTTTTCATTATTTTTTTTAATATAACACTGTTTCAACTGTATTTAACTATCATCATCAGATATAATAATAACATGTAATATAAAATAATACAAGAATAATATTAAGCAAATACGAATATACGAGGGTCATTCAATAAGTAAACAGACAAACAGCTGTGGAGCAAAAAATTTTTATTCAATCAATACAATTTTTTTTTACTTTTCAACGTAATCTCCAGCAACGTCTATGCACTTGTCCCATCTCTTTACAAGCTATTTTATTCCCTCAGCAATGAATACTTTACCTTGATGTCGAAGCCAGTTTTGGACTTTTTCCTTCACTTCTTCATTGCTGTTGAACTTGACACAACGCAAAGTCTCCTTGAGTGGGCCAAACAAGAAAAAGTCAGATGGGGCAAGGTCAGGACTATAAGGGGGATGAGGCATGATCTCCCAACCTAATTTTTTTATTGTTTCGAGCGTCAGTTTTGCCGTATGTGGGCGGTCATTATCGCAGGATTTTAGATAAAAACTAGTGTACTTTAGCAGCAACTATAATAAGTTGCTTAAAACAACATCCTTGGGACAACATGTTGAAACTGTGGAGAAGCCTCTTGGTCACCTTCTTCCTTCTTTAACCCCATCCATGTATTCCTGCCTGAGCCATCCCTTCCCACTATGGTAAACCAGTTTCAGTGGCGTAGCAGGTGACCAACCACCAGATAGTGGTGGGCGTTTTTGTTGTTTTTGTAAAACGAAAACGAACTGTTCGTTTAAAAAAAAAACTTTTTTTAAAAACAGTTGGAAAAAGAACAGGTTAAATTAATAAACTGTTACTATTTACATTTACTGATTTTACCATTATATTGTTAAAACGTTTTGTTTTGAGCATTTCAAATAACTGTTCATTTTAGTATTTTTCTTAAATGGATGGTTATGTAACTTAAACAATTTACAATTTTAGGCATTTTTTGTTTTAAATTTTTTGTTTCATCAAAACTTAATGGAGAATATCAGAATAATATTTTTACAGTAACTGAAATAAAACTGAATATAGCCGAATTCTGCGCTAAACAGAACGAGGACAGTACAATAATCGAACGCAAGTCAAGAACATTGCAGAAAAAACGAACAGTTTACTCGTAACAGCTCAACAAATGTTGCAATGAAAACGAACAGTTTACACTCGTAACAGCTCAACAATCGTTGCAATGAAAACGAACAGTTTACACTCGTAACAGCTCAACAATCGTTGCGATGAAAACGAACAGTTTACTCGGAACAGCTCAACAAACGTTGCAATGAAAACGAACAGTTTACACTCGTAACAGCTCAACAAACGTTGCAATGAAAACAAACAGTTTACTCCCAACAGTTCAACAAACGTTACAATAAAAACAGTTTACGCCAAACAACTCAACGAAAGTTCCAATGGAAACGAACGGTTTACTCCGAACAGAGAACTGAACTAGAACAGTGCGTTGTCAATACTGTTGTCAACGCCACGTTCGTTTTTAAAACGGAGAACAGTTTTGTCTCCGCGGAAAAGTACAGTTCGTTTGTTTTTTTTCAGAGAACTGTTTTTTCAAACACTTGTGCGTTTTTGTTGCCAGCACTATCACCAGGTATTCCTGATATACAGACAAATACCAAACGGTGGAGGACTCGCTTCGCCCGTTCAATTGAGATTCATACAATAACCAAAGAATACATAACAAATTTAAAAAGCCTCTCCAACTGGCTTATTTATGGTAGGCCTACATTAGCACTGTAGAGTGGAGCGACTGATGTTTTCCCCGCGTAATTCATTTGAGGGATTTGCCAGGCATGCTCACAGTAACACTTATGCAGTCTAATACAGATGAGAAAATTAAGTTATTTTACTCTTATAAAGCATGCAAATGGCCTCTTTATTTTGCTAGTATAAATTTAATTATATCAAATGTATTTGTTATTTTCCATGTAGGAAGTATGGACAACTGAAGACTCGCCAAAAGGATAATGAATGGACACACAGATGAACGCAGAAGACGAGGCAGGCCAAGGAAACTATGGCAAGAACCTGACTAGGATGGGTGTCGGCTCGTGGAAGACCAAGGCACATGATCGGACTACCTGGAGGCTGATCATTAGGGAGGCCAAGGTCCGTCCTGGACTGTAGTGCCGGATATGTATGTATGTATTTGTTATTTGTTTACTATTGTAGCTAGCCGTGAACCAGTCACAAATATCTGTGTCATTCTACTTTGTGATAATTATACAGAGATTTTTTCATAGCCTATGCGAGGAAAACGTGAAAGACTCGCCTCGTGCAGAAAATGCACGAACTAATTAAATAAACTTCGACTTCGGCGAAAGTAATGTTTATTTTAATTAACGCGTTCGAGAGGTTATATTTCTAAACGAAGCGACAATATATTGTTTCCGTGCAAAGAGGTTGTGTGTGACGGCGGCGGAGGATGTATCGAACCTTGGATCGGGTCCCCGGCTGCTGCTGCCTGAATGTATTTATTGTACAGAAAAACGAAAACGGAGAAGAAGAAAACACGAGAGAGAAGCAGGAGCCGCGGTGACGCAGACAACAATACCGGCCACGCTTTGCATAAATCTGGTCGCTACGCGCCGCCGAAGTCCCGTCTCCTCTGTCCCAACAAAGTCGAGCGAGCTTTTATCAATGTTATTCAGAGTTTCACTCCACGCTGCTGTTGCTAAACTTTCTAAAGTTAAGTCGGTGTAGTCTTGAAACCAATGTTTAGAATAAACTTCGTCGTTAGTGCTTGAATTTTGATTACCTAAAATGTGTTAGAAATTACCTAGACAATGGGCAAAAACTTAAAAAAAAATCGGTTCTAAATTTTAATGTTAATATCTGTTTAGTCATATTAAGGGGAGGTCGCTACTGAAAATTCGAAAGTCTTAAAAAATGGTATTTATTTTTTATTTGATTGTTTTTCTAGTTAAATGGTGTCCAAAATGAATACAAATATACATAAAATTATTGTTGTTTTATTTTGGGTACCCCAAAAAAATTTTTTCAAAAATGTTTTAACATTTTTTGAATTTGATACATCTCAAGATTGGAGTGACCAATTATGCTGTTCTTAGTGTCATTTTAAAGCTAATAAAATTATCTAAAAATTCATGTATTTTCATGACTGTCCATTACTTATTTAACTAACAGTTATGAAAATTACATAGCAAATGAAGTTTTTCAAGATTTTTTTCCATATATAAAGTAATATTTTATGACCGAAAACTCAAAACTGAATAAAAATACAAGAAGTTTTAGATAATTATATGTAGAATAACCATACAAAATATCAGAGCTCTACATTGTACGGTTTTTGACATATATATCAACTTTTGTATCTAAAACAGTGATTTTCGGAAAACGCCAGTTTTATAAAGTACTAACAACCAAGTGGTAAAAAGACAGTTATCAATGTAAAATGGTTACATTTATATTTTCTAAGGTATAGAATAGGTTTAAAAACTGTAGCTTACACAAAAATACAAATACAACACTCTTTATTTTAGATGAAAAATGTACATTTCCAAAGTAAATACACATTTTCTCACATAACACTGTTCCACAGTGTTTTCAAAATTCACCTGGTCCATATGATAATCCCTCTTTTTCTTGTCTTTTTTCTTCTTTCTTCAGCAAAGCTAATTTCTTTTTTTTCTGAATACTTAATACTTAGTTGATTTCCTTTTCTCAGCTAGATTTCGTCTCCTTTTATCTAGCTGTCTAGCAATTCTTGCCGTGTTTGTTCCAGGGCTTAGGCCACTTGTAGTTTGAACGTCTGCAACTGTCTTCAGATGCCCTGTATTGTATTCACAAATGACGATACTTATGGCCATTAGAAGTGTTTTTTTTTTAGATACAAATACAGTTTTTGGACACTTTGACCACAGAAGATGATGCAAAGCTTCATTGGCATTTTGTGTCTTCACTGACACACAGACATTCAGTAAACTGTTTGATGCTAACCTCTGATATACAGGCAAGTTTCTAGCAGCAACGTTTTCAGTAAGAGGAATTTTCATTTTCTCATTTTGAGATTCTGGAGTTTCATTTCTTGCAACATTTACTTACAACAATTGATTTAGTTAGACACTCAGGACAAGGAAATAAACATAAAAATGAAGACTAGAGTTTTGTATCAACTAATGCATAATGAGGAGCTTCACTATTTATACGAAGTATAAAAATCATTTTAATACCTATTATAGGAGGATTTTTATTTTCAACCGGACTTCCAGTTTCGTCACTAACATCAAACCTCAAAGTTGAATCAGCATTATTGTCTACACAACACATAACCTCACTTTTTCTTCACTTCTTGCTACATTCTCACGGCTGGTGTTAGCCCACCTCCTAGCAATATTTGTCTTATTTCTACTTGATAAGTTTATCTTTGCATCCTTTCTTCTACCCATATTCAATTTTTGCAAATAAAACTTAATATATGTAAAACAAAAAAAAACTGTACCACACGCTTGTAAATACTAATGTAATTCATAATCGATTTGAAGTAAACAGCTGATTGTTTTTAAAGGTAAACATGCTGTTTCTATGGAAACATTCCTACACAGAATATAATAAATAGGCATACTGTATAAAAAATGCATACTGAAGTTGTTAGATGTGAAAAATAGAAAGCAATAAACATTTTATTCTCAGACACCATATCTGCAAATTTTTCACGCTGACACCACTTCAAACAATTGAATTTTTCACACCTAAAAAATATGATAAATATTCATCTACCATTTTTTTTTTGATAAAGGACGACTTAAAAAATAATATAAGTGAAAAAAACTTTTTTCAATATTTGTTGATTTTTTGTGATTTTTCAGTAGCGACTCCCCCTTAAACTTCATATTAAATCTTTAACTTCTACAGAAATAAAAACAATGTCTATTTGAGCAGAGGCGTAGCTAGGGGAGGGCCAAGGGAGCAGCCGCCCCGGGCGGCATAGCCAGTAGGGCGGCAAAGTGAGCATAGACTTGAAAAATTGTTTTCAGCTTATAAAACTACAAACAACTTGTTTCTTTTATATGACTATTCCCTAAGAACTACAAGAATATAAGATTTTCTTAATATACGATTAAGAACTACAACAAGTTCCAAAAAGTTTACGAACTCTTTTGTTCAAGGAAAATCGAACCCTAAGCGTCAAAATATTACAATTGACAAGGAATCAACTTGCGATCATAAAATGGATGTTATTAGCGACAAGGCTGTTAATAAATACAGTAAAGTTAACGACGTGAATACTTCAAACAGTGAGTGTCAAAGTACAGTTACAAGATTCAGTTGGTTCTTGTAACCATGGATCACACCATGGATGATGTTGCACCGTATAGTCTTAAAATTACAGGCGAAGAAGGATAGAACATTACTAGCAACAATGTAGACCGTGTTCCCGGTGCTGCTCTACAAGATATGGGAGCTTGGCCAAGCGAGAAATCTCATTCCTTCCGAGACATAATGGTGAATAGAGGAACAAGTCAGTTCCAGAACAAGAACAGCCATTTTCCTGAAGATGAAGCTGGACGATCCTTAAACAAGTAATGGTTTAATAGAACCTTGCAAAATACCGAGAAGGTAAATCGCACTTGGATGTGTTTTCTCTAATTAAAAAATCTCTATTTTGCTCTTGTTGCACTTTATTTCTACAAAAATATCTATCAAAGATGCCATTTCAATAGTTAAAATGGGTTTTCGTCGTGGCGAAAGTTAAATCCCCGTATTCAGGATCATGAAAATAGTCCTGCTCATCGCTCTGCATTTTTGGAATGGAACTTTCTTTAAACTTATTGATGATCTACTTCACGAACAAATGAGTAAAGCAGTTAAGACATGGAAAGGAAATCTAGAACGGGTTATTGCCATAGTAGAAACTCTTGCACAACAAAATCTGGCACTGATAGGACATCGAGAGTCAGTTACTAACGATCCAAATCATGGAAACGTTCTGGCTTTGTTAAAATACTTGGATAAATTTTTAACGTATAAAATATACTTTGTGCATAACGTGTTAAAATACTTCATTATGCTTTGGATAAATAAAACATTGACACTTCTGGAGACCCTAACGGACAAATTAAAAGTTTAGAGGAATGAGCTGTGTGACAATGTCGTTACTAAGGCAGAGCAGGTATGTGATGTATAAGAAAGAAGCGCACGATTCCAGGGGAGTATGCAGACGATTCTGCATAACCGTTCGGCAAGGAATGCGACGTTCTCTAATAGAAATTTGGACAAACCGTCAGTTAAAATTTCAAGCCGTTTCTCTAACATAACAGAGTTAGAAAAACGCTTTGGGTTCCTCTGTAAATTTTAGGCGTACGTAAATGATGGGGATATACATTTTAAGGAGCAGCTTTCCCACAATCAATATTAAGTGCACAGTGCTTGTAAAACTGTATCCACATGACGTAAACAGTGAAGAAGTGTTCAGTGACTTGAAAGACGTCATACTTTTATTTAAAAGGGAAAAGTTAACGGAGAACAAAAATACTTTAAATCTCAGGGACTGCTACAATACATTTCTTCAATGATATTAGAAGCCTACAAAACACTAGCAACAGCTTTAAAAATTTTTCTTTCTTTACCAGTGTCCGTGTCTTGTGAAAGATCGTTTAGTAAGCTTAAATTGATTAAATCATACCTAGGCTCAATAATATCTCAAGACAGGGTATCAACTCTAGCGACACTATTAATTGAAAACGACATTGCTTCGTCTTTAGATTATAGTGATTTATTAACCCACTTTGCAGCAAGACCATGAAAGTTATTTTTTTATAAATGTCCCGTTTTAAATATTTATTAAATTCTAAGTGTTTATTAATAGAAGACGGAACCATTAACCTGTAATGGTAAGTGATTTATTTTATTACTTTTAATGTAATTCTTTGTTTAACCTTATGTTGCTTTAGGATATTGTTTTGACGATCCATTGTTTAGATCTACAAGGAATTTGCATGTTTATTAAAACATTTTTACGTTATCAATTTTTTTATATTACTACATTTTTTATAGTCTACATTTATTAATATTAAATATATACAAACTGAATATCGGTAATATTATAATACGTAATTTCTTAATTTTAACAAATATTGTTAACACGTTTGCTGCACGTGCTTTCATACAAAAATCTACACATTTGCATTTATTAAGTACTTTGTTCACTGGATGAGCCTTCATTTTTGCTCTTTTGTCGCCCTTTAATTGTGAAGGTGAGACGACCGACGATCTCCTTGGCCCGGGCGCCAAAAAGCGTACCTCGCCACTATATTTGAGTACATATAATAAAAATGGTAATGTTGGTTATGACAAACAGATATTATGATACATACAATAATTGTAAGAAAGTAATACTTCAGTCCTAAACTATAGTTTATTTAAAACCATTGTTAGAAGTATCATGACTTACGGCTCAGAAGTTTGGACTACTAATAAACACACAAGAACAAAATTAATGACAGCAGAGATGGACTTTTGGAGACGTTCGGCAAGAGTATCCAGACGTGAGAAAATTAGAAATGAAGTCATTAAGCATAGAATGAATGTGAAGAATTCAATTGTTGATTTTATCCAAACAAAAAATTACAATGGTATGGACACAAGAAAAGAATGGCGACAGGAAAGATTGTCAAGGAGAGTTATGGAATGGACCCCACCAGGAAGAAGAAAAAGAGGAAGACCATCTATCGCCTGGATAGAAGAAATTCAACTATATATTGAAGGAACGAGAAATTGAAGAAAATCTTTGGATGGACAAGCGGCAGTGGAAGATGAGAATTCAATCACTTCTGTAACCTTTGGTTCCGAAAAATGTGTAAACATTGTACAGCCGGAATAATAATATCATAACTAAAACAGAAATTAGCGTAAAAAAACAAAATTCATCTGTATAAAACCGTATATCAACCAACTCTATAACATGTGGTGTAGAGACTTGGACAGTTTGAAACTCTGACATTTCTGTCAGCACCTGACAGAACGACGACTCTGTTACTGAGTGAAAGTAACAACATCGGGGATGAAATATGTGAAATTCAATTTATTTTCAATTTTTTCGTGGTATAATTTCTATCTTGTGGATTTATATTTGATTTTTAGTTAACGTTCATTTCGTTATTCACATTGATACCTTCAACTAGTTCTTCTTCAGCACTACACCCCAACGTGAGCCCTGGCTTCCAACACCTGTCTTCTCCAAAGTCTCCTGTCCATTGCCACCTCAGTGTAACCCGTCACATCCATTCTTCTGAGGACTTCCAGCACATCATCCAACCATCTTATACTGGGTTGACCCCTCTTTCTGCTTTATATTCTTTGGTATACTCTGATCATCCATCCGGTCTAGGTGACTTAGCCATTGTATTCGTTGAGCCTTTATGAATCTTACGACGTCCTCATGCTTCAATATCTCAACTATCTCCTGGTTACTTCGTACTCTCTATTTACCATTTACCTTAACCGGACCATAAACACGTCTTACAATCTTTCATCAATCATTGTACAGCCGGAATAATAAATAAATACTTGAGTCCTTTCTGTTTTATACACATGGAGTTCTTCTTAGAAACATAATAACTGAACACCTGTATGTCGTAACTACAGATGGGAGTACACCAGTGATGTAAATGCTCCAACTAATGTTGGACACAGTAGCGAGTTATGGACTCTGACTGACAGGCATAAAAAGAGAATACAAGCAACGGAGATGAGATTCCTGAAGAGAAGTGAGAAGAAAACTTGTAGAGATAGGGTGAGAAAGGTTAACATCCGGAAGAATTTGGAGATATTCTCTTTAAATGCTAAAACTGAAAGCTCACAACTGCGTTGGTTTGGTCACGTCTATAGGATGAATGGGCACAGGTACCCGAGACGAGCATGGGAGGCAAAACCATGAAGGCAGAAGAGGAAGAGGACCATCAAGAACGAAATGGGAGGATAACATCAAGATGAGTGTAGAAGGCAGAGGAGCAGTTTGAGCCCGTGTCAGGGTTTTGACACTGGACAGGACAAGATGGAGAGTTCTTTCGAAAACCTCGACACCCGACGGGTAGATGAGGATGACTAAAAAGAAGAAGTTATGTGTGCAAAACCATGAAGGACGTCCATTTTCCATCGCAATGTTGACTTCACTTCACTTTTATAACGTGAATATCTCAATCACTATATCTGTTACTTAATGCCAATTTACGCTGTCAACTATTTCTGTCAATATTTTTGCAAGAGAAACATAATAACTCAACATCTGTATGTCGTAACTACAGACGGGAGTAAAACTAGAATGGCACGAGCAAGAGGAGCAGGTTTTTCAGGAAAAGATTACTTCTGGCGTCCAGAAACGTGTCCCAGGAAACCCGGAAGAAAATTTGTACAGAGTTTTTCATTTAGAGCATGTGCACATATGGCTCGGAAAGCTGGACTTTAAGGAAAGTGGAGAGGCGCTACCTTGAAGCTTTTGAGGTGTGGTGCCGGAGGTTGCCGTCCTCCTGAATATACTGTTACGACGACATTACAGAACAATCTACGTGTTTCTCGGACGATCCAGACGAATCCGGCTGTAATGTTGTGTGCGTACGTGATTTCAACATGCACTCGCGAGACTTTTGCTGCAGCACTTCCCGCTGCTGGGCCCCGGAAGTGTCCAGCATACACAGAAATAACATAACATAATATCTAAATCCATCAAAATGCTTAAGACACTTTTTCTGTGTTGTAACTTATTTCTCAAGTGTTTCTATAACTAACATAATTCTATAAAGGGAGGAGGGGCAAGTAAAAGAAATTGTTGAATGCGTCAATCTGTGAGCAGAGCCGAATGCGACCCGTTTATTCCAAAAACATTACGAGCCTCTAAAATTTTCCTAATTATATGCCAGTCAGCAACGGTCAGTACTGAGCTAATTTTTTTTTTTTTGAAAAACTGAGTATAGAAAATGTTAAATGCTAAATATGGGGCTGTCGCATAAATCAATACTAGTTTACAAAATGGTGTTCAGCGTACACGCTGTGATCTACTTATAAATTTCTGACACTGTTATCTATCACAAAGGTTTATAAAATTGTTTCTGACACTTATGATGAGTAACTAGTTTGTCTCGCTTTTGCTTCGTGATTATGCAGCAACTGCCACCGTAAGTTATTAAAGGTAAAAATATTACTTGGCAATCCAGATGAGTCCTTTTGGAACCTGCTGTGTCTGGTCGGTACGACTGCGTGTTCCTCAGTACCTGCTTTGAACCACTGCTATGTCTGTGCTGCAAGATCATGTAAAAACTGTACGAAGTTCGTGTTCTCGTGTCTTCGGTCCGGAACGTCGAACCAAGTTTTGAACTTGGTTATTGAGGCTCCCAAACTTGACGAAAGTCCGGCGACGGGCCGCTCTGCTCACAGGGTTTTATGGGAGACTGACGAGATTTAACAAAGCAAACGATAGGGTTAGTAAAAGGGAGGGCGTGACATCAGTGCGTCGGGCAAGGTACAATTCGCGGATTGTTGCATTCGGCAGAAGACGAATAATTGCAACACTTTGATAGACGTCGCGTCGCCAGCCACGCGCACTGTGTCAAGGCCGCAATCAACTGTAGAGGTGATGCGTAGTGTATGGATGTTTCTGGATTTTCGGCGGGGTACAAATACAAGTGCTCAGCGACGTTCAGTTCAGTTTGCGTTGCGAATTATTGGAGTGCCGTTTATAGTATTGTGGCGAAGTGTTATCTGTTTTATAATTGCGCGGGACGATTGTAATACAGTTGTGTTTTATATTAGTTGACATTTTTATTGCATGTGAACAATTTTTATTTGATTTTTGTATGAGACTATTTTGTTGATTACAAACTGTTTTATTGTGATAATTAAAGCTGGTGATTAGTGACTTCATTGGTGTCTTGTATTTTGTTTTCCACTGTACCGTACGACGATCAGATAGGCCGTCGTAACATACTTTTATATCCCTACGTTGTCACACCATTTAATATTTTTTTAATTAAAAATTGATACAGACATAAATAGTAAAATTGAAAAAAATGAATATATTTTTTAAAAACTTATTTAGCTGAGTACTTACATGATATAAGTGGAAGATGAGCTCGTAGAAATGTTGAATAAATTTAAAAAATTGCCTATAAAAGTTTATTTGCGCGGTCGTCTTTTCAGAGTTCTTATAACACTATAGATTATGAAAAGAGCTTTGGTTTAGCTTTCGCGCTTTGGTTTCAGAAACGTTTTTAATAACATTGCTCAAATTTATTGCCTCATACATTTCACGTTCTATGGATAGAGTAGCTACGGCTGATAATCTTACCTGACTCATGGGTGATCGTAAATAGTTTTTTATAACTTTTTTATGATGCCAGTAGACTGCGGCACTGCTAACAAAACAAATATCAAGAACAACTCAATAAACGTCAATGTCATATACCTGGACCTAGTCGGTATGTCATATACCTGGACCTAGTCGGTATGTCATATACCTAGACCTAGTCGGTATGTCATATACCTAGACCTAGTCGGTATCTCATATGCCTAGACCTAGTCGGTATGTCATATACCTAGACCCAGTCGGTATTAATTGTTTTAATTTATTTTGCAATATCTGCTGCAGTCTACGGCCGTCCGTGTGTGACCCTGGCCTTAAGAATATCGTGGATGAAAAGAGTACCTAATCATGAGGTTTTGAAGAGAGTGGGTGAAAACAAGGAAGTTGACTGGATCCATTGTGTAGAGGAGAAGGTAATATGGTTGGTCACCTATTATGCCATTCAAACCCTGGTTCGTCACCATGATCGAGGGTCGTAGTGGGAGGGGTAGGCCTACACAGGAGTATTTGGATCGGGTAAAAGACGGAAGAAGGTATGCGGTATTCAAGAGGCTATCAAATGAAAGGAATAAGTTCCCAGCCTACCAACCCCTGGATTAAGGAAGAGAAGAAGAAGAAGAAGAAGATAGTAATGTTATTCGTTTTTGTTATTTTTGTGCTCCATAACAACCTTTGATTGTCTAAGAATGTCACAACCGGGTGACGTCAGCAAAGTTGGAAACATTATTTGCCGGGTCGTTAGGCCGTGGTCCATCGTTTGTGTTTACCGACGTTTCGGGTCCACCATCGGAGGCCACCTTCAGTGTTGGAAGCAATTGTCACCGTGTTTCATGGAGGTAGAGCTGACTGTGTTTTTACTTTTTTTTTCCGTGATGTTTGAGACTTGTCCAGGAGGCAAGTGATCTGGGGCAAGCCACCTTCAGCCGGATGGTAGGAAGATGCACGCCAGTGCAGGCCGGAAGCGAAGAAGGTGGAGGCACATTGAAGGTAGAGTAGCGCGTATAGGTGAAGGAAGTGGCAGATGGAAGTGCCATTTATTATTAATAATTTAATTACCTTTTATCCGTCAGTGACTTCGTTCTAGCGTTTTTTATATAGACGCGTTTCGTGACATGTGTCACATCTTCAGTAATCCTCGTCAAAAGTTAAAATTCACATAAAACACATAAAAACACATTTGCACGTATTTACTAAATTACAATCACGACACACACATAACACGATGTAACTTCGGCTCCGTTGGACCGGTCCGACCGCGCGTGTAGTTGCCGAGCCACTAATTGAACAAAGTCAATCCTTGTCACCAGTCATTACCGTCATGCGTGATTATATTTAGGGCTGTATCATATAGTGAGTGAGATTGAAACCTTAATTGTTCGTTTAGTATGCTGTTATTGTTGATTTTCTTGTCTTTAAATGATTTATAAATATCAAACTCCTCGAGAGCGTCCATTAACCTACCCTTACCCCATACATGGATTGCTTTGAAATTAGTATTGAAATCTGTGTAATTATGGTTATGCATCATTAGATGGCGCGCATAATTAGATTTGGTCTTGTCTAAATCATTCCTTGGTAGATGTTCTAATTATGCGCACCATCTAATGATGCATAAACATAGATGTGACACATGTCACGAAACGCGTCTATATAAAAACGCTAGAACGAAGTCACTTACGGATAAAAGGTAATTAAATTATTGTGAAAAAGTGACTTGGATACTGTATAAAAACATTTATTATTGTTTATTTTATTTTATTTTTCAGGCCGGCTGAGACAGGGACGAGTAGTGCAGCGACAGAGAGACGTCAAGGTAGGGGGGGGCACAAAGAAGAGGGCTAAAGACTGGTAAGAAGTTGGGGAAACTTAAATTATTGTGTGATCAGGAAAGATGGTAGGTTGAGTAAGTTTGTGTTTGGGAATTAGGTGTGTTTCTATATCCTTGACGCTGGCGGCGAGGAGTTCTGGGAGGAGGTCCGTCGGCTATGGTAAGGAGACGGTTTATGAGGAAGGAAGGTCTGCGGGTATTCCTGGTCTGTGTTTTTGCCGAAGAACACCCACTTATATGAACTTTCTCCACACCACATCCGACAACTCAAAGCGTTTTGTCTTACGACGTTTTCGCTTAAGACACGTGTTCGATGCGGTGTGTGGCCGGCCTTAGTCATTAAGCTGGATGGTGCCCCCTCCGACATATGAAGCCCTGGTGCCCGGTACTGCAGCATATCCTAGCGTTACGCTGGATAATGCGCCACTGCCAAGGCCTAATCCTCGATGGGGAAGAAGGAAAGAAGAAGAAGAAAGACTGCCTTCATACATTGCAGTAACGTATTACCAACGGTACATACATATTGCAGATTGATAATACCAATCGACTGTACTGCCACAATCGATATAATTGCTGCAGCTGACCTGAAGAAGAAGAAGAAGAAGACGACGACGACGACGACTTATCACGGGCGACAACAGAAACGACGCTATGCAATGCAATTTAATTGCCACAGTAAATTCAGCTTAATGTCTGCGTTAGTTGGCAGCAGCAGCGGTAGGCTAGACTACAAAACGTGCCAGAAGCTTATCGCCTCCGTAAATTATACTCAGAGCACGAAACATTACTCAGTCTCACTCACTCGTTAATTGATAAGCGATAAAGCAACAGCAACAGCAGTAGTTGAGACGTTACAATTTTACGACCGTACGAAATGCACTCTGCATTTACTTTCTGTTCATGGCAATACATTTATTAGGCCTCGTGAGCAGTTTTTACACTCGTGTTGTCTCATCTTCTTTTGTTGGGTTATCTTATGTTCGGACAAGCCGATTAAATAAAAGAAATTAAGTTATTAAAAGACTACAGATGTGTCTTCGAGAGCATTTTATAATTAAAGTGTGCGCCAGCCTTGCTGCATGATCGTTTGCTGCAGTTCATTAATCTACGCTGGACCACTGGTCATGTTCCTGACGACTGGCGGATTGCAAACGTAATTATCATATTCAAGAAAGGTGATCGTAATGACTCCAAGAACTACGGAGGAGTCAGCCTTCTTAATACTTCATACAAATTATATGCATCTATATTAAGAACACGGCTGAATGCAATAACGGAGACCGTGCTTTCAAGGCCCAAAACGGTTTCAGGAAGGGCATATCATGTTTAGATTGTATATTTACAATATATATACCCTCATACATAGCTTTCATCGACTTCGAGAAGGCGTTTGACAGAGTGAATCGGAGAAAACTATGGGGAGTAATGGCAAGGAAAGGGATCCCACAACATCTAATCAGAGCAATACAGAGTCTTTATGTGAAGAATTATCTCCTAATTGAAGCAGGAAAAATGAAAATTCGCACACAGCCATGCAAACTTTTTTCGTATTTCATTTAAAATTTATTAATTTCCAAATAATTTAATTTGGAAAGACTGTGAGTTTAAACAACACCTTCAGCAACTATATTGGAACTAACCCGCGACCACGAGGGATGAAGTTTAACCATGGCCGGCTCTAGTAGAAGGCCGGGATATTAAACGTGGCAACGTTGCGTCTGAGGCCTATAAGCAGAGTGTAATAAAATAGCTAAAGTCAATGTGTTATATTTTGATTTAATTTCATAGCATTACTAAAATCATGAGTAGGCCTATTTACAGCTAAATCTAAATTATAGGTCTGTGCACACTTAATACTATACGTTTAAGTTGAAGAAATTAGTGAATTAGTGTTAGGCCTAATGAATTAATTTTGTTCGAATTATTGAATTCGTGTCATATGAATGAGTTAATTATTATATTTCTTATATAATATAAAAGTATTTTACATAATAAACTTTTAATTTGCAAAAAATGAAGAATTATAAAAATGCTGTTAACCGGGACTTAAAAATGACGCGATTTGATTATTGAAATACATAAATTAAGAGATCGTCTAGTCGGCCTCAAATATCAGATGGTTCCAGTGTTGCCACGTTTAATATTCCGCCCTTCTACTAGAGCCGGCCATGAGTTTAACACTACGTATATACTTTACAACCTGCCACGATGTCGTCACCTCATCGGAGAATTTCCAACAACATAAATCGGAATCCGTACAAACGTTTGGTTTACGCTGGAGCGCATCATTCACTAACTCTGTGTGTGTGTGTGTGTGTGTGTGTGTGTGTGTGTGTGTGTGTGTGTGTGTGTGTGTGTGTGTGTGTGTGTGTGTGTGTGTGTGTGTGAGAGAGAGAGAGAGAGAGAGAGAGAGAGAGAGAGAGAGAGAGAGAGAGAGAGAGAGAGAGAGAGAGAGAGAGAGGGAGAAGAATGTTTGTTTCTGTGGCACACATTGTTTTAAACCCAACACTCAACGCTCAACACCGAGTGGAGTCGCGGCTCCGCGACCACCCACCGTGCGCTTACAGCCGAGAATCGACTCCACGATTTGCCAACTCGATCGTTCCATTATTTGTGTGTGTGTGTGTGTGTGTGTGTGTGTGTGTGTGTGTGTGTGTGTGTGTGTGTGTTACAGTTGACTTTACGCTTTAGTACCGTTTACCTCCACCTCGCATTTAACGACTGTTTGCGTTTTTTAATGAAAACGTTGAATAGACCTCATTGTGTGGTGTTATTTTCCACGAAATTGAAGTCGATACGCGAGAGGTAAACATTTACAGCAACATTAAACAAAAATGTATAATCGAAAAATTTATTGAACATTTCTCTTACCACCACCACTGTGGAAGATATTAACCGAATTTTTTTATTATTTTACTTATCTGTCCTTGGGGCAAGTTTTTGCGGTATAGCGAATCGAAAAAAAAAATAGAAATATTTTCGGCCCACCCTCAGACATACGTATACAGTGGTCCACGAGAATCTGACGATTTTAAAAATGAAATAAGTAATATAAAATATATTTTATTTTATTTTGTTTTATTATGTATTTACAGCAAACTCGATGCCATTTACAGGTGTAAGTTCATTTTTTTAAACACGACCTCTCTCAAACGTCCTCCATCATTTAGTGTGCACTGCTGCAGTCTGTCCCGTAGATGTTGCATCGCTGCTTGCGCCATCTTGTTTAGTATGGCTTCCTGTATGGAGGCCTTGAGTTCGTTAATGTCATTAGGTTTATTTAGAAACCCTCTAGACTTAAGGTATACCCTGAGAACATAGTCACATACTGACAGATGTGGAGAACGTGCCGGCCATGCAACATCTCCTCCTCTTGAAATCACGTGGTCTGGAAACATCTCTCGAACTACTGCGATGGGTGCTCTGGCAGTGTGGGCTGTTGTTTCATCCTGCTGGAACCACACTCCATTCGAATCGATCCCACGACGACGTACTCATTGTAGGCCTCGGTAATTTTGAACACATTTTAGGTATAATCAAAATTCAGGCACTGAGAACGAAGTCTATTCTAAACATTGTTTCCAAAACTTTGGAGGCACCAAAGGCTGTAACGCCAGATAAGACGAAGAAGAAGAGTAAAAGAATGGACATGTAGGCCTATCCCATGTTGCGTTATCGTGATACGTAACCCAAGTAGACAGACACACATATGCCTGAGAGGACGGCCACGAATAAGATGGTTGGACAAGGCGGAGAGCGACCTCAGACCTCAGACAACTGGGAGAGACACAAGGCAGGGAAAAGTGGAGGCCGATGTTCTGCAGGGACCACAGAATGAATGAAACTTTATCTAGTGGAGTCTACTCTTTACGTCAACCTTTATTAACAATACGTAAACAACTCCAAAGGGAATACCAAGGTGGCTTCCGAAGTGGAAGATCCACTACAGACCAAATCTTCACAGCCAAAATAATGATGGAGAAGATGTGGGAAAACAATCTGGACCTAACACAAATCTTCGTAGATTTTAGGCACGCGTATGACAGCGCATAGATAGGAAAAAACTTTTTTAAATTATGCTGTACTTTCAAATACCAATTAAATTAGTACAACTGACAAGATTGACAATGGTACAGATGACAGGCAAAGTCAAATTCCAAACAAGTACGACAGAACCTTTTAATGTCACGAGACGGTTAAAACAGGGCGATGGGCCCAATTCTGTTCAATTTAGCACTTGAACATGTGATCAGAAAATTGTCAATTGATAGGAATTCAACATTAGAACATAAAATGGTCCAGATCGTAGAATATGAAGATGATATCAATATTATGGCAAGATCCCAAGGAAGAGTAAAAGAGACCTTCCAGGAACTCGAAGGTGAAGCAGAAGAGATAGGATTACAAATGAATACAGGTAAAACAAAGGTAATGATTACCACTCGAAGGAAACCAGGAAACCTGAACAGTTTGAAATCGAACCACTAAACCTGGAAATAGTTAATCGATTTAAATATCTGGATGTTGGAGTGCAGAAGATAATGAAGAAATAAGGAAAAGGATACAGGCCGCAAATAGAGCATATGCTTCGTTGACAACTATATTCAAGACAAGGAATATCCACCGTCAGTCCAAGGTCACATTATATAAAGTTATGATTAGACTGGTAATAACATGTGGCAGAGAGACTTGGACTCTGAACAAACAAGCCGCTAACATAGTCAATACCTTCGAAAGGAGAATTTTCAGGAGAATATATGGACCAATCCAAATCAATAGGATGTAGAGAACGCATCACAATGAGGAACTATACATGATCTGGCCCCCACTGTCCGACTGCATAGATTGCAATGGGCAGGACACATCATTAGGATGGAAAGCAACCGAATACCAAGGAAGGTATTGTTTAGTCAAATCGAGGGTAGAAGGCCTGTCGGAAGACCCAAGCATCGCTGGATTGACGCAGCGGAGAGGGATGCTGATAGTTTGCCTAAAATAAAACGATGGACATCGATCGCCAAGGACAGGGAAAAATGGAGGCGGATGATTATGGATGCTAAGGTTCGACTCCGAACTGTGACGCCATAGAAGAGAAGAAAAAGAAGAAGAAGAAGAAGAAGAAGAAAGAACTTCAAACTAAAGTCTTCCAACTGTTTTAATTTTAAAATATGTTTAATTGTTTAGTAGAGATGAAAAACATTCAGCGTAATTTCCAAAATTCTTTCATTTATAAACCTCTATTGAAAATATTACTCTCCTATACGGGTTAATCTAATACGGGTTTAATCAGACTAATTCTTTAGTCTCTTAGAAGACACTGAAATATTTGTTGTGTCAGACACAATACGTCGTCAGAGCGCGTTTGACTTGTCAATTTCGCCGGTTAATGACTGACTAAACTAGGCCCGTGTGGTGTAATTAGCAAGGTAAGAGAGGTGGATACGACGCTGATGATGATGATGATGAAGCACCGTACAAAGCGACGGCGCGGTATTATGTGGAAACGGATGTGATACAAATTGCAATGATCAAAGTTACGAGACTTGTCTGTTGCAGCAGCGGCAGCGTGCCGCTGAGACAGTGCCGCGACGTGCGATTCTGTGCATGACATCAATCAACATAGAGGTATTCACATACGCTTTAGTTAAGTGACTGACTGACTACATTCTCCGCGACGCGACAACAGAGAGCTATAAGTAGTATTCACCTTGTCACCACGACAAATATTCTGCTTGCTTTCATGCTAAAAACAACTTCTTTGTATATTAGCTGTATCATCAACATTGAATCACATCAAAAGTACTCTCGGTTCTTTCTCTTTGTTACAACTTTTATTATAATACATACGTAGGTACAATTTTAATCACAAAATTACCAGACATTGACGGCGCAGATTCGATGACAACAGACTTGTATATATACTCTGTACAGTTCTCTTTCAACATTAATTTTTCTTTACTCTTTTTTACTCTGTTATACATATCACACACATTGAATCACATCATAAAGAGAACTGATGATTTCCACTCTTCGTAATCTTTTAATATTACTTTCTTTTATTTCTGTTTTAAACAACAAGAATCACGTCAGAAAGAATCTTCTTTTTTGTCCCCCCCTTGATTTCAATACGTTACTCTTCTTCACAATCCTAAGGATTATCTTCTTCTTCTTCTTCTTCTTCTTCGTTTCATTCCGTCAGACTCTACGCTGCGGAACATTGGCGCAACAGCTGATCGATTCAGACAGACGACAATAGTATGCGCACCTTGTCACGACAAAGTCTGCTTTCACGTTAAAATTTCCATCTCTATTCTCTGTTGTCTGTACCAACACTGCGACGTATCAAAAAAAGTATTTACCAAAGAGGTATACTTCAAAAAGTATAAATCGCTACAATTTTAATCTGTCCCCAATGATATGGAACGGGGGTTGGCGTCTGTCACAATAGCAGAAGACAACAGACTTCGAAATCCTTTTCTCACAAAAATATTACACGAGGACACACATATTAATATACTTCTATCCGTGTTTTTTCGCCACCATTATACCACAGAATCACATAAAAAGCAGTCATCGTCTCTATAGTTTGTTGTTTCATTACTTTGTTCACAATTCTTGTGGAATCGTTTCTTTCCTCTTTACTCTTTGAGACTCGTCTACGCGAAGCATTGTACACAATTCCACTCAGCAAAAGACAAGGCGACATTGTAAGCACGCATATTATTTGGATATCAGACTATACGATAGTCCGTTGCTAAGAATTCGCCATGAGCTAACGTTGAAAGTTTATTTCCCGCGTTTACACTGTGGCTCTGCGTTTATTACACATGTAATAAATTGTCCGTCATGTCAACAAAGCGGAAACGGGTCACAGTAACGAATGAAGAAAAATTGGAGGCAATTCAAAGGATTAAAAATGACGAAATTTTGCGAACTGTGGCAGCCGATTTTGGTGTTGGTGTTCCTACTGTTTCTGATTGGATCAAGATGAAAAATAAGTTAGAAGAGAACAAACTTCGAAGATGCCAAACAAGAAAGCAATGAAGACGTGTCACAGAACGAGAAAGTAAATGAGGCTATTTTTTAATGGTTCACGCAACAAAGGGACGATGAAGACGATGACGTAGCAGAGATCAGCACCCACGACACCGCTGACGAAATCTTTAATGCCTTAGGTGTAAGAGATTTTATTTTGTGCTAGGGCATTAAATTAGACTATACGAAATACGCGTTTTTGTCACGGAGTTTTATTCATATTTTTACATAGCGTTACGGTTCGTCGAAAGATCTGAAGAATCAAAGCTCTCTGACGTTCTGCTGATGAAGCGATAGCGAGATATTGCTGCAAGAAAGCGATGTGAAAAGACAAAGCAAAGGAAAAGAAGATTTTTAAAAAAATCATAAAACTAGTGTTTATGATGTAAACTAGTGACTTTTTTATGTAAATAGTTTGATTTTTATTAAAATCTTTCGATAATATTGTATATTGCCTTCAGTTATTTTACCTCACACTTTAAAAAATAATACCTTAATTATTATCAAAAATTTTGGTTATCCGAAACCGCATTCCCCCCCCCCTTTGATTCGGTTAACAGAGGTTCTACTGTATAAAACAATCGTAAGCAGGCACAAATAACGACAATAATTGTATAATATTTTTGAGAGAGAGAGAGAGAGACGTAGACATGACAGATAGACGCAATAATCAGCGGAGAAAGAAGGAGAGAGAATCAGAAATCAACAGACAGAAAAAGACAAAAGTCAGCAGTCAGAGAAAGAATAAGACAACGTGAGAGGAGAGGGAGAGAGACAGACAGACAGATAAATAAGAATGAACAGACAGAAGAGGAGACAATCAGAAGTCAGCAAACTGGAAACAGTGACGTATCCAGAATTTGGCCTGTGAGGGGTGCGGTGTCGGGTCGGCTTCACACAAAAGAACAAGACAGACAACGCGAGAGGAGAGGGAGAGAGAGACAGACAGATAAATAAGAATGAACAGACAGAAGAGGAGACAATCAGAAGTCAGCAAACTGGAAACAGTGACGTATCCAGAATTTGGCCTGTGAGGGGTCCGGTGTCGGGTCGGCTTCACACAAAAGAAAAAGTTAAGACTAATCAACATTAATATCTTTAAAGTGGCTGAGTTCAGTCCCATTAAAGTAAACGGTAATAACAGAGTACAAATACGCTTTATTGAAACTTTTGTTTACAAGACAGGCCCTACTTATGCGCTGAATTGATTCTGCTATAGGCCTATTTCATATTTAAAACGTATATTCTACGCTAATACTGCATAATAAGCCTGTGTTTGTATATTTAAAAAAATAATTACTACTATATTAGCCCACACGGCTAAAAAAAAGAAATAATCAAACAATTAATAAGCCGAAAAACTAAAAAAAGATTAATAAACTTCGTCAACTTTTTCGACCCTCATGGGGGGGGTCCGGTATCGTTCATCCCCCATCCCGCCCGTAAATGTGCCCCAGAGTGCGGGACGAAAGGCACGCCTGTCGCCCGCTCGTGTGCTGCATCCCGAGCTTCTAACAGAACTCCTGCTGCAGGGAGCACAGATGTGCTGGATGTTGAGGGTGTGGTCTGCTGCCGGCCGTGGGTCTTCAATTAGTTACCTATTTGAGGGGGAGTGTTCGCCGAGGCCAGGTCCAAGATTCACCTGGCACAGATTGGTAGCGACCGAGGGCGCTAATGAGGTGGTTGCCCTGAAAGCGGGCGGTGCGGGACAGTGTCCGTATAGTGGCGTCAAGGGAACGAACACGCAGGGATTCTCGGATAATTTTATTGGAAGTCAGTTAGTGGGCTTTGCATGCCCAGCGCAATTCTCGGTCCAGGAGAGACTGAAGCTTCTGCTTATGGGTCTTGGCCAAGTAGCACCACACGGGGTAACCATCGGCATCACATACTGTAGGTGGTGACGATCAGCTTCCCTAGGCGGCGGGTCATAGAGTTACTGCAAAGCAGGGGACGGGCGGCCTTGCGGCTACTTGCTCGGAGTGTGTCTGCCAGGTGAGACGTCAGTCAAGGTGGAGCCCGAGGTACTCAAGGCAAGGGAGTATCGCTGTCACCTACGTAGAGTCTGTCAGGAAGCCTTAAGCGCCTGCAGAAGACTATGGCTGTGCTCTTGGCCGCGTTGATAGGAACCGTCCATTTCTTTGCCTACTCAACGTACTCGCTAAGCTGCTCCTGGAGCCGGATAACTGTCGTTTCAGCTCGACGATCGACGGCATACATCGCCGTGTCGGTGAACATGGCCAATTTGGTGCCCGGCAACTTAAGCACGTCATTGACGTACACAGGAAATGCGCCCCTGGCTAGAAAAGATAGAGAGAAAGTCAAGAAGAATGAGCAGACAGCAAGGAAGACAATCAGAAGTCAGCAAAAAGGAGGAGGAGAGAGAAACCGAGAGTGAGAGTCAGCAGAAATCGGCAGACAGAAAAACCGGGAAGAGAGAGAGAGAGAGAGAGAGAGAGAGAGAGAGAGAGAGAGAGAGAGAGAGAGAGAGAGAGAGACAGAGACAGCAGAAATCGACAGACAGGAAAAGAGTGAAAGAGAGCGATAGATAGACAGACAGACAGAAGTTAGGAGGACAGACAGAGAGAGAGTGGAAGTAAACAAAGAGAAAACAATGTTACTATTAGTGAGTAGGCCTATACACGGTACATATATCGGAATGGGATGTAGAGGTTCATAAGCATTCTTCATGACTGGAACAAAACAAACTAAAATATTGTTATTTTTGTTCTAACAACGCAAGAAACATACAGCCACAATACTATAGCCTATGCGTATGGTACTTTATATGAAGTGTTTATCAATAGAAGAAAAGTTTTCACACAACTCTCTAAGAAAACTTAACTTGTGTTTCTTATCGAGTGTTTGGAAACGCGCGCGCGCGCGCGCGCGCGCGCGTGTATGAAACCAATATCAATAAAAGCCTCCATACAATTCTACGGAGGCAGTGCTGCCACTATGCCGGTACAAAATATATCCACCAACAACACCCCTCCATTACAGCACGGTAAGTGCCTACTTATTATTGTTGTTGTTTGGAGAGAGAAAAAACCTTGCAACTTAATCGTAAGTAGTCTACATTGTGAAGGACGTCAAGAGGTCTACTCTCCAGCAATAACAGCAGTAATGCGCGTCAGCCAACTTCGCGGGGCTGTGCCCTCACTGATTTAGCTAACGTGACGTGCGCCTACAGATAAACTAGTATTTGAAAATAACAGGTACGAACGAAACCGTTCCAAAAAAATAACATGTACAAATACCTGTTATTACATACGTATTATACACATACCTACTGTATTGGACCCAATCTGCAGTAGTTAGAGTAGATAAAGAGAAAACTGAAGAAATACACATTCTGCGTGGAGTAAGACAAGGATGTATACTATCTCCGCTTTTATTCAACATCTACTCGGAAGGTATTTTTAGAGACGTTAGATGAATGTGATGTGGGAATCTCTCTGAACGGTGAAAGAATAAATAACATACGTTATGCGGACGATACTGTCATATTGGCAGATAGCTTAGAGGGGCTGCAACAACTAATGAATAGAGTGACAGGAAGCACCCGTAGATATGGTCTAGACATCAGTGTTAATAAAACTAAACTAATGATTGTATCTAAGAACAAGTTCACAAACTGCACCCTTAATATAAACAAAAAGGCCAGTTGAACGTGTAAGCAAATTTACATATCTTGGTACTATAGTCAGTGAAGAATGGGACCATTCTCAAGAAGTAAAGAACTGAATTAAAAAGGCAAGAGAAGCGTATACTAAAATGAGCAGTTTATTCAAAAGTCACGATTTAACAATAAACACAAAGATGAGACTTCTACGCTGCTACGTATTCTCGGTCCTTTTCTACGGTGTAGAATCTTGGACTTTGACTGAAGCCACAACTAAAAAATTGGAATCTTTCGAAATGTGGCTTTACCGTAGAATACTGAGCATTTCATGGACAGCACATATATAACTAATGTTGAAATTTTTAGAAAGATGAGAAAAGAAAGGGAAGTTATGATCACAGTGAAGTTAAGAAAGCGTCAGTATCTGGGACATCACATGAGAAATGAACAGAGATTTTACTTATTGCAGTCCATACTATAGGGAAAAGTGCTTGGAAACAAAGGAGTTGGGCGACCGAGAATCTCATGGCTGAGAAATTTAAGGACCTGGTTTGGCATGAATACAACTGACTTATTCCGTGCAGCAGTACAGAAAGTTAAAATAGTTTGTATGATATCCAACACTCGAAACGGATAGGAACTATCAGAAGAAAAAGAAGAAGAAGATATACGTATTATACATAGCCTATGCCTGTATTATATAATTTGTTATAGGAAATAAATTGAAACTAAAAGTATTAACAATGTTACTCTACACTGTGACTTTATTAAGCTATTACTGTTTAAAAGAAAATGAAGAAACAAGAGAATATATAGGCCTATCTCCCTTTGGGAATACTAATTTAAGTTTTCACTAGGAGTGAACAAACTGACAGATTGCAATATTAAATTATTGATTCCATTTTGATTAGACAAATCAGTTGCGAAACTCAGTCAACGAAATTTAGAGTGCACGTAATAGCACAACAAATAATGTCAAAAAAATATCAGAAACATAATAAAAAGCCACAATATAATAAATGTATGATTTTAAATAATAAAATAAACTTTAAATATAATTTATTTATATTTAAATAATAATATAATAAATAATAATAGGCCTACTCTAGAAAATAAAAAATAATTAAATAAAATTTAAATAATAAAATTTTAGATTAATAAAATAAACATTAAATATATAATAAATAGCTGACTATATAAACATTAAAACAATCGAAAATAGACTCGAAATAAAATCGATTATCCGTTACCTATATTGTAAGCGAAACATTCAATTACAATTCAAACAAACCTCTGAAGATACAGAATAGTCACTGTGAAACGTGCGTCAGGTGAAAATAAACCTACGTGCAGTGTATTTATTTATTGAAGGTATTACATGGGAGACCTGCAGGAAACTCAACGAATTACTTACAAAAAAACTATATAGTTTGGTAACTTTTGACTGTCTGTCGGTTGTGGAACAGAGTATTGTTTATCTTTTATTTGTAATTAATGCTTGATGCCTTTACTTGGTGAAAATCCATTGTAAATTATAGTAAAAAATAAAACCATAAAATAGTTTTAGTGATTTTCACTCGTCAATTTATTAAAATTATAAATCCATGACAGTATAATTTTAATAAATTGACGAGTGAAAAACTATTTTATGGTTTTATTTTTTACTATAATCTTTTATTTGTGATGTTTTAGCGTTTGTTTTGGCCTGAAGACGGCTGCAGTTGCAGTTTGCGTACCCGAAACGTCGGTGGCAGTGACGGAAGAAGTCCGTCCGTCTAGCAGTAGGCTTAACGTCAACAACCCACCACTGACGGCTTTTAAAGAAATTATCATCAATTTCTTTTCCATAAAGTAAGCAGTGTACTTGGTTTAGTCCTTAGTCCTGTAAGTAGGACTTGCCCGAATAGTCAGACGTGGTGGCGTCGAGCGGTCGACAAGTCCTATTGGGATTCCTTTACATAAGTACTCGGAATAATATCAGGTGGAACGGAATGTGGCTAGTGGTTGGATACGGAGTACTTGTTGAGATTCGCTCGCGATAGAGTACTCCCGTCTGAAGTGAGGTGACCCGGTCACATATTGCGCGTTTAAAACGGAATCTCAGAGAATCTTCCAAATACGAATTGATCTCTAAATTAACGGGTGTTGCCCGAGCTACGCCGATGGTCAACACAATGTGAGGATTATCCCAATGAGTAGGGTCGAGGTGCGCCGATTCGAAGTGTTTCAAGTTTTAATTTTCTTTTGAATAATTTGGACCTACCTTAATAAATAGTTGGGCTTTTAAGTTCATTAAAAAGAAAACAACAAGAAAAAGAGTAAAATGTATTCAAATACAAATACTTTTACTTTCTATACTTTTATTAATTTTAGTTTACCCTTAATTTTTACTTTTATTATTTTCAAGCTTTTTAGCGAAAAATAATAGTTATTATAATCTTCAGTTCTTTTCTATATATTCTTTTCTCGAAAATAAATAAATATAGTTTCATGCAAGTAAAATATGTACGTGATTTAGCCTCTGGCGCTGAAAATATTCCGAGAAGTATTGGAATTTTAAAGCTTTCGTTGAATAAATTATCCGCTAACTGTCCCAAACAACCAACTAACAAATCCAACCAAACAACCAAACATGAATAAATATTAAACCAACTTTACCATTTAACATCACAGGACGATGTGACCAATATATTGAACGACGTTTCAGCCTTGACAATTACTTCTTGCAGGTAGCAGTCGCTGTTGAAAGCACTGTATCAGTGAATGGAGGAGTTTATTTACAACATATTTACATTAAATATTTACAATAAGTAGAAGGTGGTGAAGAACGATTTCTATTGGCTGTTATCTGTTGTGACTTAAACTCGGAATGGCCCATCGCTAAGTGTGCGGGCGCTTCGCTTCCGGTCATTTACCTGATTCTTTTGACCATCAGCACACCTACGGGGGACGCACGGATCCTCGGCCACTGATCACTACTGAGATCAGTACTAACATACGCAGCCCCAGCCTGGTGGCGACTTCTCTCTGATAGTACAAAGCATAAGCTGGAACAGATGCGTCCGAATCCTGTCCAACTCGCCCTGGTTTGTTTGCAACCAAGCCAAAAGGACGGGTCTCCGTCTGCCAACGGTGGAAGAGGTCGTCTTCAGACTTTCTGTTACCCTCTTCTTCCGTGCGGCAGATTCCCATCACCCACACTTACGTGATCTGGTCCCCCGTGCCACATCGTAAACCGACCCCACACTCTGCTAGACGACCCCTCATAGTCTCCTACATAGGGCCCTTCTCTTGAGGGAACCAGTACCTACATGACAACCTACTAAACACACGCCGAAGCCCGAACTGTCCTGAATAGCTGTCTTAGCCGATCGTGGCCTCGGCGGGGCTGTCTCATGTCAGTTATGCAAGAGCCTTCTTTCATTAGGCGCCCGCCCCGGATACACGGGCTGGTGTGAGCACACCACCGCTGACCGGTCAGAGGGGCCGCGTCGGAGGCAGCAGTGCTGACCAACCGGTCCTCAAACGTACCATGAGGTACCACCGATGTTACTCGCATGCGTCACCACTGGTTCAGAGCACTAGGCTACACCCAAAAACGATCAGCTGAGCACCTTACTTTTTGGGATCCTCTCCTCCTATCCACAAAACAATAGGAGTATGCCAATTCACAACCACACGACCTTGAAAACCCTAACGACCTTGAGACAGTTCGATACTTGGAGTCATCGGAGGAGTCTCTCCTGGCGCTGCTACCTCGCAGGGGCCTTGAGCCCCCCCCCCCCATCAGCTACAGCTACAGGGATCCTCGGCCTTAACGTTATTGGGGTTTCGTACCGCCTATGCTACCCATGTTAATTTTAACGATTTCGATTTACCTTTTCTCAGCAACTCAGCAACGATAAATAATGATACGGTATTCAGCAATTTTTCTGTATTATTACTACAGCCATACATCAAATTTTAACACAGGAATTTTCAGAAATGTTATTTTGTACAATTGCTACATAGAATATAAAACATAAAATAAAATTAGCCTATTTTTTGTACACATATAATTTTTATTCTTATCTGTTTTTAAAGTAACTGTATTGCGGCCAGTAGTATTGTATGCTTCAGAAGCCTGGACCATGACCCCAGCCCAGGAAAATATGATCAGAAGATGGGAAAGGAAGATATATGGAGGTGTACTAGATACTGGAATGTGGTGTATGAGGACAAATGCCGAATTGTACGATCTATACAAGGAACCGGATATCGTCACAGCAATAAAACAAGTCAGAATTAGGCGGGTAGGTCACGTACAAAGAATGACAATGGAAAGGGCAGTGAAAAATGATTCATTGGAGAACCAAGAGGTAGGCCAAGAAGAAGATGGGTGGACGATGTAGGTGAATATTTGAGAAGACTGGTCGTCAGAAGGTGGCGAAGAGTCGCACAGGATAGAGAAGAGTGGAGACACGTCGTTTTGGAGGCCAGGACTCTTCATGAGCTGTAGCGCGTGGGTAGTAGTAGTTTTTAAAGTAGGGCTTAAATACAGAATGGATGTGTTGAACTATGTACAATTATTAAAGCAGTACCTGGTGAAAAAATTAAAATTCGAACTTTTGTTCGATCCTGAAAAAAGGTACACAACATCAGGTAAATAAAAAAAAGTTTTCGGAAAACTGGTTTTTCTGGTTTTCTACGTATGAAAGTGTCAGTCAGTACAGTCCACTTTCACATGAGGGGCCTGTCCACAATCTTCTGACAGAAATTCTTTTCAGACTTCCTAATTCTTTTTTGCTATTTTGGCTCTCTGTTTACAGTATCTCGCAAAACTACACAATTATCAAAACTTAGTAGGAGGCTGTGGTAAATTCATAATACCACAAAATATATTTTACTTGCCGTGGGCCCGTTTACGACAGCACGAGGACCGTATAGAGGCCTAGGACTTGCATCAAGCAAAGTTGTTGTTTCTTTATCATTATGGCCTAAGTATAATATGGAAGAACTAAAATAGTTAGTTTCGTAAAATTTCGCAATTAAAATGTATGTTTCCTTGTATCACATATATCCGACCAAGGAAGTCTTGGCTCCAGAAATATTGAAACCAAATGATGAAAGATAGTACGGCGTGTTTATGGGCCGGTTAAGGTAGATGACAAATGGAGGGTAAGAAATAACAAGGAGATAGATGAGCTGTAGGAAAGTTATGGAATGAACGAAGGAAAAGAGGAAGACCACCGATCACCTGGATAGAAGAAATTGAGACTATATTGAGGGAACGAGAAATTGAAGAAGATCTTTGGATGGACATGCAGCAGTGGAAGATGAGAATTCAATCGCTTCTGTAACCTTTGGTTCCGGAAAATGTGTAAACATTCTACAACCGTAATAAATAATAATAATAGTAATAATAGATGAGGTATTGTAGCATCAGGACACCGTAAGAATCGTAAAGGCTCAACGAATACAATGGCTGGGTCACCTAGAGCGGATGGATGATGAGCGTATGCCAAAGAAAATCCTGACGGCACAGGTATATTAAAGCAAAAAGAGGGGTGGACCTAGGATAAGATGGTTGGATGATGTGCTGCAAGATCTCTGAAAAACGGATGTGCGGGGTTACGCTGGATGGTAATGGATACTAGACACAAGCGAACATTGCTGTTGGAAGCCAGGGCTCACGTTGGGCTACAGAAGAAGAAGGTGTGGCCTCTGTCTACATGTTCCTATATTTTGTTGTTCTTCACAATTCTTGCTTCTTCAATTTGTCTTTCCTTTATGAAATTCAGAAAATAATTCAGTTCTTGATGTAAAATTTAAGCAGCCAAAAAATGTTCGTAAATATTCAAATAAAATATCATCACTCCAAGGACTAGGCCTTAGACCTGTTTCCGGAACCCATCTCCTCCTCGGTCTACCGACATCTCTCTTCCCAGTAGGGTAATAACCTAAGACAGCCACAGGTAGACGGATATCAGGCATGCGATTCAAGTGTTCACACCATCTCCTTCTGTGGTCTTCAATCTTCTGGTGCAATTATACAATGTTTAAATCGCGTTCCTTCTCCGATCCAAGAGAGAATAACCTTGTGTTCCCCTTAAAAATTTCATTTCGGCTGCGTGAATTCTCTGCACGTCCCTTTTACCAAGAGTCCGTGTCTCACTAGCGTACAGGAATGTAGGTACAGCCACAGTTTTATAATAGTGCTCCCAACAAACTTCATACTGATAAAAGTAAGAAATAACAAGGAGATAGTTGCACTGTTCTTGGGTGTGGTACCTTCTCCTTGTCTTTCCCATCTGGTCTGTCTTGACCAACTCTTGTTTTCTAGACCCCGAAGCTATTAGAGTATTCGAGGGCTAAGGGTCCTACTTTTACTAACTATATATTCTCTTGCCTGGCAGAAGGCATAAACTGCAGTTGTTAAGCAATTGAAGGAAAAACATACGGAAGTGGCAGGCCAGGTACTCTGCAAAAACACTCCCTTTGGAGGCAGGTCTTATAGAGTCTGGGGAGGGTCATCTGTTGCTTGACACAATGCGTGAAACTGGAAACAAATTATGTGGAAACAATATGACATCCGGTTGCTAGAATATCGGTGCTAGCCAGAACTTCACCAAGCAATAGAAAGACCATATTGCCAGGTTTTAGTGATATATTGAAGCACCGGGACACCGTAAAATTCATAAAGGCTCAACGAATACAATGGTTAGATCACCTACAGCGGATGGATGATCAGCGTATCCCAAAGAAAATCCTGAGAACGTAGTCTATGAAATCATACAGAGGGGCCGACCTAAGATATGATGGTTGGATGATGTGCTGGAAGATCTCAGAAGAATGGATGTGAGTGGTTACACTGTGATGGCAATGGACAGGAGACTTTGGAGAAGATTCGTGTTGGAAGTCAGGGCTCACGTTGGGCTGTAGTGCTGAAGAACAAAAATCCGTAAATGATCGAAACATATTTTTTTTTTTAATCACAATTAAAAATAAATTGAATTTTCAATTGAAGTTCATGACATAATATTGAAGTTCAACAACTTAATATAATAATTATTTATTTTTTGAATATATTTTATTTAACGTGTCCACTGTTCGTGAGTAATAACTAAGTGTTTGGAGACACACGTTTTTTTTTTCGTGGGCGCCTCGAAGGATTTGATTTTTTTTGTTTAACTTGTTATCTAATTTAGTTCACAGCAATAATTTCTTGAAAACGATAATTATTTATTACGTTCTAATAGGTTATTAACAAATCGACGACTTTAAAAACTTATATTTATTTATATTTCATCGAAATCTAGATGAGTTGTGATTTATTGAGTATAACAACTTCAGCAAATTATTATTTTCTACAATAAGGTACAATAACATAACAAAATATCAGTTTGTAACAGACAAGATTTTATTTATTTACTTATCTGTTTATGACATAATTGGTATCACAGGTTTGGGAGCCGTGCCTGTGGTATCAGATACTACAACGATCGGTAGGCTGTGATTCACAGGAAATCCAACTGGCTGTGGGCGGACTCGCTTAGTCATTGAGTTAAGACAGTAACAGCCGTTACAATCCGTGACAACAATATAAATAAGTTTAACAAAAAATCGGCATTGAGAAAACCATACATGACTTCCATGTTCTAATTAATTATAAAATTATTTTTAATATGTACACTGAAAACGAAACTAAATATATCAGTATGCTTTTGGTAAAAACGCTGAGAAAGATAATCAAAATACGAATTGTAGCCCACCTAGTTGTTAATATTTTAAAAATAAAGAATTAATTTGATTAAATTATCTTTTATGTAAACATCGCGAAAGAAAGCGAATACCGCCCAGCGTTTTTAATCTGTGAATTTGTGAAAACGAAAAATTATTTTAACTTATGCTAAACTTGTGTTGCTACCACTAATACTCACTTACACTTCCATGAGCCCTTTCAAGCCTCTCGGCTCATCTTCAGATGGAACCAACCAATATTTTCCATATAATGGAAACGATGTTGTTTCCATCTGAAGATGAGCCGAGAGGCTCGAAAGCGCTCATGGAAGTGTAAGTGAGTATTAGTGGTAGCAACACAAGTTTAGCATAAGTTAGACTTAACCACTAAATTGTATTTATCGTTTAAGAAAAATTATTTTGTTTACCTATCCGTAGTTACGATATTTTGTTTACATGGAACGATATCAATTGTTAATATTTTATTGAATTTTTTTTAAGTTTTCGGTCGAATAAATTTATAACGTCAATACAAAAAATTACCCCTTTCCCCTTCAACTACCCTTTTTATTTATAGATATTTCATCTAAGTTTCTACAGTGGATTATTATAACCTTCTTTTCAGGATACTTTATTTATCAAAATTAAATACTTTATTCTTGTTAAAACGTAAAACATTGCAGGTAAACTATCTCTTCCCCTTAACCGATCTTCACCAAAATCAATAGGTCTTGAGCCCTCTACAACTGGGGCACATATACAAAATATTATTCGATTCTGTTTGATTTTGCGGCAGTTAACGTTCGGCCATATAAAAAAAATTTCACACAGGCACACACAAGACACTTTTCGGAAAATGACTTTTCTTCATGTTTTGAGGGCAGTACAATCAGAATTTGCCCTTATCTGGGACACGATTTTTTTCGCAACAGACTCAGTCTGTAACTGATTACAGAGCAGTTGCGGCCTGTTTTTACTACCCTTGAAAACGTAGCCTTGAAATCAGTTGCGTAGTGCAATAGAGGCTTATAAACTGATCAGTAGCTTAGTGGTCTTATTTACACGTATAATTTGTAAGCATACACTTATTCATATGTAGGCTTACTATGTATAGACCTATGTTTAATTATTATATACTTATTATACATATACCAGTATTATATAATTTCTTATAAGAAATAAATTGAAACTAAAAGTATTTACAGTGTTGCTTTACACTGTGACTTTACTAAGCTGTTACTGTTTAAAAGAAAATGAAGAAACAAGAGAATGTATAGCCCTATCTTCCATTGGGAATACTAATTTAAGTTTTCACGAGTAAACAAACTGACATAGATTTAACATTAAATTATTGATTCCATTTTGGTTACACAAATCAGTTGCGAAACTTAGGCAATGAAATTTAGAGTGGACGTAATAGCACAACAAAGAATGTCAAAATTTACGTGAGATGTGCAGTGAAGTTAAAATCATCTCAGAAAGCACATTAACAAAAAGTACTATATGGGCTGTCACTCACTCTGGAGGTTATTACACAATATAATTGGCTTTTTCAAAATTTATCAAGTTGGTGACTATTATAATATATAATATGTTATTATAATCTGTATTATATATCTACATAATACACGAGAATAAATGTAACATCGGTCTGAATTTGTTTCATTTCTTAAAAACAGCTTCATCTCTTTGGCATAGAGATATTCTGAACCTCACTGTTTTGATTCGTTTTGTACTTGTATGGCAATCGGCACATGCGCAGAATGAAGTATTCAGCACGAAAAAGTCGGTTCGTACTCGTGTACTCGTAATACTCGTAGTACTCGTTTACTTGTTGTTACTTGTGTACTTGTTTACTCGTTAGTTGGGTAAGGGGGTCCCGCGACTCGGAACCGTGAGTAATCGGAACGGGGATTTCGACTTTCAGTTATTGTTGAATCGGAACGGTCACTGTTATATCCGTTCCACAAAAATATCGTTCCAAAATACCTGTTATAGGTATATCGGCCCACCTCTAGTGCGCAGTTTAGCCAGGTGTTTACGCAGTTTGCAGGCCTGTGCTACTGGACCCTCTTTTGCAACGATAAACTACACAGTTCACTCAGTTAAACGTACAGTTCGCTCAGTTGACACGTGGTTGATACTCAGCTATCACCTTGGCCCCTCATCAAAAAAAGAAGCCCCCTCCTCGCATTCATTGAAGCCTACCGGTCGCTTCCCGAGCTGCGGCATATCAAAATCCTCTCATACTCTAACCGTGTCAAAAAAAAAAAAAATTGCTGCATACGATGTATTGATCGAAAAATTGAAAGTTATTGAGCCTGACGCGACGCGTGACAGTGTTGTCGAAAAAAATTAATTACCTCCGATCCGCTTTTCGAGAAGAGGTAAAGAAAGTTAATGATTCGAAAAAATCGGAAACTTCAACTGACGATGTGTATATCGCGACCGGACGGAATTGACGAAACTGAGGGAAAACTGGGGATAAAACTGACGTGCCCCTACATTTTCAGTTCAGTTCATTGTACAGTTTTTTACCCAGTTGTTTAGGGCAGTTAGCTCCGCAGTAACCTACACGTTGGTGGGCCCTGTTAGACCGAGTTGTGGTAACTAATCCCCTCGGTAAGCAAACGTGAGATGGGGGTTCTGTCAGAGCAGTCTGGGGGTATCGTGGGTCCTGGATGTGTATCTAGTCTGGAGGCGGAGGAGTATACAGTAGGCCAACGGCTGCACACATGGGCTGAGTCAGTTAGTCTACTGCGATCGGGCAGAGAGAGCTCGTCAGCTGTGGTGAAAGCACCTCTCTAGGGAAAGAGCAGCCCGAAATAAAAGTTCCCGGTTTCTTCAAGTTGGGTGTTGGATCGGAGAAATCACATATCCCAACTGTGAAACTCTTTTATGTGCAGAAACCTATCATTTTCTCAGCCAGTCAGTTCTACAAACTGGCGGAGACTGTTAAAGGAGGCCTTGACTCAGTAATGGGTTGTCGTGCCGTTGAAGAAGAACTGCGCAGTAAAACTGAGAGAGTGTGAGCCTCTTTATACAACAGTTACTACAACAAGTTAAAAGACTGAATGTAATAGTCGACAGTGACAACCTGAACTTTGGCAGCCACAAAACTTGCAAAAACAGCATTTTTTTGTGTTTCTACGTAAACTACAGGCCAAAACTAGGTGTGGACACGAAAAATATGCACTTTTTATTTTTGCAAGTTGTAAAAAAACTGCATAATTACTTATAGCGCGATACAGCATTGAAACACAGTGTGCTGCTTCGAGTCGGTTGCTTTTTCTGTGATATGCACAAAAAAAGAACATTATTGAAAAAACGAGTAGGGTACTAGTGGAAAACGAGTTCTGTCACAAAAAGGGAGACATGTCATGTAGGTATAGTAACAGGAAAGGCCACGTCGCCTTACTTCAGGTTTCTTTTTTTTATGTGGTTTTCACAAAAAGTTAGGTTAGTTTGCACGTTAACCGCGTACGCAGCTAAATTAGACGTGGATTCCACTTAGAAAATGAAAATACGACGCGTTTTACATTATTTGGATCGCACAATTGTTTTTTGCAAAAGAAAATTGTGATTTTTTTCACATCCCCACTTAGTTTTGACCTGTAGTTTTTGCGTAGAAACACACAAAAATGCTGTTTTTGCTAGTTCTGTGGCTACCAGAGCTCAGGTTGTGTCACTCGGAACTATTACCAAATTAATTATAATTATAATTTTAACAATGAATGGTTTGCGAGGATTGGTCAAAAAAGTATAACACAAATTTTAAATTATTTGTGCCAATAATTTAAAATTTGTGTTATACTTTTTTGACTGATCCTCGCAAACCCTTCATTGTTAAAATTCATTGATTGACGGTCACTACGAATTTAAGGATTTATACTTACAGTGTGTGTGTGTGTGTGTGTGTGTGTGTTTCGTTCTTATTATTTAATTACACATACTCGCCCCCCCCAAATCGCGGAAAACTGTAATCATGTTTCCAGGCCCGGATTTTTGCAAATGAGATATTTGCAATAGAGATAGTTGAAATCACTATTTTCAGCAACTTTTTTTCAGCAGTCAAGGAGAATTGAATTACTTGTTGGAGGGGGGGCGCTAACAATAGTGCCTACTTGAGTCTGCAGACTGAGAGCGTGAAGCATAGCGGATGAATTGAATATTAAAATGAATATTGATTGTGGTCACAGTTAAATATTAAAACATAATATAGAATTAATTTAACCATATCGTTGTACTCCATCTATTACCCTGAATTGTAGTTTTTGTTTTAACCTTTGTTTCCTCCAGAAACAAACACAATTTCACTGGCTCCCCAGATAAATATGAACCTTTTGACTACATCGTCGCATTAGTATATGAAATGTACGTTTATTAAGAAAACTTATTTTATACTGTTTTGCCGGTTTTTAAGTTCAGTTTTTTGTACTCACAATGTTGGTTTTGATATATATTGCTGTAATCAGTTGCTTGCGGTAAAACTCCTCTTTACCTGTGCACTAACTTCGCAGGTTGGTTTCGTGTTTATCTGGAGTCAATTTAATCAATTATTTTTGTTTCTAGAGTGATAAACGCTGAAACAAAATATACAATTCAGGGTCATAATAGGTATGTAATAAATGGTATGATATGAATTTATTCTCAATTGTGTTTATTATTTATCTTCGAGAATTATATAATTACCTTTATAACATAGGAAGTTAAAATTTGTACAGTTATTCTACTAATACCATTTGTCTGCTAGAATTACAAAAATTTTTTAAAAACTGACCGAAATAAAAAAGGTTTTATTTAAAAAATTTAGAAAATTATAAATGTTGTAAATTTACTATTCTAGTGCCATAACAATCTGTAAGTGTGATGATTAATCTGTACAAATTTCAAGTCTGTAGCACAAAATAGATGCTGAGAAAATGGCATTTTAACATATACGGTTCCCACCCCCCCTTAAATTGACAAGTCCCTTCGAAATGTTACACGAACTTCACATTTTCACATCGAACACTTACAGCGCGTGTACCTAATAAAAACTGTTACACTAAAAATAAAATGACAAAACTTTAAAATGAAACATCGAAATGCTTACAGGACATGTATAGGTAGGTTAGACACGAATACACAACAGACACTTGAATACACAAAAAATTTACTCTTGAGTTTACGTATTTGAAACCGTGAACTTAATAAAATTATTGTGCTAAAATAAATACACAAACTTTAACCAAACGTTTACCAAACTCACATCTGACAACAGAATATAGGTGGGCATAGATGAGAACGAAGGTAGCCGAAGTTGCCCGAGTGGCTTCACGCTGTCAGTCTCTAGACTCAAGTATAGTGCCTAGGGGCGGCAGGATACCTAAATCCGGGCCTGCATATTTGGTAGTCCTTCGAAAGTAGCACAATCAACTATTGAAGACACATTACATTCTAATTCACAAATTACACAGCTTGTAGAATAAGCTGCTAGATTTATTTTGTGTGAGTACACACAAATCACTGACTAAAATTATTTATCACAAGAATCAAATAAATAACATAAGTAAATAGTATTTACGTAAAAAAAAGACAATTATCAAATGGTTAATAGTTATTAGAAATTCGTCAAGTGGACGAGTCCATTGTCGTGAACAATGAAAGCTTATAATGTCTACTACAAATTTCCCAAATACAAAACATTATTGCTGCAGAATTTATTATTCATTTAGTATGATTGTGATTACTAAAGTTACCATCACGTATTATTGTTGGTAGTTTTCTGTAAAGTTTAATAGTTAATACTAAATGTGAACGTTTTCAACAACGAAATCTATTACCGTTGGTTTATCAATTTCCAGTAACGTTTAGCGTAGGCCTATCAGTAATCATGCATAATGTAAAAAGGGTCCTTATTCATTGACAGAACCAATATACTAAATCTGAACTTCGTTTTTAAACTAATTATTGAACAAACATAATTTTACACCAAGCATCGACGCCATTCGCTCAACAAAAACTTGGGACAACGTTCGGTATTTTAATTATTGTTAAGTATTCAAGAAAATCTGATATTGTTTACACTTATTTACCTTTATCAACTGCTTTAATCTTGGGAAAAACTGTTGTTCGTCGTTTTAAACACTAACACAGTTAAAAATAACATTTATTAAGTAGATATTTACGTTGAGGTATAACTTATTCCACTAACGAAGTGACGCTTTGTGAAAAACACGGCCTGCACTATCTGCTTGTGTCTGCGACTTGTATGTTTAGTTCACCAAACCGCTGATTGACAGTTTCTTCTTCTTCATACCGTCTACCGATTGTTTCTCTGTACTCAGCTTAAGAATTAACCTACTGTCAGCTGTTTCTTTTTAATCTAGTTATTCCTTTAATTTATTCGTTAAATAATAGCCCTAATTAAATATAATGCAATTCTTATAATGTGTATTATTTTCGTTCTAAAAAAATAATATTTTTATTTCTTTAAACAGTAAGCTACAGACCAAAAACCATTATTACCTGACCTCACAAATGAAAACAACATGTATTTTCGCTTTAAATTAAGAAACAGAATAAGTTACAATTAGTACACTTCTTCTTCTTCACATCGTAGTATATCGATACAATCGCATAATCAAAACATCGAAAATGTAGTGCGGGTACGGATATTGGGAAAGTACCGGATATTGTCACATGAAGGTGATCTGTTCAACAATCGTCGATTCGAATAATTTTATTCGGGAAGTAAGTGTCGCTTATACGAAGGATAAGATGAGATGAGATGATGATGACGACGACGATGATGATGGTGGTGGTGGTGACAAATCAACAGGCAAGGCAGCAGCAGGCTTGAACTTTTGAACACGTTTGTTTGTTTAAATACAGATATTGAGCAGTTCCTTGTAATGAATTTTAATTACGGTAATTCTGAAAGCAGCAAATTGTACAATGTAAATTTTATTGGTTGGAATAAAAACGGTGAACTTTATAACGGCCATGGGTCCGTAGCGTGGCTAAAGTTCGTAAAGATTGTATTGTGCAAAACACAGGGTTCGATACAGATGACCTTACCGCTAGGGTTTCGCGATCTGGTTCCCCTACTAATGTGTGTGTGTTTGGTCTTGACACTGGACTGACTACACATTAAACAATACCAATGTGTTGGAATACCGTTAGTGATCCCGCTGCTGCTGGTACTGAATGACACTTCGTCACGCTTGTCATAATTCTCTCCCCCCATCCTTTCTCTCTCTCTCTCTCTCTCTCTCTCTCTCTCTCTCTCTCTCTCTCTCTCTCTCATTTTTGCGACTCTTGAACCCAGCCACTATTCGGAGTTTCGAATTAAAACAGCTGTACTTTCCTCTTCTTATTATTCGTAAGCATTTCAAATGATATGCGGTGACTATACACAAAACACTTGGACACAGTAGCGTGGCGCCCATGTAACCACTGTTGCCGGCGGCAACAGTACTGGAAGTAAGAGAAAATAATATAATTATATCACAGTACAAATACTTCAGTTATTGAATAGAAATCCGAACAATATTAGTAGGGAAACTTGAAGAAAAGCGTAGCATTGCTTTCTGATTGCTGGGCGCTTGCACCGTCTTCTGTTGCCGGCTCTGACATCGGCGGTGTTTTAGTGCGTACGGTCATTGAACTCGTATTAGTTGTCACTCTACAAAATGTGGAGGGGGGGCACATTCGTCCACCCAATGTGTTGCCGCCGTATAAACCGGCAAAACGATCAGTTAGCAGCTATGTTCGTTTTCGGAACTGACGTGCAGCAGATACGGTACTATGTACCTACTTGTGTTTTGTCGTTTAGTCATGTGTTTCTCTGTTTGTCTTTATTATTTTTAATTCGATTATTTGTGTTCTGATTTATTCTGTGTAAGTATAATGAGAGTCAGATCCCGTTGAACAGGTACCCTCTTCTTCTCCCAGCGAGTGATAGAAAATACTCTAAAGAGAACACTTAGAAAAGTGTACAAGAAAAAATTCGAATTAATTTTTAGGTCAAGTTTTAGGCCTATCACAGCCGGCAACAGGTGTTGTGTACCCACGCCACGCCACGCCACAATAAGACAAGGAAAGACACAAAGATGCCAACACCTGTTTTAAACCTATGGAAGTGAAACTTGGAGACGATGACGGAAATAATGAGCGCGAAGAATACAAACAAGTGAAATTAAGTTCTTGAGATAAGCCAAGGGTTGTAGAGATCAAACACGAAATGAAGATATAAGAACCGAGTTAAGAACCGAGAATAAGGGAAGGACAAATGAAATGGAGGCAGTATATCGAGAGAATGGAAGATATGAGATTACCTAAACAAGTAATAAGATACAGACCTCAACTGAGACGAGATATAGTCTAGGTAGACAAAGGAAGAGATGGCTTCAGTGAAGACCCAACACGCTGTAAGCCTATACCTTGACGTGAAGAAGAAGAAGAAGAAGAAGAAGAAGAAGAAGAAGAAGAAGAAGAAGAAGAAGAAGAAGAAGAAGAAGAAGAAGAAGAAGAAGAAGATTCGTAAGGATATCATCTTCTTTTACTTTTTCCCTCCTCCCCGGCGTCGTCATCGTCCTACTCTTCCTCCTCCTTCCTTTTTTTATTTTCCTATTCCTCCTTCTACTACAGAAAACACGATATTCGCTGGCCATCCAGACGAATCATTGGAGAACGATTTGGAAGGGATTAGTGGGCAGCAGACACGTATACACTTGTAGTGCGCTTGCGCTCTCTGAGGTGCAGAACTCGCTCATTATTTTGAACAAAGTATTTATTATTGGATACATTTTGATAGCAGATAATTTTTCAATTATGGAAAAAATTACAAGACTCCCGATTACTCTACTATTTTTTGTTTAGTAAAGTAACTATTGTAGAGCCATCATACTATTGTAGAGCCGTCATACTATTGTAGAGCCGTCATACTATTGTAGAGCCATCATACTATTGTAGAGCCGTCATACTATTGTAGAGCCATCATACTATTGTAGAGCCGTCATACTATTGTAGAGCCGTCATACTATTGTAGAGCCGTCATACTATTGTAGAGCCATCATACTATTGTAGAGCCATCATACTATTGTAGAGCCATCATACTATTGTAGAGCCGTCATACTATTGTAGAGCCATCATACTATTGTAGAGCCTTCATACTATTGTAGAGCCATCATACTGTTGTAGAGCCGTCATACTATTGTAGAGCCGTCATACTATTGTAGAGCCGTCATACTATTGTAGAGCCATCATACTATTGTAGAGCCGTCATACTATTGTAGAGCCATCATACTATTGTAGAGCCGTCATACTATTGTAGAGCCGTCATACTATTGTAGAGCCGTCATACTATTGTAGAGCCGTCATACTATTGTAGAGCCGTCATACTATTGTAGAGCCATCATACTATTGTAGAGCCATCATACTATTGTAGAGCCGTCATACTATTGTAGAGCCGTCATACTATTGTAGAGCCATCATACTATTGTAGAGCCGTCATACTATTGTAGAGCCGTCATACTATTGTAGAGCCATCATACTATTGTAGAGCCGTCATACTATTGTAGAGCCATCATACTATTGTAGAGCCATCATACTATTGTAGAGCCATCATAGTATAAACGCTAAACATTGTGTGCGTACGTCAAAGAAAATCCGACACGTGCTTGAAAGCGATATAATATTCAGTCCGAATTACCTAACCGTTCTTCTTTTTTTTTAACCCCAATCTTGCCATTTTATACCAATAATTTCTTTGGTGGATACATAACGGATAAGATCCTTGGGGTAGCGTTTTTCCCAGCCGTTTGCATGCGGTTGGGAAACGCATTGAATTTAACACACAGGCGGCAGTGAAATTGGTCAGATGGATGTGAAAAAAAACGCACGGGTCGTCAACTCTGCTGGGTTTTTAGTGCGTTTTTAACACTCACGAGGGCGGTCACACGAACTGTTCAAAGATACCGCTAAAACAGCGTTTGTTTGTTTACTTGTTACTATGGTAATTAATTTTGGTCTCCACGGTGTTATCTTTTTTATTAAAAAAAAATATGTAATGTAAAAAATGTTCTTAATAAAAGATTTATTTACTATACTGATAATCAATGTTTTCTTTGATCTAAACACGGACGTTTCTGTGCAGTTGCGTTTTAACCTTTAGACATTTAACCTTTATAGCCAGAGCTGTAGAGATGCGTGTCCGAGACGTCCCAACGCTGTCGTCCGATTATAAACCACCTGTATGACTACACTTCCGTCCGTGCACGCACCTGTGACCAGTGTGTGTTTTTCCAAACTTCAAGCGCGTGCACGGGCGGAAAAAATGTCGGTATGGAGAACCATACATGACTTCCATGTTCTAACATTTATATTTAAAATCATTTTCGAAATGAAATATTTCCATAGAAACTACTTCTTTCTACTTTCTTTCTTCAGTCTTAACCTCAGTACTGTGGTCACTAACGTATAACACCTCACGTTAACGCACTAGATTTTCACTGATGATGGCAGTCGATTGCACTGCCGAAACGTCTGGTTTTGCAGAAAACGTTGGACCACGACCGAACAGCCCGGGTAGAAATTTTAACAACAAACTACTTCTTTGCTGCCAATAATGTAGTACGCATATAAACAATTATCCCCTCCCCCTTCAACTACCCTTTTCATTTATAGATATTTCATCTATCTTTCTACAGTGGATTATTATGACTTTCTTTTCAGGATACTTTATTTATCAAAATTAAGGACTTTAGTTTTATTAAAACGTTGCAGGTAAACTACCCCTTCCCCTTAACCGATCTTCACCAAAATCAATAGGCCTTGACTCCTCTACAACTGAGGTTACATATGCAAAAACGTATTTGATTCTGTTTGAATTTGCGGCGGTTATCGTTCGCCATAGAAAAAATTCTAGACACAGACACTTTTCGGAAAATGACTTTTCTTCATGTTTTGAGGGTAGTACAATCAGAATCAGCCCTCATCTGGAACACGATTGTTTCGCCATCACCATACTTACATTTCCTTATGGAACATGGAAGTAATTAAGTGATTGAGATAATTCGTCAACATTTTCGGTCCTCTGGGTGGGGTCCGGTCCCGTTCGCCCCCCCCCCCTGTAAATACGCCCCTGAGGGAATATGGCACGTCCTTGAAGGCGATACAATATTCAGTCCGAATTACCAAACGTTCTTTTGTCCTTTTACTCCAGTAATTTCCTTTAGTGGACACATAAGGGATAAGATCCCTGTTACGTTCTTAAGCAACATTGGGGATCTAACCGTAGATCTTTTTCCTTTACATATAACCTCCGAAAATCATATTTCATATTGGCAACCCTTTTGACTCACAGGTCGAATGAGTTGTGAATTCTAAAATGTTGACTACTTTATTTTATTCAGTATTGTTGACTATGCGAAGTTCATTAGGTCACCACATTGTAAGGTGCTGTTTCCTCACGTACCAGACGAACGTTAGACATAACTGGCAGTAAACTCGTGCTGTCTGCACCGAGATTGAGTCAGCAGCCACAGCACACTGAGTCAGCCAAACACTATGAACAGATGTTCACGTTGCTTTCCTTCTTCCAACGACAATCCGGAAAGGAAATTGCGAAAGCATAGCCAAAAGTCCCGACTTTTTCTGAACATATTAATCTTTTCTTCATGTGAAACGTCCAGGATCAGATTAGAAGCGCGTGGTCCCCTACGGTGCCATCAGATTGGTGCCCCCCTCCCGATTCTAAATTCAACCTTTTATCCATTATATATACTGATAAATGGCATACACAATTTTGAAAGATAAAAATTATTTTATTAAAGACTCAAATTACAACCAAAATTTAGCTAAATAGTGATTACAATGAACATAGTAGTACTTAAGCTTAGAAAATACTGATAGATCCATTTTTTTCCTTGATTTTGCCTTAACGAAGTCTTGTAAAATTTCTTCTAAATCGAGCGACTCCAGTGTGTTGTTTGTAATATTCAACCTTGCTGACGAAGATAATGTCTCATCCCCGTAGTTGAACTCAACATATCTTTAATGCGTTTTAATACAGAAAATCATTTTTCAGATTCGCAGTTAGTTATTGGAATCGTCAAAAGCAGACGATAAGCAATGTATATAATTGGAAATACCTAATCATTTTACAATCGATAATCCAGTTTAATACTTTAAACGGATAAACTGTAGTATCATGGAACCTATCATCTTCATTCGAACGATTTGGAAAAAAACTCTTGCAAATTTACTCGTGGCACAAAGTACTTAATTCTGTTAGAAGATCGTCGAAAATTGTGCACACATCTTTTTATGATTCTGGATTGAGGACATTTGTTTTTTTTCACATTTATTATCTTCAAAAAGTTTTTGTGATTTAAGGCTGCTAGATGGTGCCCTCTCTGACAGTTGCGGTCCTGGTGCCCGGTGCTGCAGCAGACCCTAGCGTTATGGATAATCCGGCACGGTAAAACCTCCAGGGGGAATGTTTCTCAGACTCTCAGAGAATTTATCAATCCTTATAAAACGGTTGGTAACACAAACTTTAAGAAGTGCATTAGGTCGGTTAGACATCAGTAATATGTAGTAAGACCAGTGTTTATAGTGTTTACTGCACTGTGATATTACGTTTACATCAGGCGCGCAAATTTACCGTGTAAATTTTGTATCTTATCACGCGTCCCGGAGCCGCGACGCGTTTTTTCAGATACGTTCTGCTCACAGCACTTTCAGTAATCGATTGTTATTAATTCGTCCGCCGACCTGCGCCCCGCCACGGTTTGTCTCAAACCCACGGCGGCGATCTTCCACACAAAATATTTACTAACGCGAATCAGTATTTACTCAGCCCGACTACGCACGATTGGTAATTAAATTTTAGTGGCAGTGGGCCGAATTTAAAACGCAATCGAGAATCATGCTTTCTAACAACAATCGTCGTCAGCAAATGCTGGTGCTGCTGCTGCAGAGAGAGAGAGAGAGAGAGAGAGAGAGAGAGAGAGAGAGAGAGAGAGAAATCTGTTCAATAAACATCAGCACGTTAAAACGTTGACGCTTGCAAGCTAAAAATAGTGGATGTAATTTTTTTGTTTTAAATCAGTAAATTAACTGTGAGAGGGAGAGGGCGAGTGAGAGGGAGAAGGGGTTTGCTTGAGTAATGTAATGCAATATTGTGCTATAATTAGTAGGGAGAGAACGCACACATTTGCTTGCTCTGGTTGGGCTCTGTTAATCTGTCTGCAAGCTGTGTAAACAAAGGGGGGGGGGGAACAAATGCCATACCGCAAGGTGCTCGCCGCCGCCTCTCGTCTGTCCTGTCTCCCGCTGCTCTGCTTCCTTCTATTTTTCTCCTTTCTTTGTTTATATTTTAGATAGAATGTCAATATTAGTTTACTTGCACTTTGTTCGTGAGGATCACATTTCCTCAACAAAAACTAACTTGTCGCCGTTTCCCCCCCCTCCCCCGGTTACTGCCATACTCCTCCTCCTATTTGAACTTGTGTCAGAAACGTCCCCCATTATTTTATTTATCAAAGTTATTATTAATTTGCTTTACCTTACAGAAAAGAAAATACACTTTCTGTAAGACACAATATTTCTGTCACTATTTTGAAAAAAGGAGCTGGTGTGTGTGTGTCTCAGTGAAGCCCGTGTCCAGAGTCCTCTGGAGAACGCGTTAAGTGGCGTGAAATTGAGGATGGACAATTTCTAGAAGACGTGTCCGACCCAGTGGCGAAGCTAGTAGTTAATGAATGGGTAGGCAAAAATCTTATCTTAAATTTTTTTTTAAGGAATCACTAAAAGGATGGTGGTTCAAATCGGACGCTGAGGTAGAGTTTGTTGTAAGCGAATGGTTCCACAAACAGCCGTAAGAATATTACTACCAGGGAATCTACAGGTTGATGCAACAGTGGAACTCATGTCTTAATGTTAATGGAGACTTCTTTTAAAATCGTTGAATAAAAAATGCTTTACAGCTCTATACGTGTTTCTATTGAACAATCCTTGTATTAGTCATACACAATAATACAACTGATTGAACTTCTAATTTTTAAACTTGATTAGTTTCTATATATATATATATTTAATGTTACAAATAATTCAAATAACAATCTTGATCATCTGTTAGTTCAGCGGAATAACAGGGACACTTTTAATAATAGCATAAAATAAACACACTTATAAACAACACAGCGCGCTTTCACTTGAATGTTGGACCACAGAAGTGAAGCATGCCTCAACGCTCTATGTGTACAGCACGGGACAATCCCCCCTCCCTTCACTTCCCTATCACTCCGGTACATTGCTTACATACGATGTATACAAAAAACGCTGAGGCAAGTTCAGGTTGCCTCATTCGCTTTAAACGAGCTATGCCGAGTCTCACCTGTCACCATCTAGCGGTCGCTCAGTAAAGCACGTTTCGGCCTAATAAATTCGACAGTCGCGGTAACAATGTATAATCTTTACGTTATGTAGTTCATACGTATTTATAATTTTTATTCTACAGAATTTTTTAGGGTAGGCATTGCCTCAATTGCCTCCATGTAACTTCGCCACTGGCGTTGACTGGGAGAGGTTGTGCGTCTCTGTTTGGTAGGAATTCCAGACTTGTTTGGCCAGTCTGTCTGGAATCTGACATTCTTTCTAAGTCTTCTTTCCACCGTTGTTTGTAATCTTTTAATTTTTCATTCTAGTTAAAACTTGTAACGCTTCTCTTATGGCCTCATTCTTTATGCGGTTAAGTTTAAAACATCTTTTAACTCCTCTTGAGTACGCCATTTCCGAGGCCTGTATTTTACTGTCTTGTTTCTTGGTTGTTGTCCATAATTCACACCCATAGGCAGTGTCGGATTATCTCCATAACGCTGGGGTATGCTGCAGCACCGGGCACCAGGGCCTCCGCTGTCAGAGGGGGCACCAACCAACTGAATTGACTTTGCGAAGCAAGACTTAAGATCACATTACGCAATTGTTTGGTTTTCTTACCCAGTTATTAACCGTGCAGAGTGTCGAGTTGGAAAATCAAGCAAAAGCTCTTATGCTCGAATGATTTGAATAACGAACTTCGAATTGAATTGAAGCACTTTGTGCCACGAGTAACATTCCAAGAAAGAGGTTATTTCAAATCGTTCGGATGCAGACGATAGATTCCATGATATTACAGTTTGTCCGCTCCAAGTATTAAACTGGATTATTGATTGTAAAGTGATTGATGTGTTTCCGAATATAGGCCTACACATTGCTTATCGTCTGATTTTGGCGATTCAAATTGCTAACTGCGAATCTGAATGATCATTTTCTGTATTAAAACGCACTAAGGTATGTTGAGTTCATCTACGGGAGATGAGAGATTATCTACGTTACCAGGCTTGAATACTGAGAGCGAGATACTTGAATCGCTTTAGAGGAAATTATACAAAACTTCGTTAAGACAAAATCGAGAAAGAAATGGATCGATTAGTATTTCCTAGCTCAAGTAGGCCTACTACTATGCTCATTGCAATCACTATTTAGCTAAATATTTGTTGTAGTTTGAGAGTTAACTTGCAAAATTGTGTATGCCATTTATCAGTGTAAATAATGTATAAAAGGTTGAATCGAGGAGGATAAGTGGTTGTTTTAAATCGGGTGGGGGGGGCACTCTGATGGCAGCATAGGGCACCTCACTCTCCTATGGCACTACAGCCCTTGTTGAGCCCTGGCTCTGTCCTTCAATTTTTTCCCCCATTCTCTTCTGTCGGTAGCCAAACTCCTCCAGGAACGCACTTTCAGTATTTCTTTCGCATCCTCATCCAACGCGTCCTCCCATCTTCTCCTCGGTCTTCCCACTGGTCTTTTTCCGAGGCTTTCCTGAAGGTTCCGTGGTGCGGTATTTTTCCCGGGGGGTAGGTTACCGGCCTACCGCCCAACCCCTAACCTGGAGGAGCAGGCATTTTTCTGTTAGGGTTCCCTTCCCTTAGCCGATGGGTCCCAGTTTTCTGGCGCCGGGAACTCGCCATTCACCCTCTCTCGTCTGCTACATTACGTACTCAGGGGCTACCCGATTTTCGTCTTCGAGAACATGAGAGTAGGATTTGTGGGTAGAGCCGAGTTCCCTTCCGAGAACCTCTGACTCTTTCGTCAGAAACAGTCGGCGTTTCTCAGAGTTTTAGTGTTGCATAGTAATCGGCATCCTGTACAACCTCCGAGACCTGTAACCCACCTTAAACAGCATAGAGCACCAAGCGCTTCTAATCCTACCCTGCCCATAGGACAGTGCAGGAACTTTGTAGAACGTCTATTTTGTATCCCGACGTAACTAGTATAGACTTACTCAGTTCACTTCCGAGGTATAGACTATAGACTATAGACTATATGTGACACACGTTGAAGTGTGAAGTCGTTGTCTTGAGCTTTCTATACAGGACAGTGTTTGTGAGTGCCGCCACGTCACACTAGAAGCTTCTGAAAGTCACGTATTACGTTTGTGCAACATTGATGTTCACGCCACTGGTCACATTCATTTGAGGTCAGCGCTAGACCCCCCACAACTTGATTAACGGGCAGTTCAGCAACCCCTTTCACGGAGTACTCAAACATTCATGAGTCGGGTGTGTTGTGTCCAATCATTTGCTCAACCCAACTCCGCCAAACCGTTTGTAAAAGTTCTCTCTCCCGCTTTTGTAAAACCACAATACGAATTCTGAACTACTGCTGGTTTTCAAGCGTTTATTTCGGTGGATTTTAATACCGTCAGATGATTGTTCTTTCCATTTTTGAGGAGACCATCTAGATAAAGGTTAAAAAGTAATGGTGACAGACAACAACCTTGTCTTACGCCTTGGTTTGTAAGAATCGGGACAGATTCTTCTCCGTCGTCTATTTATCGCGGTGTGTCTATATAAACACTTTATGGCCTGAACTAAGGTTGTGTTGTGGTATTCCTTTTTTTTTTTCAAGTATGTCCCAGAACGTCGGTTCGATCACTCTATCAAAAGCTTTGTTGAAATCGATACAGCCAATATGTGTTCTAAATTCTTTTCACGTCGTTTTTCTAACACTTATTACTTATGATCAAGATAGAGATATAGAAAATAAAGTGACGAATTTCACAAGAATGTGCGGAACGATTTGGAGAACGTTGGGAAATAAATGTAGTAAAGAAACCCAAATAAAATTTTATAAAACAACGACAATACCTACACTACTGACTGTATGGTTCTGAAACTTGGGTCATAAAAAAAAAAGATGAACAGAAGATACAAACAGCGGAAATGAAATTTCTGAGATCAGTTAAAAGATGTAATAGACGAGATCATACAATAAATGAAGAGATAAGAATGATTACGATATTTTTTGCAGTTAATGAAGGGATTAAAGAATACAGAAGAAAATGTTGTTAAAATTCATTCCCGGGCTGTTTGGCCGTGGTCCATTGTTTTCAACTAAAACAGACGTTTCGACAGTACCATCGACTGCCATCATCAGTGTAAAATTCGCGCTTTGCTAACGTAGGGTGGTAGACGTTAGTGACCACACTACTGTGGTTAAGGCTAGCCACCCTTAACGTCTAACGTCAGGGTGGTGCAGTAACAATATTACTTCGTGAGACCAAGTTGAAGACCTAGCAAGAGAACAATTACTTTTAAGTCACCACAAATATTCCACTTAAGTTCTTTATACTTTATATTATCCAGCAGAAGTATCAGATTCTCATGAGTTTCTTTTAAACAAAATTCATTCAAGTAAATGCTTTCTCGTAAGTTTCTTAAGAAAGGAGTCTTCTGACTCATTATTTTGGAATTGCATCATCGACTAATATTGTTTATTGTTCTATGCCATTTCAGACTTTCTTTCACATCAAACTGATCATTCTTAAATGCTTAATCAATACAAATTGTTTATTCATTTATGTATTATAAATAATACCATAACATGATTGCATAATTTCCATAACATATATAACACTTAAGAGGAGGTATTTTAAAAACTAAGGGTGATAGAAAAATTCTGTTAACATTTTAGAATTCAGAGGTAAAATAGATATAAAAAACGCTTTTACTTGCTCTGGGACAAAATCTTTGTTTACCAGTGTTATGTTTTGTTAAAGGGCTGGCGTAATAATTTGCGCAACGACTGTAGTTTTAGTTTGTTTACATTTCGTTTATTTTTACCTATTACTCTTATTTATTAGTGTCTGTTGATGTTTAAACAGCAGAAACAAACGCAGTGGTGGCTGTATGCACGGGCGCTTCCCAGACAACAAGTTGCATCGCGGGACGCTCCACTACTCGGAGTTTCCCTGGCAACGCCCTCGGCTTAAATTTATAACTTGGAATTACGAAAGTCTCGAAATATTCCCTCCCTTCCTACTTGCTTGGAGGTTGACACGACCTGAAAATCGCCGTATCCAACGACGCCGACGTGTCGGCCGCTTGCACCACACGCATAGGCTACTTCAAGTTACTACGGCAGCAAAATGTTGTCTAAGCGTCCGCTGAAAGGAACAAATAGCCTTTGGCCGGAAATGTCCTGCCCTTCATCACTTTTCACGGCGTCAAGCAGGCTGCTACATTCTTTTTGAATAGTGTGCGTGCTAACTTTGCACTTTACATTTTATTCTTGCTTCGCTTATATTTTATTACACTTAAATGTAAATCATATCGCTACTTCGGAGCAGAACCAGCCGATGTTCAAAAACACAACTTTTCAGGAGACCAATTTGAAAGTTTAATTGGCCTGTAGTTTGACCGACGAAACATCGCCAAATGATGTGTACCCACTTTCCAATAGTCTTACAAACATCTTAATTATTATATAAATAAATTTCAATTAATAAAATTGTGTTAGTGGTTATAATCACAAACAGAGACAACACTGTTGCACACCACTATAGAAGGCATTCCCGATAGTGGTGTACAACAGTATTATTTCTGTTTGAAATATCTTTTACGAGAATTTTTTTAAATTAAGTGTGCATAGGCTAGTTCTAGTTCTATTAAGGACATAGGCTAATTCAGTTCTATGTAGAATAAATTGTTATATTTAACCTTGGGCTTACAATACTGTTGCACTCAATAGATACACAATGACAGGATGCTCAGGGGGGATTGATGCCATGATCCCCGCCGTAGTTACACTACTGCTTGAATCCAAGACGTTTGTTGGATAAGAGATTATGGGGACGGCCTAGTGGAAGGTACGATGTGGGGATGAAGACAATTGTAAGGACCAGCGATATGTAGCTTTGCATTTGCGCTAAATAAGTAATGAGTTTCAGCGATTTCATATATTTCGACTACAGTTTCAGCATTGGTTCTGTTGTACCATGACCGACTCTAGTAGGAGGCCGGAATATTAAACGTGGCAACACTGGAACCAGCTGATATTTGAGGCCGACTAGACGATCTCTTAATTTATGTATCTCAATAATCAAATCGCGTCATTTTTAATAGCCGGTTAACAGCAGTTTTATAATTCTTCACTTTTTCAAATTAAAAGTTTATTATTTGAAATACTGTTATATTATTTAAGAAATATACTAATTAACTCATTCATATGATACGAATTCAATAATTCTTACAAAATTAATTCATTAGGCCCAACACTGATTCACTAATTTCTTCAAATTAAACGTATAGGCTAGTACTAAGTGCGCACAGACCTATAATTTAGATTTAGCTATAAATACGTCTATTCATGATTTTAGTAATGCTATGAAATTAAATAAAAATATAACATATTCCCACGTAGGCTTCCGCGGCCGGTGTCCATTATGTGTTTGAAGTCTTCTTCCGGTATGGCCCGCGTCAAAAATGTCTTGTATGACAACGTTTCACTCATATTACAATGAGTATCCTCAGGTCTAAGTGACGATACCTGAGTAAATAAGGTCACTTAGACCTGAGGATACTCAATGTAATATGTGTGAAACGTTGTCATACAAGACATTTTTGACGTAGTCCATACCGGAAGAAGACTTCAAACACATAATCAAAGTATAATATGTTCACTTTAGCTATTTTATTACACTATGCTTATAGGCCTCAGACGCAACGTTGCCACGTTTAATATTCCGGCCTTCTACTAGAGCCGGCCATGGATGTATGTATCTAATCTTGGACTTTAAACAGACTGAATAAAATCGTTCAGTCAGCAGGGTTATTGGAGAATAACTGGAGCATATTTTCAACGCTATATAATAGGTACTGGGAGAATGCATCGGGAAGTTTTTAGCGTCGCTTTATTTTGCATTTTCAGCAAGTATTTTTTAAACGCGCCGTTTACTATGTAAATACCACGATTCGTTCGATGAGTTTGTGCGAAGTCATGGAACTGTTCCCTCCCCCTAAACCGTTACTTCCCCATTACGACTGGTTGAGCTCATTAATGTGCTTTCACAATGGCGACACCTGCGCCCATCCCATGCGCGGCGTCTAATGCAGTGCGGCGTACTCCAATGTTGAGGACTAGAAATAACTTTATAAAACTAAGGCACAGTGAGATACGTACTAAACTCCGTTGTTTGAATAGCATTCCTTGGCTTCCCTTGGGACGAATAATCCTTGATTTTAGCGTGTATAGACAGGTCCGTATGAAAACGAACTAGCGAATACGGAGTAAGGAGTAAGACATCAGGTGGAGTGGCGGATTATCCATAACGCTAGGGTATGCTGCAGCACCGATCACCAGAACCTCAGCTGTCAGAGGGGCCACCATCCATCACTAAATCACTAAATAGTAAATTTATATAAGTATAAATACCTTATAGTCCGTCTTGCGGTCTTGTAGTTTTTCAATATGTATTACTACATGTTTCGAAATTAAACTTTCATCATCAGGTATAGACTATTGTAAATTTCCTCCTATTTTCTAGGGCTCGTCAGTGAAAATAAAAAACAATAAATAAGTGAACAACATAACACAAATGTACTAGTCAATACGATTAACGCTGACATAATATCTCGTAGCAGTGCGCACTGTACTATTGTACTTTTGTGTTATGTTGTTCACTTATTTATTGTTTTTTACTTTCACTGACGTGCCCTAGAAAATAGGAGGAAGTTTACAATATACCTGATGATGAAAGGTTACTTTCGAAACATGTAGTAATACAAATTGAAAAACTACAAGACCGCAAGACGGACTATAAGGTATTTATACTTATATAAATTTACTATTATTAATGCGTTCTGGAGACTAAATACATAATGAATCACTAAATCCTTTTAAAGATAAAAATGTAAAAAAAAACAAGCACCTAACTACTACTACTACTACTACTACTACTACTGCTGCTGCTGCTGCTGCTGCTGCTACTACTACTACTACTACTACTACTACTGTTACTACTGCTACTGCTACTACTACTACTACTATTACTACTACTACAGCTCATGTAGAGTCCTGGCCTCCAGAACGACATGGCTCCACTCCTCTCTATCTTAGGCGACTCTTCGCCACCTTCTGACCTCCAGTCTTCATCAAGAACTCATCAAGACTCGTCAAGTCTTCGTCTACACTGTACACCCAACTTCTTCTTGGCCTCCCTCTTGTTCCTCTTCCTCCTGCTCTTCCAATGAATACTTTTATCATTGCCCTTTCCTCTGCCATTCTTTGTATGCGACCTGCCCATCTAATTCTACCTTGTTTTATTCATGTGACGATGTCCGGTTCTTTGTATAGATCGTACAATTCGGCGTTTGTCCTCATACGTCACATTGCAGTATCTAGTTCACCTCCATATATACTCCTCAGAATCTTTCTTTCCCATCTTCTGATCATATCTTCTTGGGCTGAGCTCATGATCCAGGCTTCTGAAGCATACAGTACTTATGGCCTAAATACGGTTTTGTAAATCTGGATCTTGGAGGTTCTAAAAATGTTTTTGGACTTTAGGATAGGCAGTAAAGGAAAGTAACGCCTATTACCCATGGGTAGTTTGTCTTGAATTTCCATTGCTATCTGATTTTTTGACGTCAACCCAAGATATCTACACCTACCTACCCTTCATTGGCATTCCCTTTAATTTTTGGGATTCGTTCTTCTCGGACATTCTTCTTCATCGGCATATATTTTGCCTTTTGACTGTTCACTTGGAGCTCTAGGTTGGTCGAAGCACGCTCCAGAAAGATGTACTCCTCTTCCAGTGCCTGTTTGTTTCTTGTCACGAGAACAATATCATCAACATATGCAATGCAGTGCGACCTTCTATTCATAATTGTGCCACCAGGGTTTATTGGTAGCTTCCTTATTACTTTCTCTGGGCATATATTGAAAAGGAGGGTAAGCAAGGCATCGCCTTGTTTTACTCCTCTTCGAACTTGGAAAGACAATTTCATAAAGAGGAAGAAATTTATATGTAACGTTTTATCACTTTTTCAATTTGTATAAATTAGATAACTACAGCCTACAACGTTTTAATGTTGTTCAAACAAATACAACGTATTCGTAACTAAAGCCCGAAAAGAAAACGGGTGACATAAACAAAGCCTGAAAACCAATGTGACATCTTCTCTCACAAGAATAAATTCACTAAATGACTGTTTTTTACTGATGTGCCAACTTCAAAAAAAGTATGTAAAAATTAGGATTTCGCAACAAAAGTGTGATCTTTTTACCAGAAATAAATTGTGATTTTTGACAGTTTTTTTAACTACAATTAATAGACTAATTTGTTCCTTCAGTTTTTTTTTTTTTAATAAATACCTCACACAAGAAGCAAAAACTAGGGTTTACAAAAGCACAATACGTCCAGTAATACCTATGCATCAGAGACCAAGCCAGATACAGCAACAGCTTAAAGAAAACAACAAACCATAGAAATGACTATATTACGGATTGTACTAGGAAAAACAAGGTACGATAGGTTGCCAAACAATAGTATAAGAGAACGTGTAGTGTAACAGATTAATTCTTCGATTACGGAAAGAAGGAATGAACACATGTCAATAATAGATGACATAAGGCTAGTCAAAAAGACAAGAGATAGCCAACCAAACACGAAGAGATCATTGGTCGCCCAAAGAAAAGGTGGAGTGACAGTATGTAGGACCGTTGTTAGGACAGAGTCCTAACAAGGAAGTTAAAGAAGAAGAAGAAGAAGAAGAAGAAGAAGAAGAAGAACGATTTTTTTAAGAAACCCTTCAATTCCTAGTATATAGTAAAGAATGTAAAGACGTGTTGAAGGCTTAAATGAAAATGACGTAATTAACGTACATACATGATGATGGGAAGTGAAGGATAAAAAGTAAAAAGATTTCAGAAATCATGTTGGCAGTAAAACACGTATAACGCTGACGCAGGCCTGAGTCAACGTTGGAACAACGCTCCAGCAAAAACGATTTAGCTGCGACAATTTAAAAATTCATATGAAGTCTGTTAATTTAATTCGTTTAAGTTTAACATCACAAATTATGTTAAAATGTTAACATATAACTTCAGATACTTTTAATAAGTGACTTCAGAGTTATTATGTAAAATATAAAATTATGTGTAGCAAAATCTTATACTGTAAATCATATCCGTCATATAACTCCGAGTTTACCACAGATTTTTAATTTTGCCACTAGATTGCAGCACCTTACCATCAAACTTAATGCAAATATTAAAACAAATTTTAATTCATTTTTAAAACTAATTTTCTGTAAATGTGAACCGATTGCGTGAGTGTAAAATATCATGTAAATAAAAACCATGTGTTAAGGAAAGTCCCTACTGAAAGTAGCAAAAAAAGAAAAAATTTTTCGTCCCAAATTGTTCTATGGTTAGTTCTTTATATAAAAAAGACACTAAAACATTTTTTCCGAAATGTTTTGTACCATCATATTGGTACTAATGTGGAAATAAATGTTACATGTATAAAACATCAGCTGTTTTATTTACAATGAACAAAATCAGTTTTTTAAAACAGCTGATTGACGTGTTGTTGATAACCTGAAAATCACTGAAAAAAGAAAAGCAAGTAAGTATAATGAATACAGAAGAAATAAGACGGATGCTATGTTGAGAGAGGAAGAAAGAAGATTAGAAAAAGAGGGCCTAACATATGGACCAGGTGAATTTTAGTGACAATGTAAAAAACTGAAATGTGGACTACAGAGACATGATCAATAAGAAGATTGATAAGGATAGCTATAGAAGATATGTGTTCCTATAAATTATTAAAAATGTAAAATAAAATTTTTTAATGTTTATTGTATTAGAATTTATTATTTTCATACCCATAGGGTAATTAAAAATCATATCAAGCCTTTGTACTCCATAAATATTTAATTTTTCAACAGAAAGGAATATTTTTAGAAAATCCGAGTTTCCTGCAAATTTAATTTTTCATGTTTTTGTACATACTTTTTTATGTATCTAAAAAACTATCTTACTTACTGCTCTGAAATTCTTCACAGGTCTTTTGAATATAATTACCTAAAAAAAACAGTTATTTTTATTTAATTTGGGCTTATAGTTCCTTCTAATAAATTTTTATTTATAAATGTAAAAATTAAAAACAAATATTTTTACTATTTTTCTCACACACAAAAATTTATTTTAATTACATCCCAATTAACATCGTAAAAGGTCGTAGGACTTCTAGTTTTTCTGGAATATCAATTTGAAAAATATTCCGAAAACGTTGCTAGGAAACGTTAAAAACTTGAATTTTTAGTACTAAAAATCATTTTCTTCCAATTACAAAATTTTACCCTTTATTTAGTGCAACAATAAATAATTAAAAAATCTGAATAAATTAGAAAGGTTCAAAATAAAAATTTTTGCCATTTTCAGTGGGGATTCCCCTTAACATTAAAATAACATTTATGCGTTAATATTAAAATAAAAGCTGGATTTTAAATGAATGAAGGTTTCATAAACACTTTATTATTATGGATATTTTATTTTCATTAATATAGGTTAAGTGCTTTATTTCAACACCAGGTAGCAGCACTGTACGCGATTAATTTGGTAATTAATTTTAATTATTTAATTTTCTATAAATGAAAACGCGCCGAAGTTTGTATTTTGAAGCTGTATTTTAAAACATTTCACTAATATGAAAATTGTTAAAATTGTATAAACTGAAATTTATTTTAAAATTTAAGCGAAACACTTGAATACCCACCTGATTAGACCTACATGAGCAATCGGCTGTTCTATACTTTTCAAATGATTTTATCTTGTTCTTCTTCTTCTTCTTCTTCTTCAGCGACCCATTACTGAGTCAAGGCCTCCTTTAACAGCCTCTGCCAGTTGTTCCGGTCAAGTGCAGCTGCTCTCCAGTTCCGGGTCCCAAGGATATGGCGCGCATCATAGTTCACACCGTCTTCGCAATGTAGTTTGGGTCTACCAACTCTCCTGGTCCCATAGATCTGTTCTGTGAGTGCCTTTCTGGGTATCTCATTCTCCCCCATTCTGATCACATGTCCAGCCCACCTGAGCCTACCAAGTTTTATAATTTTCACAATATCTGGTTCAATCAGAAGAGTGTTCTTGGTTGGTCCTTTTCCTCCATTATTTACCTCCCACACATATTGGACCATAAATACTGCGGAGGATTTTGCGTTCATGAACCAGCAGGCTTCACTCAGACTTTCTAGAAATAGTCCAGGTCTCAGAACCATAGGTGAGAACTGGGCGGATCAGTGTTTTATACAGAAGCAGCTTGATGCTTCTGGCAATTGTTCTGCTCTCGAACAGTGGTCTGAAACCAATGAAGCACCTATTAGCTGATCAAATGATTTTATGCTAGTCAAAAATCACTATTTACAAAATATTAAAACGCAGGCTTTATAAGATACAAGTCAATTTAAAATTAAAAAAATAATTTAAAGATTAAATAACTTTCGATTCCCCACAGTCTAGAAATCTTGGGTCTCTGTCGTTTTAACATGATAATGTTTGTTATATAGTAAATATTTGTATTATATAGTAAATATTAAAAACATTATCATGCTTCGATGTTTCGGTTTCGTCGAAATTCTTTCTTTTTTTTTAATTTTCTACTCTCGAAACAAACAAGTTTGATCTTTGACCATTCTTACATATTATTATTACATCCCCTAGTGCCAATACAGTCTTATAATATACAGTGATACAGGCAATATACAGGCATCAATTCATTCCTGCTCCTAAAACTCTAAGAAATTTTCTTTCAAAGACGTTTATCTACTCCTTAGATCTTTCAGTAAGTCAATATTTTGGAGCCGTAACAACAACAACAACTTCTTCTTCTTCTTCTTCAGCACTATAGCCCAACGTGAGCATTGGCTTCCAACACCAATCTTCTCCAAAGTCTCCTCTCCATTGCCATCTCAGTGTAACCAATCACATCCATTTTTCTGAGATCTTCCAGCATATCATTCATCCATCTTATTCTAGATCGACCCCTCTTTCCACTTTATAGACTTGTGACCTTAAGATTTTCTTTGGTATATACTGTTCATCCATCCGTTCTAGGTGACCTAGCCGTGTATTCGTTGACTCTTTATGAATCTTACAATGTCCTCGTGTTCAGTAGCTCATCTATCTCTTGGTTATTTCTTATTCTCCATTTGTCATCTTCTTTAACCGGACCACAAACACGTCTTACGATTTTTCTTGCAGACCTTCTTAGCGTTACTTGTTCCTTTTTTTGTCAATGTCCAGGAGCCGTAACAACTATTGGCCTTATAATAGTTGTATATATATTTACTTAGGTATCTGGTCCATGTCTTTGGGCACAACGATATTGCAGCAGAGCAAAGTAAGATTTGTTTGCCACAGAAATTCTTATCCGTATATCTAGTTAATCAGATCCATTGTAATATTAACTGACCAGTGCACAAAATTGACTACAATCTCAATATTTAAAATTTGTAATAAAATTACTAAGCTTACCAGGCAAAAATAACATCACTTCCATCAATAGGACTGTGAAAGTTTTTCTTTTTCAATTTGGAGGGAAATTAGTTGTATGATTTCCTCCCTCATAAATCCACCCCTGTCAGTATTAATAAATATATATCGACCTAGCCTCTGTCGGTACATAATCGTAGTTTGAGTGAAATGTTCAGCGTTAACAAAAATTAGAATGTATTAAACGTGTTTATTCTTCTTGATATAAGAAAAACTACATGGGTACAGGATCTCAGGTGGAAAAGGTTGGGTAATTCCATATTTCCTCCTCCGTGAATGCGCCCCTGAATATAATTTACCTTCAGAATTCTTCCACATCCACGGAACTTAAATATAAATACATTTTCAAGGAAATATTTTTCTTCCGTATCATTACTGTACAGTCCAGTAATATAAACACGTATCATATTGGAAACGCGTCGTTTGGATATACGAAAGCGCATGTGCGTGCCTGCGCATACATGCGCAACGTGAAGTCATGTGTAACGAATATGCATGTGTGTGTGCGCGCGCGCGCGCATGTGTGTGTGTGTGTGAGAGAGAGAGAGAGTGGGGGGCTCAACGATAAACTTTAATAATGATAAAGTGCATTTAATGACAGAGTTTAAACGCATGTGACGATTTAAAGACAATTTAAATAGCACAAATTAATTTTTTTGTTCTTATAACAAGTGAGAGTATAATCCACCCTCCCTCTGTAACCAGATACCTGTATCAACCTGTAAAAAGGCTAGTACGAACATGCAAAGTACAATGTTATTAAGTGAAAACTAATAATCCTTATATTTAAATAAAAGACGTAATAATAATAAATGAAATACCTAACTCCTCACTAAGAAAAGGTAGGATAATTTATAGTAGTTAATTAATGGACAATTAATAATAATAAAGTAACGAACTACTTTTCTCTCAGCGTGTAAACTTCGCCCGCTTCCACACTCCCTGCCGCTAATCTAACGCCAGTCGACCTAGAATCTCTGACATGTAAGCAGCTCGAAAATGTGTCGTGAAGTTAAACTTACGTTTATGTCGCTAAAACCGATGTAACAAGAAGTTAGTGATTTTCTTTTAATTAATCCACATGTAGCGAAAGCGAAATGAAGCTTAAAAACTAGTAATGTAGTTCAGATGTGAAAATATTATTAATAAATAAAAACTTAGCCGACACATCTCTTTATGAAAAGCAAGTGGTAAGATATGTTCCATACCATGTAAAAGGTAACATCAGTGCTGCTTTAAAAAAAAATTAAATGTGAAAAGTGAACACCAACGCCAGAAGAGAAGTTACGACAACAACTGTACGAACTCCCAGTAGCAGAATCCCAGCGTCATGACCTAGACCACAATACAGAAACAACCAAATAAATGGAGGATCCAGATGGACAACGAACTACATCCAGGAAGACCTACTGAAGAGGATCATCTCAACCGCCAGCCGCAGACTCACGTTATACTCAGGTGACACTAAACCATAACTTCTGTGCATACATTGTTTTTAACAACCTCAACAAAAAGAACAGTAAAGTTTCTTGTAAAGACTTTAGATCACATAAATATTAGCATATTAATGTTTGTAGTTTCTGTAATGCTATAGTAATAACCTGATGATGCTTAAAGGTAAAGTTAATATGAAATTACATCAGACTATTCTTCAAATAGTTTGGATGATGTTAAAGTATGTTAGAATATTATAAAGTTACAACCCGGATCCGCGGTAATCAAAGTAATACACAGCTGTATGATCTTGAGGTACTAAGAGTAACAATTTAAAGAGTATTTGATGCAGAATCTATAAGAATTTTTATTTAAAAGTAAAGTAAAAACAAAAAGATGACCATTAAAGCTATTATGTTTATATACTTAGTTAAAATACAATAATAAAGAGATGTTTTCGCTAATATCCAGAGAGTAAATAAATTTATGTAACCTTGGACAAATTCCTGATATATACATTGTCATAATTTGTTGGTAAGTAATTTTTACTAACTACGGCAGCTAGTTTAATTAACAGCAAACAATTAAACTGGTTCCCTATGTTATAATGTCTTAACAGGAGAGACGTTATACGCGGTACTACGCGCGCGTGCGTGTGCGTGTCACTGCATGAGTATTCACATCGTGAAACATGTTAACAATGAGTTTCCGACAATACAAAGAAGAAAAATGAGAATAAACTGGTTTACGTACGAGCGCGTTCTATAGGTCAAAGATAACAACTCTAATTATAATTTGCGCCTGTACATTGATGCATATGCAACCATTTCGACGTAAAATGTGCACACCAATTTTCAAAAAAATGACAAAACCTAACCTCAATACTGCTTCCCAACTTCAAGGTCAAACTAGCTTCCCATGTATTTCTTACGGGTGAAAAATGTTTCCAATGGTCCCCCCTTTGAGGTCGGAAATTTCAAACTGGTGCCAGCGAAAAACCGACTCAGCCATCTTATTCTCCACTGTCCATAGTATACGTAACTAATTAGAAATCATGGGAAAATTAAGATTTTTTTTTTTTTTTTTTTTTTTTTTAAGAATTTGACCTTGAAATAGTGAAGAAGAATCCCACAGAACAGCTGTTTTGCCCCTTCGCATTTACTGTAACAGTACACGGTTTGGGCCGTTTATTCTTGTGTTAACATTTTGTATGCTTATATCTATGTACATCTATTGTGGATAATAATTATAAATACTTTTTCGAAAATAAATTGTATAGAATTAGGTGTTCAGCAAAGAAATCAGAGGATAATTCGTTTAGCATATTCAGTAACATATGAATCAAATACTGAACACGCACTTCAATTTTTTTTTTATAAATAAGGATTAATAAACACTATATATATATATATGCGTTTACGTGCGATTGTGTGTGTGTGTGTGTGTGTGTGTGTGTGTGTGTGTGTGTGTGTGTGTGTGTGTGTGTGTGTGTGTGTGTGTGTGTGTGTGTGTGTGTGTGTGTGAGGTGCATTTTGCATTCGCGAGGGTGCGCGATTTGATAGCACATTTGGTAATGATTAAATTGCTGATTTATTATTATTTTATTATTTAGATCATTTTAAAAATCGGTCGTGAAATTTGTTGACCTCGTATTTATAAATTTTAAAATTAATAAAAAAAGTATACGCAGTCAAAGAGAAACGATTCGTTAGGTCACGGGTTCGTTACGCTGGAATGCAGTAGTCAGCTGAACTATTTTTTAATAATTATTCTGTAAGCTCATCATACGATTGTTCGTATTACGCGCGCGCGCACACGCACACACACATTGAACATGTCTAGAATAAAAACGGTTACTTACAATAAACAATAAGTTCAACAAATAACGTTAATTCTTTTTTAGTTTACATGTTTCAAACATTTTAAAAATAAAATCACCCAAAATTATTGCAGTTGGATGGAATACCGCATCTTGTTTCCTAATATGAATATACTCATGCCATCTAGTGGCAGTTCTTTTAATTTTTACCGCTAATTATTCTGTAAACACAGAACTAGAATAAACCAATTTATGAAATCTGTGTATGCTGTCTGCATCAGTTTAAACGTACTGTATTTTGCTCCTTTCATAATGATGATGATAATAATAATAGGAGGAACAACTTTTTATTATAATTTTAAGAATAAATATTAATAACAATTTTAATAATTCTGATAATTATAAGAATATAATTATTTCGCTACGACTCGGAACACAAAACTTTTTATGGGTAAAAACGTAAAAGCTTTACCTTACAACCTGAACCGGTTTTCACTTTGAAAAAGCTTCTTCAGAGGTTGCCGCTGGTAGTACTGTCCGTCTTGTTGTTGGCGACGAAATCAATTTTCGAAAGATCGATGTGTGTGTGTGAGGTGTGATATGTTCGAATAATACGTGTGATTTGAATTGCGTCTGTTCGTTTAGGATGTCGTTTTTATTTGTTTTCGTGTGTTTGTATATTTCCAATAATTGTTCTAGAGTGTCTAGTTTTCGGCCTTTTGTGTGTACGTGTAGAATGTTCATGTTATTGTCGATGTTTTTGTATGTGTGGTTTGCTTCAATGAGGTGGTTTGCAAAGGTGGATTTTGTAGTGGAGTGGAGTGCCTTTGTGTGTTCAATGTATCTTTGTTTGAAGCTACGTCCTGTCTGGCCTATGTAGAATTTGTTGCAATCTGAGGAATTTAGTTTCTAAACACCAGGAAGATCGAATTTGTTTTGTGCTTTGTGTGTGTGTTTTGATAGTGTGTGTTCTGTTTTGTTAGTAGTTTTGTAAGTGATTTTGTATCCTGCTTTTTTGAATTTGTGGGCTATTTTTTTCAGTTTGTTTGTTGATGTATGTTAGTGTTATGAATTTGTTGTTTTCTGTCTTTGTCTGTTGTTTGTTTTGTGTTTTGTGTAGCAGTTTACTGACTATTGATATGACAGAACAATTCAACGTCTCGTGTGTTTTCGTCTGCCATAGTGTAGGTGTTTCGAAAGTTTACAATGCCATTCCTGTAAATTGTAACACTTTTCTGGCCCATTTGGTATGTTTTGTTTTTAATTAAAGTCAAATTTCTCAAATTTGTCCTTACTTTTAATAGACATTATACATATCAGTTTTCTCATAATTAAATTCTCTACAAAGTTAGTTAGACATTTTTATTTGTTTATTAGCAAATTAACGAAGTTATTCTATCCCAAATCTAAAAATGTGTGTTTTTCCATTCCACTTTTTTGTGTTTTACCCAGTTTTTCTTAAAAACTAATTAAGATAGAGGTCTGGGACCTCTTTTATTCAATTTTTCAGATCAAAAACTATAAGAATCCACCAAATTTACCCTTCACTTTATACCCCACGGATTTCAGTATGGCGTCATTTTACCGTGGGACCAGAAATCAGGGAGAACTGGTTCGCGAGCCGTAACTCGCTAACGAACCGTTTTCGGACCAATGTTTATATGAATTTTTTTCTAATTTTTACATGTAGAATGAGCTCCTAAAGTCTCTGCATATCTTCATGAATCACCCTGTATATGTATATAAAAATATGTTTTGAACAATTGATTAAAAAAAATTTTTAAATTATTAATTTGTATATGTGATGATGATAGTTAATACTATTGAAACATTGTAATATTCACCAAAATATTAAAAATATATTTTGTAAAAAGTTGTATTATTATTAATAATATAAAATATAAAACAAGAAAAATTGAGCATTTATGATGATGATAATGATGATTATTATTATTATTGTTGTTTTACAATTATTACAATATTATTATTAACAATAGTCTAATAAAAAACTTTTTGTACAAGAATATATTTTTTATTATTTTGTGCCCTGTACAGTATTATTATCATTACTGTACCAGTAATATAAACATGTATTCATATTAGAAATATACGAAAAAACATGTGCGCGCCTGCGCATGCATGCGCGACGTGAAGTCATGTGTAAAGAATGTGTGCGCGCGCGCTTTTGTGTGTGTGTGTGTGTGTGTGTGTGTGTGTGTGTGTGTGTGTGTGTGTGTGTGTGTGTGTGTGTGTGTGTGTGTGTGTGTGTGTGTGTGTGTGTGTGTGTGTGTGTGTGTGTGTGTGTGTGTGTGTGTGTGTGTGTGTGTGTGTGTGTGTGTGTGTGTGTGTGTGTGTGTGTGTGTGAGGGCCTCAACGATAAACTTTAATAATGATAAAGTCCATTTAATGACAGAGTTTAAACGCGGTACGACGCGCGCGTGCGTGTGCGTGTCACTGCATGAGTATTCACATCGTGAAACGTTAACAATGACTTTCCGTCAATACAAAGAAGAAAAATTAGAATAAACTGAATTACGTGCGAGCGCGTACTCCTGTGCGTGCGTGCGTGAGTCGTTCTATAAGTCTGAGATAACAGTTACTTTGCGCCCGTACATTGATGCATATGCAACCATTTCGACGTAAAATGTACACCTATTTTCAAAAAATGACAAAACCTAACCTCAACACTGCTTCCCAACGTCAAGGTCAAACTAGCTTCCCGTGTATTTCTTACGGGCGAAAAAAGTTACCAATGGTCCCCCCTTTGAGGTCGGAAATTTCAAACTGGTGCCAGCGAGTAACGGACTCGGCCATCTTATTCTCCACTGCCCACAGTATACGTAACTAATTAGAAATCATGGAAAAATTAAGGACATTTATTATTTTTTTTTTTTTGAAAGTTAATAATTTGACCTCCAAATAGTGAAGAAGAATACAATTGAACATATGTTTTGTCGCTTCGCGTTTGCTGTAACAGTACAGGTTTTGGGCCGTTTATACTTACGTTTTAACGTTTTGTAGGCCTATATCTAAGTACGTTTATCATGGACAATGATTATAAATACTTTTTCATAAATAAGTTATAAATAAAATAGGTATTCAGCAAAGAAAATTGGGTGATAATGCGTTAAGCGTATTCAGTAATGTATGAGTCAAATACTGAGCAGACACTTTTAAAAATTGTCTTTATTATAACAAGACAAATTAATATATACTATTTTTATATGTATGTGTGTGTGTGTGTGTGGGCGTGGGCGTGGGCGCGCGTGCGCGTTTGGAGGTCCCTGGGTGTTTCACACGCGCGTGCCCGATCTTGTTAGCAGATTTGCTAATGTTAAATGGCTAAGTTATATTAATTTATAATTACTGTATTATGTAGATTATTTTAAAAAACGGTTGCTAAAATTATTGAGATCGTAATTATAAATTTTAAAATTAATAAGATGTTATATGCAGTCAAAAAGATACTCATAGGTCTAGGTCGTTCCACTGGTATACTGTAGTCAGCTGAACGATTTTGTAATAATTGTTCTGTAGCTTGTTCTGTTACACAATGCATAACACACACACAGACACAGACACAGAGAGTTGAAGCACGAGTTCGAGTCCAATGACTGAGATTATGTTTTCGTCATTTGATTGACCGTGGTGAGTATAAAAACGAATTACCCTGTTACAGTATTTTCCTTTGTGCGTGTGTCCAGCTCGCTTTTGCGTCTCTTATATTAAATTCGATTTTTCATTATATTTTATATTGAATCCCGAACGAATTCAATTGTTTGTTTATTCATCTATAAACCTCTGATGATTCTGATTTAATCAGTGAAACGTATGTGAGGTGAACACAAACACTAACTACTTCTGCAGAAGTACTGTAGTTAATATTTGAAGAACTATTCATAATAAATAAAATATATGCCGCCTCAAAACAAATAATACTTTAGGTGGCAGGGGGCGTGTTTTACTGGAATGCTCTAATCAGCTGATTTGATTTGTATTCATTTTTCTGTACCACAACAGTCCGTGAATTAAGAACTCGCCGCACACACACACACCATTCTCATAGTTCTAGCTGCTGAACAATAGGTTTGAATCCAAGCATGGGTTTGTCGTTTGCATTGACCGTTAAATACCAAAAACGATTTAACCTGTTGTAATACCTCACCGTATCGTCTATAAACTATATTACAATGTTGCTACCGCTGCTATTACTACTACTACTACTACCAGGGGTGGATTAGAAGCGCGTGGTGCCTTATGCCGCCATCGGACTGACCCCCCCCCCCGATTCAAAAATCAACCTTTCATCCATTATTTCCCCCTGATAAATGGCATAGGAAATTTCGAAAGTCGGCAATTATTTTATTAAACTCTCAAATTACAACAAAGATGGGAGGAGAAAGGTTGCTAAAAACGATAATGGAATGGTTACCCCTGGAGAAGAGGAAGAGGGGAAGACCCAGACGATCATGGGAAGAGAGTATCAAAAAAGCTCTAAGTGCAAGGAATCTGACCGAAGAACATTGTCAGGACAAAAAATATTGGAGAGAAAGTCTGGAAATCGGACAGCGACGACAGACGCTATAAACCGATGTTTTATATATATATATATATATATATATATATATATATAAACAAATATTTTGTTAAATAGTGATTACAATGACCATAGTAATACTTAGGCTTAGAAAATACTAATCGATCCATTTTCTCTTGATTTTGACTTAATAAAGTCTTGTATAATTTCTTCTCAACCTAGCGACTCAAGTATGTCGTTTTCAATATTCAATCTTGCTAACGAAGATAATCTCTCATCTCCCATAGTTGAACTCAACATATACTTAATGCATTTTAATACAGTAAGCGATCTTTAGAGTCGCAGTTAGATATTGGAATCGTCAAAAGCTGGTGATAAAACAACTGAATTGAGGACATTTGTTGTTTGTCACATTTATTATCTTCAAAAAGTTTTTGTAAAGATTTATGGCTGGATGGTGCCCCTCTGCCCGGTGCTGCAGAATACCCTAGCGTTATGGATAATCCCCCACTGACTACTACTACTACTTTTTTTAACAAGAGAGTGGAAAAATTTGCTCTACAAATGTCCAGAAGTGAGTTTGAGTATTTTATACCCGACCCACTATAAAACCACCTCCCGTTCCTCTTCTAGTACGCTAACCTGACACGCTACTTCGGGCTAGGCCTGTTGTTCTTCCCTCATATCTGACTTGTTAGCCTTCTATATTGTATTATCCAAATCTATCTTCTTCACCCGAAGAATCTCTTCTGCGAAGTGTGCCACACAGTTCCAAGTGTCCTCCCCTCTTGGAAATTTAACTTTGGAATTTAAAGTTGGAATTGTTAACTTTAACAATGTTATCCGGGGATAGATCTCCTGCCTAATATCATCTTGCAACGATCTTCTATGGTGCTACCATCTGTTTCTGGTGTATAGCTGGAATTGTGCGCAGCTCCCGGGCAGTACAGGCACTCTGGAACTACTACTACTGCTACTACTACTATTGCTGCTGCTGCTGCTGCTGCTACTACTACTACTACTACTACTACTACTACTACTACTACTACTACTACTACTGCTGCTGCTGCTGCTGCTGCTGCTGCTGCTGCTCTACTACTACTACTACTACTGCTACTACTACTACTACTACTACTACTACTACTACTACTGAGGGCAAGCAGTAGACCAAAAAACAGTGGCATTGCCTAAGTGGCCTAATCCCTGAAGTGGTTAAGAAGAGGGTAATCAAATCAGCATAATAACAACAACAGTAATAATAATGTATATTATATGAAATATTTCGAGGTAATTTATAAGTTGAATTATTATGGTAACTGTATAGACATAGTTTCCCTAATTCTACAGTGATGTCGAATTACTTCTGATCTGAATTAATTTTAATAAACATTTACTAGGCCAAGTTTATAATTATTTACTACTCAAAATGACCTTACTGATGTGTACAGAGTCATACTTCAGTTATAGTTACACACGTGCGCGCGCGCGCACATACACACACCATATGTGTCAAAGAAACACGACCAGAATAAAAACTGTTACTTCCAGTAGACAATAAGATAAACAAAAGATAGATAGACAAAAAGATAATGTTAACTTTTTTTAATTTACATACTTCAAACATTTAAAAAATAAAATCGCACAATATATGGCAGATGGGATACTGCAAATACCACAAGATTGGACAACCTTAAATTAAAATTTAAAAAATTGTCTTAAAATGTTTTATTTATTAATTTATATCTGATGATGATAGTTAAATACTCTTGAAACATTGTAATATTCACAAGATAATAAAATATATTCTTGTACAAAAAGGATTTTTTATTAATAATAATATAAAAATATACAAGATAAAATTAGCACATATGAATGTACAGTAATATAAATTAAATAATTATTGTTTCGTAAAGTGTAAGCTCATGCCATCTAGCGGTAATACTTTTAACTTGTACTGTTGATTAATCAGTAAACACAGTACTCAATACTAGGGTAATTTATGAAGTCTGTGTATGCTGTTTGCACCATTTTAAACGTATCCTGTTCCTTATTAATAATAATAATAATAAGAAGAAGAACAACAAACGACAATTATTAAAATTTTTAACATAATATTAATAACAATTTTAAAAATATAATTAATAATTCTGATTATAATAATACGAATATATCAAGAAAAATTTATTTTTTTATGTTTACAATCTTGACAAATATAAGTACAGGCTAATATATAAATGCTGTGTACATGGCTCGAGGGAGAAACTCGTGGACAAGTCACTATAATTTATACAACCAAGTGCATTGGACAGTTTTCATAAATCTTCAGTCCAGTGTAGACCAGACCACAATGAACTGGTGATATTTTTTTATAAACTCTGATTCCTTCAATTTTAAAGCACATGGTCTTAATTATGACACATAAAAGTTGCTTTATGTTAAACATCTGTATAAAGTTTTTGTTGTAAAGCTGTGAAAAATATGGAAGACATCAAACTAGAGAAGCTTTGTAATCATACTATTTTGAATGTTTATCGCTTCTTTGTTCACTACTTAATAATTATTAGTATTGTTGGTACTTTCACTGTGAACTTACTTGTTGTATTTACTCATACGTCGTTTCGGAGTGGTGTGCTCCTACGAAACGATGTATGAGTAAATACAACAAGTAAGTTCACAGTGAAAGTACCAACAACAACAATACTAATAATTTGTAATTATAACATAATTTCTGCCCAACGGCAGCAGGTCTTACAGGACATGCTACCTCCATGCTTCCAATCCTAGGCTAGTCTCTTCATTTCATGATAGGACGTCCGTACATGTGCAAGCATAATCTAATCTCTCCTCCGTCCTCTATTCTGCTTTCCATTTACCAGCTCCTCCAGAGTTTCTCCCATCACATTACCTTGTGTATGTGTCCCAACCAATGTCTCTACCTCCCCTTGGTGATAATCATCGCTCTTGTTTTCTCTTCCACTCTTCCAAGTACTTCCTCATTCGTCACTCTATCCTTCCAGGAAATCTGTTCTATCCTTCTCCATGTCCATATCTCAAAGGCTTGTAACCTGTTCTCCTCTTCTCTACTCAATGTCCAAGTTTCTATCCCACATACGGGCATGCTCCAAACAAAACACTTCACCCTTTGTGCCTAGTGGTTGGCACAATAAACTTTTCTTTCTATTAAGTGCTCCCTTAACTAAGGCAATTCTACATTTCATCTCTTGACTGCAACACATGTCCTCTCTAACTAAACATCCAAGATATTTTTAAACTGTCACTTGTTCAATTTCCTCATTCACTATTTTAATCCATGCAGTACTGCTCATTTTGCATTTTGCTTATGACCATGCTCTTTGTCTTCTTTACACTTATTTTCATTCCAAACTAAAGTAGGTACTGGATAGGTACTAGAAATTATAAATTCCATATGGTCTCATTCTCATCTACACCTCTTTGTGGTGAAGAGTATGCAATGCCAATGGCAGCTGGTGTAGGTGGGGACCGAGTGACTTCTGGAGTAAGGAGTCACTCCTCTACCCAGTGCCAATGGTCTCTCGTGAGGGTAAATGGGTGAGTAGAGGCATTACTACTGAGATCGCAAGGCTGCGACGTCACGGAAGGTCTGACATCACTTCAAGGAGGCAGTGGATCGGCCTCTGTACTCTGTGACTTGGCCATGTTGTTTAATGTTTTAGTGAAAGCCGGTAGCATGGTTAAAATAGGTTATGTTTCCAGCTGTGTTTATTTTTTCTATTTGGTTTATTTTTGTGTGTTTAACAGTGACTATTGTTTGTTGATCATTGGTTAATAGTTCTGAGCATGAATTAAACTTATTTAAGTACCGGTATTAATTGTTTCTTTATTTTTCTTTAAACAAATAGTTGTTTTTATACATGAACAGTGAAATTTTTACGTTTTAAACTCATAGAAATATTAATAATTTAGTTGCATTCAAAGTTTCTTATGACAATTAAATTATCTAGATAGATATCTACGGTATTGTTTAAGTGTTGTGAAAATATGCCTAACAAGTGTTGTGTGCCAGGCTGTAAGGGCAATTACACTAGTGAATATAAATTGCATGTGTTTAGTTTTCCATTAGACAGAGACCTTAGTAGAAAATGGAATGCTGCTATACCCAGAGTTGATTTTACACCAACTAAATACACAAAGTTATGTGAGTCACACTTTCATAAAGATCACATAATCTGGAATGTAAGTCATCAAGATCCTAAGACAGGACATGTTAAAGTGTACCTTTAAAGTACCCTAGGCTTAAACCAGGTGCAGTTCCAAGTCTTTTCCCTAAATGTTCTGATTATTATTCAAAATCTGTTACTGATCGTAAAAGTAAAGATGAAAAATTACTACTAATTGAACAACAACAATTACATGAAGTACTTAGACTCGGTAAACAACAATATTTAGCATACCAGAAACCAACATGCAACACAAATTTTAATGAGTTTCAAACTACATTTCATTCAGATTAGATTTAGCAGAATGTTGGTTTAAAGTTATTGATAAAGATAAAGTTTCATTACTGCAAATAAAATACCATCCAGGCCCAGTTATAACTTATTCTATAGTTATAAATAATGATCTAAAGTAGAGAAGTATCTTCATAGTAATGACATTCGTGTAATAAAATTAAAACTCCATTCACAACAAATAATTTGAATGAGCTGAAAGTTTTAATGAAACAATAGATACTTACACACTTTAATATCCTTGCACTTACCTGATAGTAATATTACATCTAACAATTTGGACAAAAAGGAAGTTTTGAAACAAAGAGATAATGACAGCAAAAAACAGACACTTCAGCATATCTTAAGTATTCTAGAGACTCTTATAAAAGATGGGTACACTAGTTTAGATTACATTTTTAAACAGCTGAAATTGCATACTTTACAAAAAGAAAGATACAGATATTCTGCAAACACGATGATTATAGCCTCCATCCTCTACACAATTAGTCCTCATGCTTACAGATTCTACGACATTCAAACTGTCTTATATTGCCACATCCTGAGACCATTAAAACTGTCTGTAATAAATTATTAAGTGACCCTAAGTCTGAAGATAAGAAGTCACTTTTTACATATGCTAGAAACATATATAAATACATAAGTGATCACGAAAAATTTGTTGTTTTATTAATGGATGAAATTCACATTCAGCCATATTTAGACTACAAAGACTACATCAAGAACTTAAAATGAAATATATATTATACAGGAAGTTTCAAACAGATTTACTTGAACACAGATTTGGAAAATACAGGCAGTTTGCTGGTGGACAGTATAACATTTCTATTCGTCAACTCTATGAATCAGAAAAAAACTTAGAATTCCGTCACTATTATCACTAAAATCAAAAAATTTTGGGATTGTGCAAGTAATGTCATGTCATGAGGATTCAGATTATATTTAGTACAAGAAGAACAGTCAAATATTTCATTCTGGGCTGAGATTACTATTGATGTATGTGATGTTGAGGAAGTCAGAATGATATGCCTGTAATAACTCACTTAGCTGGATACTGTTGTTACATAGTTTTGAAAAAAGTGAAGTGTGACTGTTGCAAACTTAAATTAGTGCTCACTGATGAACTACTCGTAGAAGATAAATTCACACTTATTAAAAACCTAAGCAGAGGTGGTTTGTTATATCCAGTAGATAATGTTGAGTTAGTCCTTCAAACCTACATATTTTTAAATAAAATTCTGCAAGACTATGAAGATGATTTTTTAAATGATAATAAAAGAATGTTTTTGTGCAAGTTAATTGTAGAGTATGTTACACAGAATGGTTTTTAAACAAATTTTTCTGGATGCAAGAATCACAGTGATGACTATATTGTAAATATTTTAATTAATTGCAGTGTAAATACATTATAGAAAAATTACTGTGGCAAATGGAATGACAATCTGGGCAGAAGAAGTAAAAGTAAAAAGTTATGTACTCTAGCATCATTATAATATACAGCAATATGTAAAACGTTTATCCGGAACGTGTATTAATGTACTTAGACTGTATTTAGAAAATGTTTGTAGGCCTAAACGTTTATGCCATCTTCCTGTATGTGAAAGAAAACCATGAAAAATATGAAAGGTAAGTGTATATTATAATAGTGTTTTTAATTACACACTTTTTATTTGTTGTTATTATGAAAGTTGTAGAAAAATTTAAGAAATATTTTCATTGGAACCAACTGTCAAATGTTTAACAGGTTTTTTTTATTAGGTGTGTAGTGTTCAAAATACAAAAACATAAGGATACACATGGGCGTAACTTGGGGCCTAACTTTGGGGGGGGGGCAGGGTAAAGCTTCATAAATTCAAGTGTATAGTAAGACCATCTATTTAATAAAATATATTATATACAAAATCTTGGCATTCAATTTTGTATATACCATTGGTTGTTGTATTATCTTTGTTGTGTGGGTTATTTAGTTTTTGTAAATTATTTTTATTAGTTTTGTATGCTGTTTTCATATCTGTGTTTTTAAATAGTTTTGTCATTTTATTATTTATGTATGTGAATGTAGCCCATTTTTTATTGTTGTTAATATTTATGTGTTGTTCATTTTGATTAATTCTTAATTGTTCAGTTTTTATTTTATATTTGATTTTATTTTCTATTTTGTTTAAAGTATTTTTATTGTATCCATAAGCAATTTGGTATATTATATTTCTTTCTTTGTCTGTTTCTTGTTTGTTTAGGGGAATTTTGTACATTCTGTTAAATAGTGAATAGAAAGCTGCCATTTTATGTTGTGGTGGGTGATCAGAATGGTTAGGTATAATGATGTTAGTAGATATTGGTTTTCTGTATATTGTATATTGTATGTGGTTGTTGTTTTTTGTGATGGTTATGTCTAAATAGTTGATTTTGTTATGTTTTTCTTTTTCTTCTGTGAATTTTGTGTATGTGTCTATATATATACATATATAAAATCAATTTAATTAAATAAATGTTTACAATTTGTATTAATTGTTCTCAATACAATCAAGACAATTTTTTTAAAGTGTGTGATCAGTATTTAATTCTTATGTTACTTAACACACTTGAAACATTATCGCCTGTTTACCTTTTTGAATATATAATTTATTTACGAGAAAGTATTTATAATCATTATCCACTATAAATTGGGCGATATTATTATTTTAAATGTTTGAAATATGTAAATTAAAAATAATTAACATTATTTGTTAAAATTATCTATCAGAGAGGTCTGGTTTTCAGGTGTCCAGACAATTAAATCTGAAATGACCTTAAGAGTCCTGTGGCCATTGTTATATCCCATCCTTACAGCAGGTATACCAGTCCCATTACTGCCATGTTCAAACTGTCAGTCATGAACATATATAATGATTTACAATACCATCTGAATGTTTGACATGATGGCTCCGCAAAATCAGATAAAAGTTTACAGTGACAAATCTATACACTTATGGCTCGATTTGCTTGTCCACCCGCACGTACGCGGACAAATAATATGTACATCTTCTCTGGTATACCTGGGCCAGATAAGTAACAAGGGCACACAATATATACTACACACTTAAACAACACTCTTCCCCCCCCCCACACGGCTTGCCCCCAGGTGTGGTTTAAAAGGTTGGCTAATAACTCTCTGGTTGGGGTGGGGCATGAGTTCTATCACGGCCAGATGGTGCAACAGGTCTATGACCTAATGCCTGAAGTGGAGAAGAAGAAGAAGAAGAAGAAATCTATACACATAACGTTTACAGCAAGGTGTAGACGTACAACATTTATATCCACGGATCCATTTATTCACAGATTATAATTGATAACAATCAAATCCAACTAACCACTAAGGTAAGGTACTCAGGACAATACTTTGTAGCTCATGCATAAGGAATGAGACAACAATTAACCTTGAAACCAGACCAACATATAGTGTACATAAAATACGTATATCGTAAGACAGAGATTAATAATTATGAGCTGTATCAAGCCATTCGACAGAAATGTATTACTTAGCTCTGGATTCACTTCTAGCACAGAGGATCATAACATGCACTAGTAAGGATATCTCAAAGATCTTTAATGGTAGGCTATCCTGTGGCCTTCTGTGTCTCCATGGCCATGTCAAGAATACACAGTTAATTATTACCCTGTTTTTATATTTGAAAGGATTGTAAACATAATAAAGTAAATAAATTTTTCTTTATATGTTATTGTGATTACTAGAATTATAAATTCAATTATTTAAAATGTTATTAATTTTTAAATTAAAAAAAATAATATTATTATGTTATATTTTAAAATTGTAATGTTATTATTTGTTTAAAAAAAATATAGTATTAACTGTTGTTGTTGTTGTTGTTCTTCTTCTTCTTATTTTATTATTATTATTAGTTTAAAGGAGCAACAGCAAGGTACGTTTAAAACAATGCATACAGCATACACAGACTTCATAAATTGGTTTATTCAAGTACTGTGGTTACTGATTAATTTGCAATAACAGTTAAAAGTTTTACCGCTAGATGGCATGAGAATTCACTTTACGAAACAAGATGCATGTGCAATCTATTCACGATTTTATTATTCAAAATGTTTGAATATGTAGATTACAAATAATTAACGTAATTAAAATTAAAATAATAATTAAAAAACAAACATAATTTGTATTAATTGTTCTTAATACAATACAGACAATCTTTCAAATTGTGTGTTCAATATTTAATTAATTAATTAATACAGTGCTCAACAGTAATACATTGTCGCTTGATTTTCTTTAGTTAATTCCTTATTTATTTATAAAATGTATTAATAATCATTATCCACAACAAATGTCTGCAGATATAGGCCTACAAAACGATAAAACGTAAGTATAAACGGCCCAAACCGTGCACTGTTAACAGTAAACGCCAAGCGACAAAACATATGTTCTGTAGTATTCTTCTTCGCTTTTTGTAGGTCAAATTGTTAACTTTCAAAAATTAAAAAAAAATATATGTCCTTAATTTTTTCATGATTTCTAATTAGTTACGTATACTGTGGACAGCAGAGAATACGATGGCGGAGTCCGTTTTTCGCTGGCGCCAGTTTGAATTTTCCGACCTCAAAGGGGGGACCATTGGAAACATTTTTCGCCCGTAAGAAATACATGGGAAGCTAGTTTGACCTTGACGTTCGGAAGCAGTGTTGAGGTTAGGTTTTGTAATTTTTTGAAAATAGGTGTGTACATTTTACGTCGAGCTGATTGCATACAGCCCAATATGCAGGCGCAAACTATAATTACAACTGTTATTTCTTACATATTGGACGTCTCACGGACGCACGCACAGGAGCGCGCTTGTACGTAAATCAGTCTATTCTTATTTTTTGGCTTTGAATTGACGGAAACTCACCATTAATGTTTTTTCACGTTGCGAATGTTAATCTGCGAGTGTTAATATGACACTCACGCACACGCAGGCGCGCTTAGGATCAGCGAACTGAAGATTTATAAAAAACTCGCGGTGCACCTGGTTATATAGATTATTGCATGTGTTTCTCCCACGAGATAGCTATGGAAGTACATCACATTTATTTATTAACCTGTATTTATATTTGAGAAGATCATAAACAAACCAATAAAAATGTTCCTCATTTATTCTTATAATTAACAGATTTATTAATTCCATTATTTAAATAGTTATTAATATTAATCTTTAAAATTGTAATAATAATTGTTGTTGTTCTTACTATTTATTTTTCGTATGAGCCACTGTGGACTACATACATACATACATCCTCGGCGCTACAGCCCAGTCCGGGCCCTGGCCTCCAAAAGAAATCTTCCCCACTGGTCTCTACTCCCGGCCAATGTCCACCAGTTTGCTGCACCCAGCCTCACTGCCACCTTACCAACCTGGTTCAGCCATCTTGTACGCGGTACTGTGGACTACGTTTGGATCAACTGGTTCCTCCCTTCTTCTCCCATCTATTCCTCCTCAACCATATCTCCCTTATTCTTGGTCGATGTTTCTCCCTCCTTTCCCCAGTCCAGATGGCACCTGTCCTCTTGGTGTTTTCCTGAAAACCTTGGGCATTTTTTAATTTCTTTTTGAGTGGCAAGCATTCTTCAATATCTTCTTGAGTAATCTGGAGTTTTTCTATGTCTTTTTCTGTTTCTTTGAACCACGTACTGGACATTTTGAACTTTCTGAAATAGTTAAAAAGCTTCCCTGTTAGTCTGTCAGGATTCATTCTTTGAACATGTCCGTAGAAAGTAATTCTTCTTTTTCTAATTACATCTGCGATTTTCTCAACACGTGTGTACAGCTCATTAGTGTGGCGTCTTCTGTACTGTTCTCCATCTTTTATCGGTTCCAAGATTTTTCTTAATATTTTCCTTTCTGTGACTTCCAGTTCTTCCATCATCATTTTCTTGTTCAGCGTGAGTTACTCAGCTGCCTAAAGTGCTTCCGGGCGAATTCAAATTATTATTGATGAATAATGCCTGCCTTTGGCATTAATAGATATTGATTTCTTGCTATATGTATCCTTCGTTAAATGGTAAGCAAGTTTCATCTTATTAACGCGTGCTGTAATAGCTTCTTTTTCTGAGACGTTTTGTTCTTGTTCTTACTACCGTATTATTATTATTATTATGACGGAGTTTTAATTCTTGTTTATAATTCTTTTTCTTCTTCTTATTATTATTTTTACGGAGTTATAATTATGTTCTTGGATTTCGTTGTCCATGACGTGTCCGTTGATTAACTAAATATAATTATATCACTACCGACTCGGAAAACAAAGTTTATTAAGGCTAAAAACGTAAAACTGATTCAGGCTGTAAGGTAAAACTTTACCATTTTACCCATAAAAAACTTTGTATTCCGAGTCGGTAGTGAAAAAATTATATTTATAATTGTTTAAAATAAATATAAACATAACATAGACATAAATATAATTGTTTAATTATAATTAAACATTCGTTTAAAACTATGCAGCCAGCATACAAGGGCTTCATAAATTCGTTTATTGAAGTACTGTGTTTACTGATTTGTTACCAGTAAAAGTTAGAAGTAGTACCGCTAGATGGCATGAGAATTCACTTTACGAAACAAGATGCATTTGCAATGTATTAGGCGATTGTATTATTCAAAATATGACTGTGTAGATTAAAAATAAATAATGTTATTTGTTTAATTTATTGTTTATTGTAAGTGACAGTTATTATTTTACTCATTATCAACTTAAACTTACGTTGATACAATCTTGTCTGATTTGACACATACAATGTGTGTGTGCGTCTATTAACTAAAACCCTACTCTGTACACATCATCAAGGTCATTTTGAATAATAAATAAACTTGCCTCCTTTGTAAATATTTACTAAGATTAATTCAGATCATAGTAATTCAACATTACAGTAGAATTAGAGATACTATGTCTATATAGTTACCATAATAATTCAACTTATAAACTCCTCAAAATATTCCATATATATTATTACTATTGTCATTAATGTTACTTTATTTTCATTGTTTTTATCTTCTTAAAGTGTTAGGCTGCTTAATGCCACTGCTTTTTGTCTGCCTTCACTTCTCTTTACCCTGTGCTTTAACAATGGTTTCAGTTTTTTTTACAAAAATATAAATTGTAAAAAAATGTTGCATTGTTTGCTTCACCACAGGAAAGAACTATAACAGGGTAATTTGTTTTTGTACTTACTGTAACCAAACGACAAAGTACATAATCTCAGCCACTGGACTTGAACCAATCTCAGCCACTGGACTTGAACCCATGCTTCAACCGTTAGAAATGACGTGTGTGCGTGTGTGTGTGTGTGTGTGTGTTACAAATGCATCGTGTGCTGAGCTACAGAACAATTATCACAAAATTGTTCAGCCGACATCATTGCAGTGTAACAAATCCATGACCAACAAACCATTTCTCTTTGACTGCATATAATTTTAAATTTTTAACTAAGAGTTCAATAAATTTCTTGGCCGTTTTGTTAAATAATCTACATAACAACATGATTATAAATTAGAGATTTAACCAATAGCAAATCTACTAATGCCATCTCATGCACTCGTGTACACACACACACACACACACACACACACACACACACACACAGAAATAGTATAGTCTGTATTAGTTTTTCTTGTTACAATAAAGACAATCTTTCAAAGTGTGTGTTCAATATTTGATTAATACATTACTGAATATGCTTAACGCATTGTGCCCTGATTTTCTTGGCTGAATACCTAATTTATTTATAAAAAAGTATTTATACTCATTATCCACAATAAATGTATACACACATATAAGCTTACAAATGTTAAACGTTAAACCTATAATTGTGAGTTATCCTGTGGCCTTCTCCGTCTCCAAGGCCATGTTATGAATACACAACATTCATTTATTAGCCTATATTTATATTTGAAATTGTAATTGTAACAACAAAGAGACTCTTGATATATTCTTATGGTTATCAGAATTATTAAAATTGTTATTATTTATTCTGAAAATTATAATAACAAGTTGTTCCTCCTATTGTTATTATCACCATCAGCATTATCATCATTATAAAGGTGTAAGATGTGTTTAAATTGATGCAGACAGCATACACAGACTTCATAAATTGGTTTATTCAAGTACACAATAATCAGCAGCAAAAGTTACAAGCACTGCCACTAGATGGCATGAGGAAACAAGATGTGGTACTTCAACTGCAATATATTGGGTGATTTTATTTTTAAAACGTTTGAAATATGTAAACTAAAAAAAAAATTAACGTTATTTGTTAAACTTATTGTTTATTGTAACAGTTTTTATTCTAGTTGTGTTTGAAGAAAACATAAATACGTTGATACAGTTTTGTCCGATCTCCGATCTGGGGTGTGTGTGTTACTGCTTTCTGTGTTGAGCTACAGAAGCATTACAGTACACTCCCTCTAGTCCGGCCTTGGTTGGATCGGCCGTTGGATGGTTCGGCCAGCCATATGGTGAGTCACACAGTCTAGACGAGCCTCCAGAGACAGGCCACAACTTGTTAAACAGAAAATATATGTAGCTCAGTTGACTCGCGCTTTTGTTCATGTACGGATATATGTCTTATGTTGCGAGTTCTGTGGATGTATTCTGTGTATATAGTAATACTGTATGTATCTGTGTAAATAAAAACTTTTCTGACATGAATGCGAAACGAAAACACACGTTTGTGACTATGGACCAAAAATTACACAAGTCCTTCAGGATCTCGGTTAGGGCGAATCGGTCAAGAGTATTAGAGTCCAGTAATATCTCTGTGAGTTTGTAGTAATTTTCCTTGTTTGTTTTTTTACTTGCTACCATGGAGTAATTATAATTATTAGTAATTTATATACACTGTATTGGGTCATTTATTGTACGGATCATTCATTAAACAGCATTATTTCATCATTATAGCGTATTTTCGGTTCGTCCGGCCATTTTGAAATCCTGGCTAGGGTCTGGTTCCGAGGTGGCCAGATGAGAGGGCTTTTACTGTATTACAAAACTGTTCACAAAAATTTAATTACCTTGTATCCGTCAGCGACTTCGTTCTAGCGTTTTTTATATAGACGCGTTTCGTGACATGTGTCACATCATCAGTAATCCTCGTCAAATGTTAAAATTCACATAAAACACATAAAAATACATTTGCACATATTTACTAAATCACAATAACGACACACACATAACACGGTTGGACCGGTCCGACCGCGCGTGTAGTTGCCGAGCCACTAATTAAACTAAGTCAATCCTTATCACCAGTCATTACCATCATGCGCGATTATATTTAGGGCTGTATCATATAATGAGTGAGATTGAAACCTTAATTGTTCGTTTAATATACTGTTATTGTTGATATTCTTGTCTTTAAATGATTTATAAATCTCAAACTCCTCGAGAGCGTCCATTAACCTACCCTTACCGCATACATGGATTGCTTTGAAATTAGTATTGAAATCTGTGTAATTATGGTTATGCATCATTAGATGGCATGCATAATTAGATTTGGTCTTGTCTAAATCATTCCTTGGTAGATGTTCTTTGTATATTTTCAAGAAAGACGTGCCAGTTTGACCCAGATATAAACAATCATAATCATCACATGTCATCCTGTAAACACCTGTTTTCTCTTCTAACGGGAATGGTTGTTTTATGCGTAACAAATTAGAAATATTATTATTTGTTTTAAACGCGACTTTTATATTAAATTTAGAAAACACATTGGATATAATGTTAGGTAAAAGGCTACCGTACACTGTCGTTATACACTTTTTATTATTATTATTATTTTTATTTTTGTTAACTTTATTATCATCGATGGTATTATGGTGGGATCTAGTTTTATATAGGTGTCGCTCAAGAAGTCTATCTATCATCGAACTCTTGTACCCATTCGCTATTGCTATGTGCCTTATTATATCCAATTCATCCTGAAAGTCCTTTTGGTTAAGTGGAATCGTTACCAACCTATGAACAAAACTGTTGTAAGCCGCCATTTTCTGACTATATGGGTGATGAGAATCGGCGTGTATTGTAATATCTGTGGTAGTGGGTTTCCTATATATTTTATATTGAAATTTATTAAGATACTTTGTAACAGTCAGGTCCAAAAAATTGAGTTTATTGTCAACCTCTGTTTCGAGGGTAAATTGTATGTTCTTGCTAAGGCTGTTCAAATAATGTTTCAATTTCTCTATCTGTTGTAGCGTGCCATTAAAAACTATAAAGGTGTCGTCTACATATCGTACATAGAATTTAATATTATTATAAAATTTGTTATTCTCTGAGAACATGTAAGTATTTTCAAAATGGTGCAAGTATAAATCTGCCAGCAGTCCTGAAAGTGGCGAACCCATTGCGAGACCAAACTCTTGTAGGTAAAAATTATTATTAAAAGTGAAGTAATTCTGCTTCAACAGGACATTCAACAATAAAATTATCTCATCTATTTGTTTGTGATTCAGCTTCTCACCTTCAATGAGAAGATCTTTTACAATTGAAATTGTGTCATGAACCGACACGTTTGTGTATAAATTAACTATGTCGAATGAAGCGATTTTGTATGTAGGTAAGAGTTTGATATCCTGGACCCTTTTAATAAAGTCAATATTATTTTTTATGCTGTGATTATTTTTTAAAACGATACTATTTTATATGAATTTTAACATTTGACGAGGATTACTGATGATGTGACACATGTCACGAAACGCATCTATATAAAAAACGCTAGAACGAAGTCACTGACGGATACAAGGTAATTAAATTATTGTGAAAAAGTGACTTGGATACTATATAAAAACAAAATAAAACTGTTCAGCTGACTAAAGCATTCCCATGTAACGAACCCATGACCTAATGAACTGTTTCTCTTTGTTCTGCAAGAGTAAAAAATTACTGCATGTAATTTTTTGTAATTTATATTTATACCATCTAATTGGTCACAGGAATGTAAAATACGAGCTCTGACCAGGGCCGGATTAAGGTATCTTGGCGCCCTAGGCTAATTATATTTTAGCCCCCCTTCACATCCCATAGGCTACTCTTACGTTTATATCCAAGAGGCTGAATGAAGCTTTAAACAGCCTACAATATATTTCTTAGTTAGGAATATCTTACTGTTTTTCGATCTAGTCTCAAGAATTGAAAACTGAGGCTATTTTCAGAGATTGTTTTAGAGTTACACCTTCAACCATTTGTAGTTTTCATGGCTTTTATAAGGAAAAAATTAACTAAGTAGTTACAGAATTATAACAGTTTTATTAAGGGCACATTTAACATCATTTACACAAAGAAGACAATCAGTTAAATAGTTTGTGGATTTGTTAAGACTCATGTAAAGTTCAAGCTAGTTTCTTTTTTCTCACTGTAGATTGAGCAACGTTTTAATCACCTCACTGAAATCAAGTCCTTGCAAAAAGTCACTTTCAATGAACAAGAGGGCTACACTGGTCAGTTTATCCTGGTGCAAATTTGAGCGTAAATAATTCTTCACCCTCTTCAATGCTGAAAAAAATCTTTCCCCACTGCAGTTGATAGGGAAAACGACAACCAACTACGTTCGACAGTTTCGCCATTCTTAAGGTTTTTATAAAACAAACTTTTGGATAAAAATCTTTTTTGATTGGCATATTGACTTGCAGATTTTTAAAAATCTAAATTGTCATTTTGGCTTATGCCATGTTCAACAATATAGTTCTATAAATTATCATTTACAACCCACATTGCAGGATCATTAAAATCAACTTTTTCATTAGACCCTACCTCAGATCAGGTAGCTGTGTTGTCGTCTCCATGAGAGTGTCGCTGCCTTCCTCAGTATTGGGTGATTCAGGTGGCTGTGGTGTCGGTGCCGTCTCCACGAAGTTGCCGTTGCTGCCAGAGTCAAACTCCACGGTGCTGAAGGTCAGTATCGGGGGAGGCAAGGCCGAGTTATTATAACTTATACTACAGTTCGAACTTTCTGGTGGGCGGTTGAAGAACGTGTCTAATTTTGGAATTTTTTTCAATGGAGACTCATTCCTATCAGATTTTTCCTGTGAGCGTTTCCTGTATTGCGCTCCACTAGGTTTCTTAAAAATGTTAGCACTTTGATTGCTTATCGTGAAAACAACACTTTTAAACAAAACTTCATCACACAATAATCCACTGTCAGTGTTTATGAACTAGTTCGTTCACCATTAATGAAAATAAATTAAGAGTAGGCTACACTATAACAACTACGACCAAGGTCGTATATACAGGTCTGGAAACTCCCGTGGAGGGGGTAGAATATTTTGTACCTCTTATCGAGGCAAAAACTAGTTCACATAATGAACACTTGAGCGCTACAATGCAAAAGGCATATTATAAGGCGCATGCGCGCTTAAAGACAGTAACACACTGTCTTTGTTACACTCGTTTATTGATACAAATGCCTTCTACATTGACGCGCCCCCCAGCGGGTAATACATAAAACATTTTTGGACTTCATAAGTGACCCTTCCCCCACCACGAGTTTCCAGACCTGTATATACGACTGTGACTACGACATAACGACATCGACATAACCATAACCAAAATGTTTGTTTTGAATGCGCAAATATGAGCGATACCGAACTTGTCTCCAATGAAAAGCGATTGAGGGGAAGGTGAAGGGGTGGGGTGGATGTGGATGGAACAGATACAGTGGTCGGCAATTCCAGGAAAGTCGGGCGGTGGCATAGTTCTATGAGTGCCGGGCGCCGATGACTCATAACCAGAGAAAACAGTTTTGAAAGCACTTCTATTATTTATGTAGTTTTACCATAATTTCTCGCAAACAGGCGCCTATGTTCAAGATGAACTCAAAATTTTAGCCTTGTAATTTATCACCAATCTTACATTTAGCTGTAAAATTTTATTATCTTTAGCTAAAATTTTGTGCCCCCCCCCCAAAGTGCCATGCCCTAGGCTACAGCCTAGTCAGCCTAATGGTTAATCCGCCCCTGTGTCTGACACAAAAATAAAAAGACTGTTAGCATTACTAAGGAACTACTTATCGTGTTGTATTGCGCGTGCACTGTGTTCGACCTTGAACTGTATTCTTATGCGTTGACAAGTTACAAGTCGCTCGGTTGACTCAGTCGCAGTGAGAGAGCAGTTGAATACAGTCATGTTTTTATGCTTCGCCGGAAAATGTCGGATAAGAAAAGTGATCAGCGTGTTAACATCAGGTTTCTCGTGAAACTTAAAAAGTCGGCAACAGAGACTTACCAAATGTTGTTGGAAGCTTATGGCGATAAATGTTTGTCGCATGCACATGTCTTTGAATGGCATAAGAGATTTTTAGAAGGCAGGGACTCCGTGAAAGATGACGACCGTCCAGGCCGACCACGCACATCAACAATCGACGAAAACGTTGTAAAAGTTCGAGACACAATATGAAAAGACCGAAGATTGAGTGTCCATGCTGTTGCTGAAATGTTGCATATGAACAGAGAAAGTGTTCGAAGCATTTTAACAGAAGAGTTGAACATGAGGAAGGTGTGTGCAAAAATGGTGCTGAAAGTTTTGTCAGATGAACAGAAGAAAGGAGAATGGAACTTTGTTGTGACCTTTTGGAAAGGATTGATGGAGAGCCCAGTTTTTTAAAGAGTGTTATTACAGCTGATGAGATGTGGATATTTACGTACGATCCAGAAACAAAGCGGCATTGGAAAACACCATCTTCCCCAAGAGCAAAAAAGCACGCACGAGTCGTTCGAAGTTCATATGCCTTACAACATCTACTCCACCCAGTGGCACCTAGAGGACACAGAAAAAACAAAATTCCTAAAATTAAAAAAAAAGGGTAAAAAAATTATAGTCACAGAAGTCGGATTAAATAAGTGGGCTAAGAGTTATGTAAGTATATTTTTAACTTTTATAGCCATCTTGCAAGTATGAAACTGCTTCATATAAAAAGTTAACGTCAACTTGACAAAGCTCTTAAAATGGGAAGCATACAGAAAGGGGCCCAAAGAAAGCATAAACAATGAGATCAATTTTTTTGAGACTTGCAGATGTTACGAGAGTGGCAGACGGAATGAGATAATGAAAGATAGGAAGGAACAGAGAAGATGATTAAGTAGGCAACCTGTCATGTGTGGGAGAGCAAAGTGGTGAAGCATAGAAGAATAAGAGTGAAGTGAATCACTTGTCTTCACCAGTCAAAAGAACTCAAAAGAGCAGCTATACGAGGGTAATTCAAAACGTTCTCGCCCTGGGACAGAGACAACCGCAGGAATATCAAATTGCTGTTCAGAAGTTTGATCTCTATCAGATGGCATACCACAATGTTTAAAACAGCCATATTTACTAGTTTGACTGTTCCAATCAAATAAACAAGTTGGTGTTCTTTTGAAAAATGGATGGAACTGAATGACGCACAGCGATAAAATATTTCATAGTACGAGATTGAAGGCTAATGAAAATCAAAAACAAGTAGAATTCCACCAGTGTTTTAACAGTGAAGAAAACGAGTTGCTGAATTCAAACATGGTTCACCATTCCTTCATTTGTGTCAATGAACATTCAGATTGCCCAAAAACCACTACAACCGGCTAAAATATTAAAAAATACACAATAAATTGTTAAATGATGAACATATGAAAATTCATGAGCTTGTTGGCATTGCAAAAATCTCAACAGTGTGACGGTACAAAAAGGGGTGAAACCATTTTTGATAATTTTGATTGTGCAATAATCCGCTTTATGTAAAACCAAAGTAAAATTCGACATTAGAAACCTGCATGGAAGTTGGAAATACGTGTCGATGAATTGACAGCTATTTTTAACTGTACCAATGGATGAATCAGCCAAAAGTGGAGTTCTATATAACCATATATGGGCACAGGTTTTTAATTATTAACTGACGTCACAAAACGTCACGGACCGATCCCTGGTTACAAAATATTGTAATCCAGTCCAGGCGTCGCCAAGCCTTAAAAATTTGCCAACGTGGAACGTCCAGTAGAGGAAGTGGGTATCACATGACCCACGAATATATTAGCCGTTCCGAGACTGACATCGTTCTGTTTCGAACAACTATTTAACCTGACCGGATGCGTTTCAACCAAAGTCCGCGGACAAAATCAATTTTGACTTTGAACCAGTAAAAAATGTAATTAAAACACAGTTCATGAAATATGTACAAATGTCGACTGCATAGAAAAAGTAAATTAACAGTTTAACCCAGTTCCAGAAAGTTTTAGTGAGTGTAGGAAGAAAAGTGTGAACGAGAAAAGATGCAACACGTGGAATAGCAAAGACAGATAAGTACATTGAAACAAAATGATCAGCCAACAATTAATTCATCAATTCTTCAAAAAATTACTTTCAAAAATGAGATCTCAACTATAAAAAGGGGGGAGATGAATGAGAGAGAGAGAATGTGAAGTACTTGTTAGCTTTCAAGTAGTAAGTAAGATTTAATAGGATTATAAGAATTATGTTTGTTCAGTAAGGTGATCTGTTCATCACCAAATAAATGGGGTAATACCTTTGCAGTTATAAAAATAAAATGAAAATAAAAAATGTCTATTTCACAATGATCACGTGTTAAGTGTACATTATTACGCTACAACCTTAGTCTGTTTACATAATCAAATTCTTGCCTAACGAATGCTGGAACCTTCTGAGGTCAGGGAAATTGAAGTAAATTAGTCAAGCGTTTTATTTTAAGTATCATGGTTTGCATATTTAACCTGAAATATGCTGGCGGCCCTCTGAACACAAGTGATGAAATGCAAGGTAAGTGTTAAAATATTAAAAGTAGGTAATGTTTTGGGTGGGAAAGTTTCAAAAAGTAAAAGGAAAGTTACAATTGGTGATGACGACTGCCAGGATGTTTTTAAATAAATTGTAAGTAAAGTTACAACAGATAATGTCCACAACATAGTTCACACTTGCATATGAAACGGCCTTGGCTGCGATGGGTGCTGTATATTTCCTAACAGCTGATCAGAAATGCATTTTGAATGAACGTTTCTAAGACTGCTTTGACATGATCCAACCCAGTTACTGAGGTGATTGATCACTATTGACGAAATACAGATTTACCGCTACAAGCCAGAAGTCCACAGCCAACAGGTGAAAGAAGACAGAAATGCTCCAAAGAAAGTAAAACCTGTTCCATCAACCAGAAAAGTGATGACATCTATTTTTTCGGATTCACGGAGTGTGGTGCTCATAGACTATTTACAAAAAGGCAAAACCATCAGCAGAGAAAACTGCAGTATTTCTGAAGCAAATGAATACAAAAACATTGCCCACAGAAACTGTGGACAGGCATTTTCTCCCAGATTATGTTACCCAAACCGAGGGTGTGTCCATTTCTGCATGTAGAATTTCAATTACATAAAACCTGAGAACTGTGTGACCTGGAACATAATTTCTCACATATTTAGTTCAAGAAAACAAATACAGATAGCAGCACTTTTGCATTTTATGTTCCTTTCATTGTAAAAAGAAATCATACGTTTTCACAACCTTTCCATTAACTCATGTGTTGCTTATGTGCACAGTATTAGTCCAGTCAAATTAGCTCGAAAATAAGCCTCAGATAAAAAAAAATAGTAGACGGCTGAAAATTTGAGGACATCATCCCTACATGTCCTACTACAATTAAAAAATAAGTTCACCCCTGTCATACACATCAAACGTCAAAAAAAAACATGGTGAATATAAAAAAAAACTTTTTTTTTTCAAACAAGTGTAATGTAAATTTAATCGACAAATTTAATTTTAATTTCTTGAGTGATTATTATAAAGTAATGAAAAGTTAATGGAACTGTAAAATAAAATGTAAAATTATAGAGGGTGCGACCGTCCAGGCTAGAAAATATGAACATTAAAAGCGAAAACGAAGGGCATCTTTGGGAATATTTTTTAACTATTAAATTTTTGGATTTGAAACCTTTTGCATCTTATTAACTATCAATTAAAGTCTACAAAACATGCTTATTTAATCATTAAACTCAATTAAATTTATTTTATAATTATAGATAGAATTCTTCCTCTGAAAGTTCATTGTCATCAGATTCAATATCTAGGTTTGCATTTTCATTCTCATCTTCATCACTTATTTCCTCTGGCAATGATGGACTCACAATATTGTCTTCTGCTTCATTTTCAATTACACAATTATTTTTGAAATTTTTTGTTTTTTTCACTTGTGGAACTACCACAAACGTCCGTACATAAAAGCCCAGTAGTTTTGCAGGAACAGTTTTGATGTGCAACAGTTACAAAATATCTTTTGAATGAAGTTTTTAGGGGCTACTGGTTTGGACATTCAAATTGGTGTAAGGATTTGTCCCCTTTTCCATCCCCAATCTTCTACAGGTAAATCATTAACTTTTGTACTTGTAGATACACTCTATAAAAATATTTTACTGTATCTGAAGTTGGAGGCAGAGATTCCAGTTTTACATATTTCGCAAGAGTTTCCTTTGTCTTTGTACCTTGTTTAAACAGATTTTTTAAAGCAGATGTACCTGTAGTCATCTAATGTTACTTCCGTTGGTATATTGTATAGGAAAGAAACGAAGTTTACTCCACTCTCGAAGATACATTCTTTTGATTGATTTTTTTATAGAAGTCTCCAATCGATTTTTTAAAAAGTCTCATCGTGACATTTTTTCTCAAATTTCTTAAAAATGCTTATTTTGCCCTTTCCAAAAAAACAGGATGTTGTATCGCAACCGGTTGCTGCATGAAGGAATAATATATATTTCTTGCAAAAGTGTAATTCATTGAGACTGTTCTGTGAATAAATAGTAGGCGGAGTTCCGTTTTTTCCTAATTTCAATATACACATTTCCCGTTCGTCCGGGATTAATGCTGATTTTGAAGAACCAAAATATCTGAGTCGTCAGCAACCATAACAGGTATTTTATTGGTAATTTGTGAAGCTGTCTTTACAATTAATAAGTCAGCGTCATTTTCTGCTTGTATGACTGTAATGTTAGCATTTCTTAAATATTCTATTAAATATTTAATGAAACGGATTTTATTCTACTTGTTTGAGAGCAAAGTATCCTGTTGTACCGTACTACACATTTCCACATCAAAAATAATGTCAGGGCATAAGTTTTTATTGCCGTGACGTGTTTGTTCAGCGCCTTTTATGTTATCCAAATTATTTTCGTAGCCATCAAAAACACAATGACATTATTAGATTTGAAGTGTTTTTTAATATAAGCTATGTAGAAATTAAATATGTCGTTAAACTGATTATTTTTATTCCAAGGCATGTGACGAAAGTACATTTGCCGTCATCAACTCAATTTTTTCATTTTGGCACAAACCATATATTTTAGATTTATCAGTCTTACATAGTGTACCTTGATCAAATAATGCCATTGCGCAAGGCGCAAGCTCGTAATACATGTAACTTTTAAATTCTTCCGCAGTTCCTTCGCTAACATATATGCGTTGAAACAGAAGTGTTGGATCAATAGGTATAATCTCGTCATCTACTATAATGAACTATTATCACTAATTAATGGCAAGACTTTATCTTTGGGTTTGAATGATAAATCCTTGAATTTTTGCCCTTCCGTTTTGCTTAACCCTATTTTACCAACCTCAAAAGCATCACAACAATTTATGTTTTCATTGCCAATTACACCAGTAAATATCGCAATTATTTCTTTTTGATGAGGAAAGAGTTCGTGAAGATTAAACCACTCTAATTTTTTTTATATCTTCTTGATCACGACTCTTACGGGCATCTCTCGCATCTACATGCTGATCAGATGACGAAAATTTTATACCACAAAAACACTCAATCTCACTACAAATATCATACGTAAATGGTAAGCTTAAAATCTATTTAATGAAGAAATTTGTGTTAGTGGTTGAAATCACAATCAAAATGATCAATATTGCACACCACTATATAAAAATTATTCCGATTAGCGCTTTCAAGCTTCACAGCTCATCGTCAGATCAGGAATAGGCAGAAAATATGTAATACCCAACCCTTCACCCCTCTCCCCCACAACAAACTAAAAATTAATGACCCTTCCCCACCCCCTAACCTCTGTCTCACCATCTGTACAGTTACATATTTTCCTAGTAAATTCCTTGTGTTTCAGTGTGTGTGTGTGTGCATCCCTTTAAACTACCCTCTTCCTCTCCACACACATGGGTCAGTCACACACCCTTATTTTAAAACAACCAATTAGTACTATGAAATATAATTCTTAATCTTATCTATCTGCCCTCTCTCATTTACTTCTTAATCATGTTATAAAATATTTCTTCATTATCAAATTTAATTTTAATATTAATTAAATTGTCTAACCCTTTTTCTCTTTCTTTCAATATTTCTAACTCCTCTCTAAGCTTCCTTTCAACTGTGTTATTTACTACTTTTACAATTTCGTATTCTTCCAACGGATTAACAAACTTGTGGTTGTCTTCTATGAAATGTCTTGCATATAACGAATTGGTTGTGTATAAGGAATTTACTAGAAAAATATGTAACTGTACAGATGGTGAGACAGAGGTTAGGGGGTGGGGAAGGGTCATTAATTTTTAGTTTGTTGTGGGTGAGCAGGGTGGGGGAGAGGGATGAAGGGTTGGGTATTACATATTTTCTGCCTATTCCTGATCTGAAGATGAGCTGTGAAGCTTGAAAGCGCTAATCGGAATAATTTTTATATAGTGGTGTGCAATATTGATCATTTTGATTAAAATCTATTGATGTCGTGCTTTCTGATATGCCCCTACCAACTATTCCCCCGACCACTTTCATACTTCACATGATATCTTGCTCAATTGTCATCAGTAAATTTTCCGCACAAAAATTTGTAGGTTCGCCTTATAGTAGCTTATCTGTTTTCAAGGAAATTTTGTAATTCTGTTATTTCCTGAGATTCGCATTCAGTTAATAAGTCCCCTTCTCGTATAGAACGTATTCGCTCTTCGGCATTTTTAATAAATTCGGTCATTTGTTGAATGTATATGTAAGCAGACTTTGTATAGTTAAAATGCCCTGCAGCAAAAAAATATGGCATCATTTGTTTTAAATATACAAATGTCACTCTTATTGCACGATTGTTATTAAAAACGCAAAATTAACGAAATTTTAAGTATATTCTTAATTATAAATTGACACATATAGCAAAATAAAGAAACACAATCACATCCTATATCATTTATTGTGCACTGAACTCCGTTTTGCTAGAGCACATCATGCTTAGCCGAGTTGCGCGCACATACTCCCCCAAGTTGCGAGCCGACAGCAGATGTGCGAGTGCCGTACGTGCCAATGGCAGATGTACAGTTTTCAAAAGGCATTTTAAAAGGAACCCAGCTTCTCAGGTATAAATCCTTACCAAATATTGATAACGTGGGTATTGAATACTATATTCCCAAAGTATTAAATCTTAAAATTTAAAACATAAAGCGTAAGAAGTAATAATGTGAAAAAAGCACGTTTTATGCAGATACTTGTTATATAATTATTTTTCTGACAATGAACAATTTAATTAAAATAATAATTACACATCTCAAAAGTAGACTCTTTAAGCTTTGAAATACATGCTTTATATTTTAATTGGGATGAACTTTCATTGTTGTATATTGGTTTAAATTAAAATTGGTTGTTTATGCAAATTTAAAGAAAATCGAAATTTCGCGATTTTCATAGTCTTTGTTTTTTAAAAACAGTAAACAATATCAACTTTTTATGTTTTGCATTCTCATATATATAGTATCAGTAATTGAAACCCACATTAACTTGTGAATAAAACTATTACATTTTCAAATTTTATTATTTGTAGGATAAAACAACACTTCAAAGCCATCATGTATATATAGTACCTAATATTGTAATGAAAAAATAAGTTTTTAAAATAAAGAACTACATAGGCGTATAGCTGCATCTTACCTTTAAACAAGAGCGTTTATTTTTTTTTAATTAGAACATTATTTTTAAATCTACAAGCAAATAACTGGTTATGCGCTGTCTAAAACTTGTGCCAACTAACCCAACCCGCACTCTCCGAGCAACAAATTACTCGTACGCTTCAATATTTTTTTACATAACTATTAGTTCTAGAAACAAAGTCTTAAGACATTTTTTGTGAGAAATTTTCTCTATTTTACGGTGGTATTTTTTATTTTCACAGAATACAAATTGTTTAAAAGTTATTATGGAAAAACTGAATTTTCAAATTTTAAGGGTTGTTTAGGGGTGTTTTGACAGAAGGCTGAGGAGTGAACAATATTTTAAAATAATGTTCTAGATGAAATTATTAAAAAAGGTCCCATCCTTCTACTATTTATTTCGATCTCCAACTCTAATTTGACTGGACTATATTGCTATGTTTATGATTATTGTTAAATTTGTCTACAAAATATTATGAAGTTATTATTAATAAATATATTTTTTATACTTGTCTGGTGACTAGTTTAGACACAAAATTAATTTTAATTATATATTTTATGTAACATTTATAAATGGAACTAACACTAAACTGATTTTTTTTTCATAAAAAATGCAGGTTTTTAATTAAAAAAAAAAAGAATCATCACAGTCTTGTACATTTATTCATGTCAATGTAAAAAGATAGAATCGAACTTTTACACGATGTATATAAGTTTCAGTAAATGTTAATTAGTTTTCACAGTAAAAATTATGAAATACTTGAAAATTCATGCGTATTCTAAATAAATACGACTAAAAAAACACATCCGTATTCACAGTGTTAAAGCAAAACATCAGCATTTAGTAAAGAAAAAGTGTCTTTCCACCAGACTCAGCCTCCAACGACTTGATGGGTTTTACTTGAAATACAGAGGTCATCGCTGACACAAACACATAGTTTGCAGAGTTGAAGAAACTGTATTATACTAAAGTGATTAGAATATCATTCATGTATTGATCAAATACAGTGGAACCCCACTAATTCACTCCCTCTGTAATTTGTCACCCACTCAAGCTGTTTTTTTCTTTTTCTTTATTAACAAGCGAGTAATATATTAATTATAACCGGGGTAAACCAGAAACGTGGTGATTGTGGCCGGGGTTCTAATAATAGCCAGGAGAATGGACTGCGGATTCCGCAGTGCATGGGTATTTCATACTTGTGTACACGCACAATAAGTTACGGCGGATTGCCGTAATAAGTACATGCACAAATTCAGTCGGATTGCTGATGCCTGGCAAAGTATTTCGGAAAACACTTTAAAATCTGCCTAGAATAAGTTACGGCCATCTGAATTACAATAAATCGTTTACATAACCAGGTCTTGATCCCATATCGGAATTGTCAGATATCTTCCAATCCCTACCAGCATTTAAGAACTTGAATGAAGACGAGTCAAAAACTGGTGTGAAATAGACTTATCCGATGTAGGCTATGAAATGTTTAGTGATGATGAAATTGTTAAATACGTATCCACAGAACCTATAGAAGCTGATGAAGATGACCAGCCAATAAAACCTGCAATTTCTAAAAAGGATGTCATTCAATCACTGACTGCAGCAAACAAGTAGTACGAAGGCTAAGATGAAGCAGAACTGGCTAAAATACTTTCACTGCACCAAATACACAATTTGGGTCTTGAAAAGTACGGGGACATAAAAAACAGAAGAAAATTACAGATTTGTTTCCATAGTCATTAAACAATTTTTTTATAATGACCGTGCTTAGCTTGGTTGAGTTTGAAAATTTCCAGCAATAAATATGTTTGAGTATAACATTAGTACTGTACATTGCTAGTGTTGTAATAAAACATTTTATATTGTCTTTAATGGGTTTGTTTCTTACTCCCTCACTAATTCGTCACCCCTTCAGTCCTGTAGGTGACGAATTAGTGAGGTTCTACTGTACACTAAACTGAAAGGTGACCGTGTTCAATTTTTTTTTTCCATCAAAAATTATGTTTTCTCTGTGAGGCTGAGAGCTTTTTAACCACCACTGTAATGTCACAAAGAACTCTGTTATTCACTTTCCTGACCAATACACTTCCTTCGGCAGACTTAGACAATTCTCACCTTTTCTTCATCTTGAAACACACTATCACCATATACAAAAACACATTTTGGATTCAAAAAAAGGAACAACAAACACACACACAAGAAACAAATATTATGAAAATATAACTATTATTATATTCAAAATTTACACATCTGTCACAATAATAATAATAATAATAATAAGTCTTTAAATATATTTTTATCCCTTAACATTGTTACAGTATCACTAAATTCTAAGACACGTACTGTGAAGTTTTACAGATAGAGGTGAAAATATAAAACTATCATCATCATCATCACCATCAAGTTCAATACAAATAAATATACTTTACACACAGCGTTTTTTTTTTTTTTTTTTTTAATACATCTCTGTTATTGTATATTACAGTAATCAGATTAGTAGTAGTCAAGGGTGTCACATTCTAACAGCGACAAACAAAATAGTTTTAAATTAACCATCATAGTGTGCATTCAACACCATTTTATTTAATTCATGAAATATGCGCTCTGTAAACTTAGTTAAAGAAACAAAAATATAATAAAGATATTGATAAAGAAATAATTTCATTTAATAATTCAATTTTCATTTGCGGGTAAACTGTTAACTCTTCTGTACCTAACGCTTGGCGTTAAACAGTGTTAGAAACAAACTGACTAAACTCCGGGCTATGGTGTCCACTCCTGTTGTTACTAACAGACGTTTCTGCTTCTCCTCTGGATGAAAAATGATGTTCTAACTGACACGGTCTCATCTGTTAACCACAGTACTGTGACAAAAGAAATAAAGAACACAATACTGTGGTTAACTAACGAAGACTGTGAGCTAGCGAATTGTTTTGCACACTGAAGATGGCCTCCAAAGGAGAGCCTGAAACGTCTGTTGAGTACAACAGGAGTGAACCACGGCTCAATAGCCTGGATCTGTTGAGTACAACAGGAGTGAACCACGGCCCAACAGCCTGGATCTGTTGAGTACAACAGGAGTGAACCACGGCCCGATAGCCTGGATCTGTTGAGTACAACAGGAGTGAACCACGGCCCAACAGCCTGGATCTGTTGAGTATAACAGGAGTGAACCACGGCCCAACAGCCTGGATCTGTTGAGTACAACAGGAGTGAACCACGGCCCAACAGCCTGGATCTGTTGAGTACAACAGGAGTGAACCACGGCCCAACAGCCTGGATCTGTTGAGTACAACAGGAGTGAACCACGGCCCAACAGCCTGGATCTGTTGAGTACAACAGGAGTGAACCACGGCCCAATAGCCTGGATCTGTTGAGTACAACAGGAGTGAACCACGGCCCGATAGCCTGCAGTTTAGTCCAACACTGTTAACTGTTTCATATTACTTACTTTTGTTTGATAACAAATGACGTACATGAGACATAGTACAATTAATTACTAACTAAAATTATTTATATACAGGGGAGGGAAATATTTAGTTAACATATGAAGGCTATTCTAAAATTAATCTCCATTTGGTTGGTATATACAAACTGCCTATCACGGGAATGCACGACGTCTGCAGTAGCGACCCGTATACTTTTACACTGTTATCTGAAAATCGTCTACCCATTTTATTTCTGTTCCAGGAATGACCGACACACACGGAAGCTGTCAATGCCTCTTCCACTAGCTACAAGGTGGTATTGACTGAAACATCCCAACATCTGCTAGATAGACACAGTTCCATGTTGTCGGACATCAATACTCTCAGTGCATGGAAAGATGGGAGCGAAACTGTCCAGTCCTGCAAGGCAATATGGCACAATCCCTCTTGTCAATTACTGACGATGGATGAAAGGTTGTAAAGTGTGCTGAGTGGTTAATAATGACTATCAGATGTTCAACTCTGTTCACTGGGAACCTGTTGGTATGGGCTGCAGGCCAGATTCCACATACTTGAAGGTTCTAACTTTGTGGACCTTCAAAGACAGGAATTGGGTACCATCGTGAACGTGCCCTGTTGCCAGTGGAATCAAAATCGATACATTACAAGACTAAATCCAAGCAGGGGTCACCTACATGACGGTCTGGTTGGCTATCCAGCGCGTTAACACCAATGCGGATCTCGTTAAATGTCATCGACTCTTGGCCAGATACCTTGGCAGCAGCATTCATCAATGAGGCACTGCAAAAGCTTTTGGAATGACATAATAAAAGCCTGCATGTGGATGGTGATTAGATGCAAATATACTACAGAGATGTATGTAATAAACAATAATAAAATATTTTTCCATATTTTGTTTTTAATTACCTGCCAATTGGAGTTTAATTTTTGAACAGTGAACAGCCTTTGTATTTTATGCACTGATATATGAAAATTCCCTGGAGAAAAAAATATTGCTGTCATCTTTGCACTCACTACAAAACAATTTCACAAGTGAGGGACCCCCCCCCATCGTCTTAATTCATACACACTAAATACAGGGTAAATATTTACCCGTATCAAATGTCCTTAAAATGTTAGCATTTCTGGTTCAGAGTTTCATTATCAGATTATAATTTTTTTTAATAACAAAACACTTAAAAAAAACAAATGTTTAACTTAAAAATAACTTAATGTTGTTTAACTTAATAATACACACACATTTAAAAAATTTATTTTAGTGTTTAATGTTTAAAATTGTAACCTAAAGTTGAGCTGTTTCCAAAACAATAAAACAAAATGTTTGCAAGAAAGACACTTGATGCAGGTAAAAATATTTACTGTATACACAGACGAAGACCATAAACAATGGAATAAAAGCCTGTTCTTTTTTATTATTTTGAACTTTTCATATTGATTGCGGTCGCATAATAAAAATACTATATTACTGATACAAGTGCGCCCTTGTCTTTAGTTCATTAGTGACCACGAATGATGAAAGGTTTTGTGAGGATCAGCTGTGTTCTTAACACATGCCAGCACAATAACTAATGCCAAATTGTGTCAGCTACATTCCTTGTGTCATAACAACTAATCTACAACTGTCCTGATAATGATAATAAAACTCTTGGAACACTGACACTAATGTTTCACAATTGTGTCTATTCAATGGCGAGACTCACTTTCATCACTTATGTATCGCTTTCATGTGATTTTGTTTATAAAACAGCTTCCCATACGAATATGCCCTGTCATATTGTATAATTTCCTATTACACACCAGCTGCTTAAATAATGGGAGCACCCTTAAAATTCATCAAATACTATTTGCTAAAAACAAAAAAAGATATGCGCATATTACATGAATAAATATGGAATATAAAATTAAATAGTATATAAAAAATATAATGATCATTCTAAATCACATAAAATATTATATTTTCTACAAAAAATATACTGCTTAAAAAATAATATAGTCATAATAATCTATAATATATATATAACATTATGGCATAGGACTGATGATGGTAATCTCTTAGTGACAACACGTGTGCGCGTGCGCGCGCACACACACACATATGCAAAACACAAAGAATTAATTAAACTCAAATACAAAACAAAATTTCAGGATAGAAAACCATGACAATTCTGAAAAATCTGTCAAACAAACTTATAAGATTTTCTTATAATCATTACTATGCGAAACAATCTTTAAAAAAAAAAACTTATTACTGCAGTTTAATGGACAGTCTAAAAACTTATTATTCTGAATGCAAAATTTGATGTACTATGCAACAGAACTTTAGTAGCTTATAAAACAAAAAAATCTACAAAAATGAATTATGCACCTACATATCAAAAGGCATACTCCCGTGTTCAATTCTTAAAACCAATTACATGAAGATACTGTTTGTGAAGAGTTATTTGTCTGTATTTTTTATATGTTCGCTTATTTCCATGAACTGGGGGGGGGGGGAAGAAAAAGTATAAGAACCACTTAAATTTTGACAAATTCTTAAGGAGTAAGTAATAAACTCTGAAAATGAGGTTCCCTATATAACTTCTAAAGTCATCCGAGCCAATCAGAGAGCAGCTCGATTCTGATTGATTCGCAATGCATGCTAAATCCTATTTAAAGACAGGCTTATAAGAATCATGAAGACAGGATCTTGGTCCCTTCAAAGAGTACGCGATGGTCTGTGTTGGCAAGGAAAAGGTTCACAAATGCAGACTTCTCCAGCTGCCCCAAATGATAGCAACGGCTGTGTTCACTGATGCGTGTGCAGATACTATGCTTTGTGAACAGTTGGATAAATAAGTAAACACAAACACTGCTTTGTTTAGGCCCACCTTAGAAGTCTCCATTCACCAAGCATTCTCTTGCCAACACAGACTATCATGTATACTCTCTGATGAGACCAAGATCTTGTTCTCAGTGAGGAGTAAAAGCCTCTCCTTAAACAGGATTCGGCATCCTACATTGTGAATCAATCACAATGAAGCTGCTCTGTGACTGCCTCGCCTGGGTTGACTTCAGAAGTTATATAGGGAACCTTGTTTTACTTCCATGTTCCATACGGAAATGGAAGTATGGTGATGTGAAAAAAATCATGTTTGAGATAAGGGCTGATTCTGATTGTACTACCCTCAAAACATGAAGAAGTCATTTTCCGAAAAGTGTGTGTGTGCGTATGTGTGTACAAATTTTTCTATGGCGAATGATAAAACAGAATCAAATAAGTTTTTCCATATGTGCCCGAGTTGTAGAGGACTCAAGGCCTATTGATTTTGGTGAAGATCAGTTAAGGGGAAGGGGTAGTTTACCTGCAACCTTTTACGTTTTAACAAGACAAAGTAGGACTACTTAATTTTTATAAATAAAGTATCCTGAAAAGAAGGTCATAATAATAATCCACTGTAGAAAGGTAGATGAAATATCTGTAAATGAAAATGATAGTTGAAGGGGAGGGTATAATTTTTTATGTGTACTATGTTATCGGCAACAAAGAAGTAGTTTGTTGTTAACATTCCTCCCCGGGCTGTTTGGCCGTGGTCCAATGTTTTTCTGCAAAACCAGACGTTTTGCCAGTGCCATCGACTGCCATCATCAGTGAAAATCAAGTGGTCTAACATAAGGTGGTATATGTTAGTGACCACAGTATTGTGGTTAAGGCTGAAGAAAGAAGTGGTTTCTATATAAATATTTCATTTTGAAAATGATTTTAAATATGAATCTTAGAACATGTAAGTCATGTATGGTTCTCCAAACCGATATTCTGGAGTTAGATTATTGCTTACTCCTCAACTGTGGGGGTGCGTTCGGCTTGTCATCTTTCGAACGTTTTCTTTGGCCTCCCGAGGCATGGCTGAAACGTGTAGCAACGATAACCCAAGCAACCAACCACAGCCCAACAGCCAGGTTTTTAATGTTTTACACCTATCACATCTAACATCTTGAATACACATACACACTCACACACAGATTAGTTTCTAGCGTTCCCTTCAACGTGACAGTTTACAAGACCAAGAGTTATATTTCATAACATCCTTTTTATTCACGTGGTATACAATTCCATATTACGCTCTGTCTCTGTGAAATATTTCAAACACAATTGTGTGTGTGTGTGTGTGTGAACAGTACTTTGCTCCCACCATACAGTGGTTTAGTAAGTGTGCTCTATAATTTTTAAAGTACAAATTTACCAAGTTTACCAAGGGGTATTTTGCTGCTCTTCACAAAGTATTCTTCATGACCTCAACACTGTTGCTACATGTGACTGAAATAATAATTAGTCTACATTTATATGAGTCATTTAGTTTCAAAACCAGATTTTTTTTATTCGTTAACATTTAACCTTGTTTTATTCGTTATACCACAACAATAATTTATCAAATTATTCCACATCGTTGTCTCATAAAACCTGTCTACACCAATATTTCTATTTCTGTCTCCATCAGTATTTTTTGCTAAAACCAGGTAAGTTATATCACCATCATAACTATCTGCTACTACAAGTAGGCTACACTAATTCTCCTGCCAGTTAAGTGCTTTTTATCATCAGCATTATCATCGTCTATTGCTGCACTATTCTCATAACAAGGTAAGAACTCAATATCAACTCTCTCTATATCTAACATGCCAACTACTTCTTTATAATCTCTATTTATATCAAACAACATTACCTCTCTCCCTCTCACAAAATCACCTTCCCACTCCCATTTCACATTTTCTCTCTCACTCCACACAGAGGGCACTACAACTTTATAAAAACACCTCCTGGCTTTACCAGGAACACCACAGAAACATCCAAAAAATAAACATTTTCAGGGGAGCTGGTTTTGCAACTAAAGAGCAATTTCAACTCCATTTTTAATAAGGATGTATCTGTTTTAGAAACTTGTGAAGTAGATAGGGAATGTACAATGTAATAAAGTATAGGAAAATGCAAAAAAATGTCAATGTAAAAAAAAAGCGGATGTACCTGGTTTTGAAACTAGACGATTCATATAACGTCTACAATTATGTGACATTTAAGTTCATAACAGACATAAAAAAAAGAAAGATTTTGCTTGTTTCATTTCAAATCATGAAGTACCTCCCTGAAAATATAGCCATGTAGACGTGATGATTTTGAAAAGTAAACAACGAAATAAAAAAAGAAAATTTAACAAAAAAATGACTAGACACTGACAAAAAAAACAACAAACTTATAAAGTGTCGTCCTCTCATCGTGAAGATATTGTTAATAACAAGGCTTCAACTTTTTTTTTCTTGTTTTCCACTTTTTATATATATAAATGTTATCTTTTTACAATCCGATAAAAAAGACAAATTTACAAACACGGTTATTGGAGAACAGGTAACTACTACCTATAATCTATTATATATATAGTATTTAAAATTTTTCATATATATATATATTACAATACATTATGTTTACGGAACATTACAATAGTTGGTGTGGTGACTGCACAGAGTTCTTGACAGCTGTTAACGTTGGTCAAACAAACAAAATACTATCGTCATTTTATTTCAAAATGAAAACTAAACACACACACACACACACATGAAGTTAAAGTAATATCATAAGTAGAATTCATTGGGATATTGATACCTTCGGGCTCATAGGTTTTATTTACTGCACAACAATATAAACATATATTTAAAAACCAGTAGCATGGCGTCCATGTAACCGCTGTTGCAGGCGGCAACAGTACTGGAAATAATAGAAAATAATATTAATTATATTACAGAATAAATGACTTCAGTTATTGAATAGTTTGAAATCTGAACAATATTAGTGTGGAAACTTGAAGAAAAGCGTACCATTGCTTTCGAACTGCTGGGCACTTGCACCGTCTTGTGTTGCCGGCTCAGACATCGGCAAAGTTTTACTGCGTACAGTCATTGACCTCACAGTACTTGTCACTGTACAAACTGAGGAGGGGGACACTTTCATCCACCCAATGTGTTGCTACTGTATAAACCGGGAAAAGCTCAGTTAGCGGCTATGTTCATTTTCGGAACTGATGTGCAGCAGATATTACGAACCTATTTGTGTTTTGTTCGTTTAGTCGTGTGTTTCTCTGTTTGTCTTTATTATTTTTAATTCGATCATTTGTGTTCTGATTTATTCTGTGTAAGTATATTGAGAGTCAGATCCCGTTGAACCGGGACCCTCTTCTTCTCCCAGCGGATGATAGAAAATGCTCTAAAAAGAACATTTGGTACAAGAAAAATTCGAATTAATTTTTAGGTTAAGTTTTATGCCTATCACAACCGGCAACAGGTGTTATGTACCCACGCCACGCCACTGTTAAAAACTGTTTTTTAGGCCAATTTCTAATTAATTTTGTATCTTTTATATCAGCGCACAAAAAAATTATATAGGTATTTATACAGGAGTGTTTACATTTTAAAAAAATAATAATAATTAATAAATGTGATCTTTATTTTTACAAAATTTTTAATAGCGTACTATAACTAATTTATGGTAAAAAATGTACCACTGACTAAACAATCTTTGTTCAAATTTGAGCACAATCTGGTTTGGCACTCTTTACTATCTCACAACGTATCCTTCAAATACAATGTCCTGACACTGCAGCAGCCTCGTACAATCTTTAAACTAAAAACAACACAAAACGCCTCTAACACAACACAATCTTTTACTGTCAGAAAATACTCTTTTTATTTTCACTCCGCAGGCTTTGCATGGTATGATTGTGCCACAACAATTCACACTTTTTTGACCGACAACCACACAATTTACTGACGTTATTAACAAAGTTTTCATACATTCTATGCGAGCTGCCGTCTCCAGTGCTAAAGGACGCTACATTTTACAAAGGTGCACACTTAATTTATTGTATGACGTAGTATCTTTTACCACAAGAGACGCCATATCATAAAATGCGTGAATACGTGCTTAGTGTAAATAATAACATCGATAATACATGGTCGTTGACTGAATTGTTATTACGTTATTCGTGATAATAATTTTCAGTGAATTATCTATTGGTTTTAAATAATATCAATAAAATATCTTGACATAATAATAATAATATGACCAACCTCAGGAAACCTGATAATACAACTAACATTAGTGTCTGTCTGGAACCGTTTTTGTTTCTAAGTAAACCCATTCTTAATTCACTTTTATAGTGCTTTATTAAAATAACCCTTCAATTCGATTAATAAAACACAAGTTAGATCCAATTGTTACATCTAAATGTGAAGATAATCTTTGGATTAATTTTACAAATCACAGACTCTCAATTTTCATTGACTGTTTGGTTATTATACCTACTGCTTTTACAAGACAAACTACAAAGGAATTAACAAATTATACTACTGCGACATCTGTATTATAATTTTTTTAAATGTTGCCTTCTACCCTTGCGTAGTTAACACTATTCACAAACCTTTCTAATTTACATTCCAAAAATTTATTTTAATTGTTTTGTAATACTAATAACATAGACAGTTAAATGATTATAATACAAAATAGTTATAGAAGTATAGAAAACTGTTAAAAATGTAAAAAACTAAACTCCTGCAAGAGTATTATTCTGAACAATCTATGTCCTGCAACAGAATATAATGCAATGAAATTACACAGCATACAAAGTAACTTGGCTGAATACAAAGTAATGAGACTGACAGTGGCAACACAGTGTTGAGACCGACAATTCAACAGCTGATTGCTATACATTTGTTTACGTTTATAAATATTTTCATCTTCTTAACCTTCTTTGTGTGTCGCTTCATTTGGTCTAGGCTTTGGGAAGCAGCCTAACGCTGTTACTCATTTAGCACTACCCAGGTGACACCTGTAGACCTGTAGCTTACGGGATGCTACGGACATGAGTAACTCACCAGGCAGCGTACAGCACTTAACAAGGAGATAGTTATCCAATGGATCCCATCTCACATAGGCATCTCGGGAAACGAGACAGCGGACATCTTGGCAAAGACAGGGACAAACATCTACCACCGGGAAAGTACCCATGACTTCAGCACCCTAAGAAGACTGATGGCGAGGAAAACAAACTCTCACTACCTGGAAGAAGCAAGAAACATCTCAAAAGGAAAAACATGGTCAGGGATTGAACAGTTATGGGATAAAAACTGTAAAAAACCCAGGAAGGAAGCAGTCACCAACTTTAAACAGAAAGTGGCCATGATTGTCCCTCAGTGCATCTCTACAAATTAAAAATTTCCACCACAGAAGAATATGTATTGTGTAGGAGAGAAGACTCAAAAATGAACAAAAATCATCTATTGGAGTGTGTGAAGCTGAACCAGGAAATGCAAGAACTCAGAATTTACAGTGGTCTTTATTGGGAAACTCGCTACCAAATGGGTTAAATGTTCCAAAGAAGAGCCACTGAAGTAAAGGGGAACAAACAACAAACAAACAAACAAACTTCTTAACTTTACTAGATTGTGAAAGAAGTGAAGACTGTCTCTTACGAGAGTAGAAGTTTGTCTCTTATGTGCTAATAGTGAGTAAAAGAAAATAATTGCTTTAAAATAGCCTCTTTTTTATCTTCAAACTTGAATTTTTTCAAAATTTATTTTTTTAAACACCCATTTTCTCAGGAACTGCTACAATGATTTGTTTCAAATTTTTACCAGAGTTTCATGTGGTAAAAATACATCTACTGATGTGAGCACTTTGTAAAATATTGATTCCAAAATGAATTAGAAATTTTGTTTATGGAAATTAAAACATTTTAAACTAGGTATTGAGCAAACTTTTATTGATTGCAAAAAAAGATATTTAAAAACTGATCCATCTGTCTTTGCTAAAGATGTTAGTAAGCAAATGGTAAAAATTTGAAGTCATACAGTCAGTACAGACAGCTGGGAAAATGGGGCAAACATTAACATGGGGAAGATAGGCATTACCAATCCCCCCCCCCCCCCAGAATCAAAGGGAAAGTTCAAGGCCGCTGTTTTGAAAGTGTTGACAACATAAGAAGCTGTCGCCACGGACCAACAAAACGCACTGCCAGCAGTACAGTTTCAATAAGTGGGATCAACATCTCCCTAAGTGGATGGCTTCTGAAAAAAGAACTACTTCGAACGTGTTAATACTGTTTCCTGGTCAATATGTCACTAATCAATTTTACACAGTTAGTCTCATTACTTTTTGACACACCTTGCTTTTACATGGATTCCATTTTAAAAACACACAGAAGGGAAATATTTTTCAGACTAGACTTTAACCAAACTTTAGTGCATCAGCACTGCCATCTGTATACTTACATTTAAAAAATATATTGTGTTTGTTTTTGTTTAGTATTAAATAAGCATTATTAACATTGTACTATGCCAAAAAAGAAAAATCAAGACTGCAGGTCACTGGTCTACACTCAAAATCTTTCCGAGTCAAACATAGTTAATTCCTATTCATTTTGATGTAAAATAAACGAATATGATGTTTAAAACGTTTAGTTAGCTCTCATTCTCTTGAAATACAGGATTTCATTTTATGAATTTTTACGATAGAGGGAAATATTATAAAGTTGGTAATTTTTAATTTTGTTACAAATACAGGTTGGCAACACTGAGTAAACTATATTTTGTTCCTAGAGAAGCCATTTTGTTTACATAAATGTCGTTTGTTGTGCTTAGGGAAACCTATCGGCTCTTATTTCTCAGTGAATTGCTGTATTTGAAGTTCTAAGAACATTCAGTTTTCAGAGGTAAATATGAAATGTACATAACAAGCACAAAACTTTATTTATTTTCATGGGTACAAAAGACATATTCATAACCTTCATTTTCTTAACCTAATTTGTTATTTGGTTTATATTTCAGATTAATTAGACTTGAATATGCCTCGTAAATGTGTTAATAGTGTGAGTAATTTTTGCTATGTGCGGTGAAGTGACTTTTGCATCTCAGAAACATAAATTGACTCCATTAATAAAGACAGCATATTACCATTACTTCGACTGTAAAATAGATGAGGAAAAACCTTGGGCATCACAAATTTGCTTCAATACATGTGTAGTAAATCTCCGTGTTTGGTTAAACAAAACAGTACGGTCAATGCCTTTCGCCGTTCCCATGACATGGCAAGAACCTTCAAATCATGTCAGTGACTGTTATTTCTGCATGGTGCCTCCTCTTAAACATGGAATATCGAGAAAGAAAAAGCGGACCATCATATATCCAACTATGACATCAGCTACACGACCAGTACCACACGGAGATAGTCTGCCTGTTCCTATCCCACCGGAACATTATGTTCTACAATCCGATGAAGACATGGAGGGTGAATGCAAACAACAGCCTGAGTCTTTACAGCAAGATCCAGATTATACACCAGAATTTACCTCGCCCAGTAAGCCACATAAAATTTCTCAAGAAGAACTTAATGATTTAATTCGTGATCTGGATTTACCAAAAAGCAAGGCCGAACTTCTTGGCTCCAGGCTTCAGCAGTGGAATCTCCTGGAGAAAAATGTGTCTGTATATAAATACCGAGAAAGAGATTTAACTCCATTCTTTGAAATGGAAAACAACCTTGTTGCCTGCTGTGATGTAAATGGTCTGATGGCATCTTTGAGAATGGAGCATAATCCACAAGACTGGAGACTTTTCATAGACTCCTCTAAGTTAAGCTTGAAAGCTGTTTTGCTTCACAATGGAAATGCACAGCAGTCTGTTCCTGTAGGTCACGCTGTACATATGAAGGAGAGCTATGAAAATGTTAAATTGCTCCTTGAAAAAATTAATTATGAATTCCATCAATGTGGCGATCTGAAGGTTATTGCCATCATACTTGGAATGCAGTTAGGATATACCAAGTACTGCTGCTTTCTCTGTGAGTGGGACAGTCGTGACAGAACATCACACTACATAAGAAATATCTGGCCTGAAAGGAAAATGATGGAGCCTGGAAAAAAGAATATCAAGTACACTCCTTTAGTTGCCCGTGATAAAATCTAATTGCCACCTTTACACATAAAGCTAGGACTCATGAAGAATTTAGTGAAAAAGATGAATCAAGAAGGAGAAGCTTTCAAGTATTTAAAGACAAAATTCCCACATCTCAGTGATGCTAAGATCAAAGAGGGAATCTTCGTTGGCCCGCAAATTCGAGAACTGTTTAAGGATGAAACCTTTAATAGGGTCATTGAAGGGAAAGAGAAAGCAGCTTGGGAAGCCTTCAAAACTGTTGTTCACAATTTTTTGGGAAATCGAAGAGCTGAAAATTACAATCTAGCTGTTAATGAACTTCTGAGGACATACCAAGAGTTAGGTTGTAATATGTCGCTGAAGATCCACTTTCTGCACTCTCATCTAGACTTCTTTCCCAAGCAATTGTGGCGCTTTGAGTGACGAACACGGAGAGCGCTTCCATCAAGGCATTTCAGCGATGGAAAGAAGGTATCAGGGCAAGTGGAGCTCATCTATGCTTGCAGACTATTTTTGGAATGTCATGAGAGATGCCCCAGAAGTAAACTACAAATGAAAACCAAAAAAACAGAAACGCTCCAGTGAATAGTTAAATAGGTAAGAGTCTGAAGGGAAGAGTTCCGTACATACATATATATATCTCTGAACGAAGAGCTAAGAAAATTTTTCTGGTGTCATATTCTTGTTCCTCGACACCAATTTGGTTAGGATTGACTATTTTTGTAAAGGAAAGAGATAACTTTAATTTTTTTGTAGACCAGTATAATCGAATGATATCAATCTTACATCGAACAATCCAACGTCTATATTATTAATTTTTTAACATTCTAAAAACATTCACCTTCTCTTGGTGAGAAGAGTGCTGTCCTATTCAAACAATATGCCATTACTGTGTTATCTGTTACTTTTGATGGACTGTCAGTTGGTAACACTGGTCTACTTCTCAACAATAACGCCACTGTCAGCAAAATTACATCATCCGATAATCAGACTTGGAAATTATTATACAACCATGCCTGTGAACTTAACAAATTTACCGGTTTTCATGTAAATAAAAAAAAAACACTCTAGTTTGAAATATTCATTCTCACACAACAGCTTTATTAGTTGTGACAAAATATACATCACACAAAGGAAAAAACGAAAACAGTGGTACCAACATAAAAAATTATAAAGCTCACATTCAATTTGGGCCTGCAATTCTTTGAAAGTTGTTCTGTCTTTCTTTGTGTTTTGTGTATTTCTGTACAACTGGTGAATCTGCTTTGACAGAGAAGTACTTCAAACTATGGCCATTTCTCTTACACATACATGTATTCTGAAAACAATGGATCTGGTCAAGTTGTTTGCCTTTTCTCTCTAATTTCAACATTAACAATACATAAAAAGTAAGTGAATCATAAAAATACTCAAATCAAATTACTCAGCAGTAAAGATGATTAATTGTGCCCGATTAATATTAAAATATTACAATTTTTTAGAACTGCCAGACACAAATGCAACACAACTGAAGTCGTCTGAGCAATTTGAGAAGTATAGACCAGTAATCCCACAATTCTGTATGCATTAGCTCAAGAACAGATACCACATTTTACAGATAATTTTATGTGTATAATGTTAGAACAAAAAAAATATGTTCACAGAAAATATAAACATAAAAACAACAATAATAAATTGACCAGTAAATTATAGTAAAAGATAAAACTATTTTATTGTTTTATCTTTTACTATAATTTACAAAATGGATTTTCACCAAGTAAAGGCATCAAGCATTAATCATTTGAAAGATGCTACAACTAGCATGTTGGAATTGACCAGTATAAATCATCAATATAGATTACAACAGAACCAACTTACATACAAAATTTAACTTATATTTATATACACTAAGAAAACTCGCGCAATACACGAAAAATTTTTTTTTGGTTTCATCATTAAAACGTACCGAAAACATAAACAGTACCTGAAGAAGCATCCCTCACACCTTAAATTAGCCAGTCTATTCAAGTATTTCTTTGGTAATGTCAATAAAAACCATTACAAAAAATATATCTACATTTCACCAATGCATTTGATCGGCTCAAAAAAACAAATTTAACGTTATTATATATACACAAATAAATGTTATTTGTATGTATATATGGACTACTGCTCTATACCGGCAACACATCTCTTATATACCTGAATAAATCACAAAACATTTTGTATAATTGTTTAATATCTAGCTGGAAATAAAAATAAAATACTAAATATAAAAAAGTACCAAATAAATGACAAAAAATGCCAACTGAAATAAACTGTGCACAGTAAATATGCACAGTATTGATTTTGTCACAACCCCCATGCCAGTACGACTTTAAACAACTTCAAGCTTCAAATTACATAACATGATAAATACAGTTAGAAACATTTATAAAACGGAAGTATATGAGTCTAGTTGTACAACTATATTAAAAAAAATTATAATTCAAAATAATTAAACTTCGAGTAATATGTAAAAAAAAGCTAACCCAAAAATGGTCAAAAATCGTATGCAGTATCTATTAAAAGGATTCCACTGTACTGTGTTTATAAATTACATTTGAACAACTATAATATGTGTGATTAACTTATGTAGGCTTCCACTTATTACTTATAATAAAAAAATAATAATAATATTCACAAACTACGGCCATTAAGCCAAGAAAATTTACTTAAAAACCAGAATAATATGTGTGAATTAAAATCTGCAACAAATATCTTATTATCCATAGAGACACTGTATTTTGACAATAAAAATAACTTTAAGCAGTATGCAATGCACTTCTATGACTTTAGAATACTATGTTTATAAATACCAGTGAAAAAAAAAACAGAATTTAACATGAAAGAGGGGGATTTTCCAAGAAAAGATCTCTCTTCTGAAGTCCAGAAGCATGTCCCTAAAAACCAGGAAGTCTCATTTGGGGCATACGCACATATGGCTTGGGAACCTGGGCTTTGAGGAACATGGAGAAGAGCTACTTTGAAGCTTTTGGGATATGTGCTGGATGAGGGCCTTACAAATACCGTGGACAGAAAGAGTACCTAATGATAAAGTTTTGAGGAGAGCGGATGAAAAAAGGATGTTGGTTGGATCCATTGTGGAAGGAGAAATAATATGTTTGATCACCTCCAATGCCATTCAAACTGGTTCACCATCCTGATCGAGGGGCGCAAACTGAGGGGAAGGCCCAGGCAGGAGTACATGTATGGGGTTAAAGAAGGAAGAAGGCATGTGGTGAACAAGACGCTGTCCACAGAAAGGAGGTAATTGCAAGCCTACCAACCTCTGGATTAAGAAGAAGAAGATTACACTAGCCAACAACAAAAAATCGTTATTTTGTTTCCTGACTGAAAGTAGCTGATTTTGATTGTCTATTGGGTCAGAAAAAAGAATATAACTGACAAAAACGTTTTTTAGCTCCTGTTTTATTGATATACTGTCCTCAGTATATACAAAATTACAGTCTCCAGAATAAGAAATAACATTTAAAGATTTCAGTTTATACAATATAAAAAAATGAATTTACATAAAAAATCTTTATAAAATGTTTACATTGTTAAAGGAAAGAAAATTAATTATTTAAAAGTTAATATTGTTATTATAACTGTTTATTATTACTGTTTTTCTTGATTGTTTTTACTTTTCCGAACGCTTCCTTTTAGCTTTCCGCTTGTGCTCTTGGTCTGGTACATCCCTTGCTGTCCAGCAGTAATCTGCAAGCACGGACACGTCCCATTTGCCCTGATACCTCTTCTCCATGGCGGCGATCTCTTGGTGAAATCTTTCACCATGTTCGTCACTGACATCTCCACAATTGTCAGGGAAGAAATCCAAATACGAGTGGAGGAAATGAATTTTTAAAGACATATTGCATCCTAACTTATAGTACTTTTCTAAAAACTCATTTATATTTTAAACATAGTTTTCAGCTCTTTTCTTACCTAAAAATCCCCTTAACTGCTTTTTTAAATGCTTCCCAAGCCGCTTTCTCATTGATGTTAAGTGAATTTTTGTAGTTTTCATCTTTCATCAGCTTTCTGATTTGAGGGCCAACAAAGATGCCTTCTTTAACTTTGGCATCACTTAGTTGAGGAAATTTTCCTCTAAGATATTTAAATCCCTCACCATCTTTATCCATTGCCTTTAGAAAATTCTTTATCAAATCTAACTTGATATGTAAAGTAGGCAGTGTAATTTTGATTCTGTCAACGAGTGGATTGTTTATAACAATTTTTCTCCAGGGCATAGTCTTTTGTTTGGCCGTACTTTTATTTTGTAGTGAGACTTCATAGCACGGCTGTCCCATTCACATAAAAAATGGGAATATTTTGTGTATCACAACTGCATACCCAGAAATAAAGCTATAACCTTCAAATCCCCACAGATCTGTCATTTATGTTCCTCATACTTGATAGGATCCAAAAGTCATTTCATATTGTCATATGTTTCCTTCATATTGACAGCATGGCCCAAAGGTATAGAGGATAGAGTGTTGCCCTTTTAAAGCAAAACAGCTTCACCACATTCACAGCAAAAGTTGTCAGCACTATTAACGCATTTGTGAGGCATTTTCAAAATTTCTAGACACAGTATAAGGAAAAAAGAAAATATTACTAACACTCACTAACTTTATAATGGAGTAAGACAAAAACTAACCTCAAATGACAATAACAGTGGTTTCAGACAGATTTGCTAATTGCAAAAAAATTAAATTTCCCAATTTAAAAAAAAATTCCCATAACTATACTTTAACTGTTGGATCCTAAAAATTAGAGCTAACTAACCATTTTAAAGGTTAAATTAGTTTTTTATAACCTAAATGGAATATAAAATTGCTACTTTCAAGCAGGAAACATTTTTGTTGTTAAACAATGTTATTAGTAAAAGTTCCCAAAAATTTAACCTAAGTGCTGCTTGTTCTGCAAGAAAGAGGAGCCTTTAAAGAAGCTCTTAAACAAGTTAAGCTGGCTTATGCTCGTATAAAAAAAGTTCGTGAACCTTTACTTACAAATTTTAAAGTCAGAAAAGCTCACTGCATACAATTCAAAACACGGTTATGTCAAGGACATCACCACGACAAACTTTTAAGTAACTGTAAATACCTTGGTCAATTTGTCCATTTATATATCCGATATCTATGCCCATAAATATTTTGTGATGCTTATATGTATAACAATTGAAAAGTATTATTTTCTTATGCGACTATTAAGTTTATACAATGGTCATAGGTTGCAGACACACTGGCCCGTATTTCATACATCATGTTCTACCCCAGAGTCATGTGTACCCCAGAGTACATCATGTCTTTCATACCCCAGTCTCAATCATTTTGCACAAGAAATTTTGTATATAAACGTATAAACTTGGTATACAGTTCCTTTACATCATCTATTAACAAATTAAAATAAATGTACAATCAAGATATTTATATATACTTCAACATGTTTCTGATAAAATGTTTGTGTTTTGATCGAATACTGCTGTTGGTTCATATCAATGTGGTGTTGTCAATCAGACTGTGGTGATCGGTTTTAGTGAATAAATTTGTTGCGTTCCCAATATTAAGAGTTTCACAAATTGTCTTGTGTCTTGTACTGACTGAAATCTGTTGAGGTATTAATTTGTTTTATGTCTGCATATCTGCTAAACTTTCTCAAACATTCATTTTAGTGACTTTGTTTAACGTCTTTGAAATGCCACAAATAAATATCTTCATAAATACATTGTGCCATGATATTTATCTTTACGCATTTTCATAATGTATTATGTATGTATGTATCTGTATATGAGTCGTTTAGTTTCAAAACCAGATACAGACAAAAAATGAAAATTTTCAGGAGAGCTAAAAAACTTTATTGCAGGAGAGTTGGTTTTGCAACTAACCAGCAATTTCAACTCCAATTTTAATAAGGATGTTGAATCTGTTTTAGAAACTTGTGAAGTAGATAAGGACATGTAGAAGGTAATAAAGTATAGGAAAATGCAAAAAAATGTGAATGTGAAAAAGTGGATGCATCTGGTTTTGAAACTAGACGACTCATAGTGACACATACACGCGCACGTGCACATGCACGCTCCTATTACTATAAAATGCTGAAGAAGGGTATGTTTTCACCCTTTCATAGTATGTTTTCACCCTTTCATAACATAGCGCCAGAAAATAATAATTTTTATCATTATCACATAAACGATGTACAAGAAACGCATGGAGTTATAAAATTACAATATAGATTATATATATAAACTAACGAAACTATGAATATCAGTGCAAATAATCATCTGTTAAAAAAAAGCAAAATCCACATTTAATGGTTTCACTGCAGTTGGCACACCTGGACCACAAAATGAAATTCAAAAAGGATACAGTACCCCCCACTAATAGTGACCACAATATTTCTGCTTATAAAAAACTCCCTTTTTAGTAAATATAGTGTAATAGGATTTCCACTAAAAACAATATCAATCACACTCATATCGATTTTTAAAATTTCATCAATAAAACATCTGAATACCAACAATGCTATTAGTAATATTACTTTACAATCATGACATTATTACACAACTGTACTATATATTACAATACAATGGTAAAGTCCTTGTTTTGTTATACACAACAATAACCAATGGAAAAGTTCATCTATAATACTATGTTGCTGACTTAAAAAGTCAGTTTATATAATTTACAGAATGTTGTTTTTATCACTGTTCTGCAAAGGCAAGACAGCTATTTGTACCAGCATATAAACGACTATTTTCACATTCACTTAAATTCATATTTACAAGTATTGACACACGCATACAAATATTATATAAGTTGTTAATTAAAACATCCCCTATGATATGAAAATAGTTCTTTTAGTTTGTAAATTTAGGTATTTTTTTAATCACTCGTTGCTGGAAATGTATTTTTATATATAACAAATAAAAAAGAACTTACATAAGATCTAATTGACTTAACGTTATTAATAGTAAAGAAGGACTCACTTTCAAAATAGTATTTCTACATGTACATATATATATTTTTTTTTTTTAAAGAAGAAATAAAACTAGAATTTTTAATTGGCATCGAAGTTGCATTACAAAAACTTATCACACTTATAATTTGCTTTCTCAAAGGAAACACAATTTCAGTGTACTCGTTAAAACACTTGAAAAGAAACAAAAGTCAAGAAAAAGAGTCTTCAATTTGGTTACCGTTTTCTTCTCCCTTGTGAAAACAAAACGACAAGAAATTTAGAAACCCACGTACACAGCAAACAACGACAACTGGAGTGCGCGCTGTTCAGTTAGACAACATATTATTTATGGAATGACGACGTCTCTTAAATGCTATACAACTGGAATATGAATGAGATCTATCATTATGTGAGCTGCTGGAGTGCGTCAGTAAAGTAAGGCAAGGCTCAACTGGGCGCGTGCTGGTACATCTGTAGCTGTGTCGGCGCCTGCTGGTACTGCACCAACATGATCTGCGGCGGAATGCTGTGGTGCTGCTGTTGTATGCTCATGTCCTCCGTATCGGGATGGTCAGCCTCGTACTTGACTCGTTTGAATCGGCCATACAACGATGAGTACGGCAGGTTGTAGTGAATAGCGGCTTGGTTTATACTCATTTGTCCCAGTCTACAAGTAACAAAACATTTGACTGTTATCTATACTGGTTCTTAAAGCTTTTACGGCCGGCTTCTACACTGTTGAGATTATTATTATCCGCTGGGCTGTTACACTGTGGTGCACACTTGTTGCTATTGACAAATGTCTTGGCCCCACCGTCAGAGGCCATCATCAGTGTCTATACTGACATGGTGTCTGCGAATTCACCTCAGAGATGAGGCAGACACTACATATTTTGCCTGAGAATATATATACGGGCCTTATACACAGTCTCTACTTCATCTCTGAGGTGTGCATCATGCCAATCTGGACACTGGTGGGAAACATCTCGCAATAGCAATAACAGTGGACCACGGCCTAACCCGGCTGATAATAATAATCTCAATAATGTTATCAATACTGTGGGGGCGATTTTAATCATAACACTTTGCGTTGTCAACCTGAAATTACCAGTTTTTTGTACACAAGAAACCTTATTCTTGGAGTATTATTAACCCTTACTTTAATTTTGTTTTTGAAATAAATTTTAGGTTTTTTTTTTAACTCTCTGTTGTTTATTTGTTTATTTTAAATACTGGCTCTTATTAACAAAGTTATAACATTAGATATAAAATAGTATGTTAATTTAAAAAGTACCACGACTAAATTCTTTTCTTGTGACAAAAACTAAAAGTGGCAATGTTGTGATACTAAGAACGCACAATGCGTGATAGTTATAACATTTGAATTAAAACTAACTCCCGGGCTGTTTGGCCATGATCCAAGGTTTCCGATTGAACCAGACATTTCAGCAACACCACCGGATGCCATCTTCAGTGGAAGAAACGAGTCAACGCTAACTTTGGATGTCGTATGTTAGGACCACAGTACTGTCGGAAACCTTGGACCACGGCCAAACAGCCCGGGAGTTAGTTTTAATTCAAATGACACCGGCCATGTAAGCCTTCGTACAATTATAGCTATAACATTTGTTTATGTTCACAAAATTTTCCATTTTGATTGTGCCATTGTTTTTTGTTGTGCCATTTTTATTGTCTCTTGTTACAAAAAAAAAAGCTAATTGACAGGGCTATGCAACAAAATTTTGTGTAAAACTTCAATACACATATTTGCTGGAAGTATTGAAGTATTATAATATATACTGGAAGAGAAAAAGAGAAAAAATATTCCAAAAAAATGGGTAGTTTCTCTTTTCAAGAAGGGTGATAGAGCGAACCCAAGTAACTATAGAGTGGTGAGTCTGTTAGACACAAGGATATTGAATAAGAGGTTAAAGGTGATAGCAGATTTTTACTGTCAGAGGAGCAAATGGGTTTTAGGAAGGGAAGGTCATGTGTGGATGCCATTTTCACATTGAAAGTTATAATTGAAGAGAGATGGGAATTTAATTGTGAAACACACTTGGCTTTTGTAGATTTGACAAAAGCCTTTGACAATGTTAAAAGGACATTATTATGACTCCTTGACAGAAGAGGTTACCCTATACATCTTATAGAAACTATAAAGAGCCTATATGTAGAAACCAGTGTACGACTGGTTATAGGAAGAAGGATGACTGAGGAAGTTCCCACTAATAAGGGGGTAAGATAAGGCTGCTGTATATCGCCGACGCTTTTCAATATGGGCTATATATTGACGACATGTTTAAAACATGGAAATCTTATGTTGACCCAAGGATTTTTCTGAAAGGAATGTTTTTAAACTCCATTTAGTACACAGGTGATATGGTAACAATTCATAACAGCGAGGATAAACTACAAAATTCAATGTACATACTAAATCAAATAGGAGATGAATATCAGTGGACAATGACATTCAGAGGGAAACAAGCGGTAAGACTAAGATGGAACCAGTCCAGCTCCAGCATTTCAATTACTGTACTTGGGATGTTATGTTACATATGGGACAAACATTGATCTGAAAAAAAATTAAAGGAATTTAGGAATATCTGTGGAACAGATACTTTAAAAATGAGACAAAGAAGGAAACAAGGATAAGGTTTTCTAGCACGGTAGTGGTACCAGATTTGATATATTGATATGAAGCCAGAGTTATGACAGAAAGAGACAAAGCAAATATTCAGGCAGCAGAGATGAAGTTTATGAAGAGTACTCTGGGCTGTACTGTTCTCAATAGAAAGAACAATGTGGATATAAGGACAGAACTGGAGGTCGACCCATTGTTGGAACAGCTAAGGAACAACAAACGAAGGTGGTGTGAACATTTGGGAAGAATGGTGGGTGACAGGATTCCAGTGCTAGCAATAGAATATAGACCGGTGGGGAAGAGAGATGTAGGACGGCCGAGAGCAAAGTGGGTCCCGGAATAGGTTCAGGATGAGCCTAATCCTGGAGGTGGTTGTTGTTGTTGTTGATGATGATGATGATGAACTTCAATACAGTGAAACAAGAACATTTAGAAAGTTAAAACAAGCTAGGAATAGAAACCTGAATAGATAACTACTTGACAACTCACTAGCCCGCGACCTCCACAGTCGAAAGGGTAGACAAAAGGAGATGATCACAATACAGTGAGAAGGCTATGTCTTGGGCTCAGGCTTTTGGGTGGCATAATGCACTTTTGACTTACCATTAAACTAAGGAGAAAGAACACTTTTCTGGACGACCAAGACCATCTTACAATGAAGAACAGGTGTCAAAAGTGAGAGATTACAACTAGTCTCATTGTCGTTTACGGTAACAACAGATTGGTTATGAATTTAATTTAAATAATCAGTCTCTTCATGTAATTTTGGTACACGATTTGAGTCCAGTACAAATCAAAAGCTAACTCTGGGGGGAGCATTTTCACAGTGCAAAGAAAGTCACATGACTGTGATGCACCTACCTAACTTAAGGCATTGACAGTTGAGACTTCCAGCTCTACTTTAGTCAACAGGAATGTTTTCTTAAGCGTGCAGCTACCTAAGGGAATTGTTTTGTTTTGTAGTTAGCATGTCAATAATCAATTTTAAACAATAAGTCTCATTATTTTTTAGACTAATCATGTAGCTGAACAAGCGAAGCACGCTCTCAGTTTTAACACTTAGGGTGCCGATCACGTCATTTGATGTGACGTAGTTTTATGTTTCTTTAATGACGTCGCGTAACGTTTTGTTAGTGTTCTTAGTTCTTCAAACTGCCAGCAGATGGTAGCTCAACTGAACCAAACTGAAACTATGAAGAAAATTTCCAAGTCCTATGTGTAAAAGACCCATGCTTCAAAGTTTTTCATTAAAAAAAAAAAATTATACAAACTAATATTAGTGATACATTTTCTTATGTTTTGTGTTTAAATAGTGAAATGTTTTACTTCTAGGTTATTTAAAGTGATTTTATAATATTTTTAGTGTGCTGTAACAGTTTCGACTTTTTTTAATAAAAATTGTGTATAAAAAAGTAAAGTTTCATTGAAAGTGTCTATATAAAACAATAAAATTGTTTATTTCATTATTGAAGAGGAAGGTCCAACGTTTAAAACAAGTTAAGTACCACTTTTCTATGGTATGTTATAGTTCACAAGAATTTTTTGAAAAACTTTAAAAACGGGCGACACTCTCTAGCTGAAACGTCCCCACAGCACCCAAACTGCTCGGCATCTATCTGTCTGTCCATTTGGGGTATGTTTCACGATAACTTTGGAACGCATCAACTGATGTTCATAACCTTTCATACGCGTGTCCATACTTTTATCTGACAAAGTACCTGACAGTTGTTGTTTTTTTTTTTAGATTGATCCCCCAAAAACAGGGGGGTTGGAGGCAAAAATGTGAGGGGGTCAAAACTGTGAAAGAGCCTATATAATGTATCAATTTAAAGGTAATATTAGCCACAATCTGAGTACTGGTATAGTGTTCATTTTTATTTCCCTGTTCCGTAAGGAAATGGAAGTATGATGATGGTGGCAAAAAAAAATCGTGTTTGAGATAAGGGCTGATACTGATTGTACTAATTTTGTATTAATTAAATTGATAGTTGAAGGGGGAGGGGATAATTGTTTATATGTGTACTACGTTATCGGCAACAAAGAATGTAATGTGTCTAAATTTACGTGAATATTATTGTGTAATTTTATAACTTTTATAACATGTGCAGATGAGGCCCCTTTGAGGGGAGGCGAAGCCAGTAAATAATTTCCATGGCCATATATGGTTGTGAAATTATTTTGAAAGTCTATTTTTAGCCAGTGACCAACACATCAAGTATTTTGTTGATGAAAAACATTTCGCGATGAAGTTAAAAAGGTGATGCTAAGATCAGCGAAACTCTTCAATGCTGAGGACAAGACGAATAGTGGGGAGCGGGGTGAAGCAGTTTGAAGATGCAACGAACGGAAATTTGTAACTCCGAACGCCAGTCGACCACCATCTTTTGCACAGTATAGCAGCGAGAGAGTTACATAACGTAATCGCGGGCGCCCGCATACAACAGAAAATGTGAATTTATATATATTTCAAAATACAAACAGTTCTTGGCTAAATATTCATCTATAATAGTGACTAATTGCAGTAAATTGACAGTTTGGCCGTAAAATGTGAAAGTGAGAACTATAAAACAGCAAACAGTGCACGCCACGAGGAGACGCCCCAGGTGTCGAATTTCTATGCATCAACAGGAAAGTAGACATTTCAAAAATAATTAAAATACTGGCTTTTTCATAAATTATAAAGTTGAGCTCAACAAAATCTAAAAGTATGTAAAGGTGTATGATTGTGTGTGTGAAGCATATGCATATAGGCCTAACAAGAAGTGTTGAGTTGCGTAATTTTGATATACGTAGTAGTATTTTGATGTTGTAGTTTGTTGATAATCAGTTTTACGCCTTAAGGCGGAATAAATGTGTTCATGATTTTTGTCATGTTTTTCGAGAGAAAATAAATAACGTTATATTTTACTTGATATACGCATTTTGTTATTTGTATTTGCTCATAGTTCTCTGCCTAAGTACACTAAACGAATCCCTGGACCAAACATTACATATAATCATATTCATTTTAATAAACAATTACTGAGTAACACTTCAAGAAGTAGTTTGTTGTTAAAATTCCTTCCCGGGCTGTTTGGCCGTGGTCCAATGTTTTCTGCAAAACCAGACGTTTCAGCAGTGCTATCGACTGCCATCATCAGATCATCAGTGAAAATCGAGTTCGCTAATGTGAGATGGTATACGTTAGTGACCACCATACTGTGGTTAAGGCTGAAGAAAGAAGTAGTTTCTATGGAAATATTTTATTTTAAAAATGATTTTAAATATAAATCTTAGAACATGGAAGTCATGTATGGTTCTCCATAACGATATTTAAATTTCAAAGTCTGTGGGCCCAAATCTAAATGTTTCAAATGTTTAGTGTTTATTATATGATTGTGTACTCTACAATTTTTTATATTTCTAAGGAAGTAGTATAGTAATTGGAATTTTTTGTGATTTTTTTCTATAACTGAAGAACTGCCTAATATCAAAATTTCTGTAACAATAAGTGTATATTTTGTTCAAAATAGTGAGCGAGTTCTGCAGCTCAGGGAGCATACTATGTTACTGACAACTCATGTACCTGACTGCTTCCAATGCTTCTGTCATAGCATCTTCAGACCACGGCGTCGGATTACTCCTAGACAGTTCAATTCCTTCTCTCTTACAACGTCCATACAATGTACCAGATGGAATGCCGTATTCTGAAGCAGCCCGCTGTACCGTTGTCTGTCCCGATCGTATCGCTTCCAACGCTCTTTCTAAGTCATCCGGGTTCCACGTTGTAGGTGCAGCATTGAATGGTGCAGCCAAACGAATTCCCTCACGCCGAGCTATCTTATACAAAGTACTACTCGGTATACCTAGTGGTGACAGTATTAACTAGTATTAGTATTAACAGCAGACAATGTACTATAACAGTAAATGCATAATGGTACACAATAATTTAATAATACCACATAATAATGTTGTGGTCTTATGACAAAATATGGACAAGTTATGTCGTCATCAACGTTCAGGAATCTCAATAAGAGTGTCAATAGTCTTCATGTGTTGTTGGTTTGCACCGTTCTTACGGTAAGAACAAGTGTGGTGTACAATATACACATTCACTAGTTTGGCATGTATGCTGACGATGATTTTTTTTAGTGACTCAATTTGTAATAATGTATCTTCAGTATGTAACATAGTGTTAGTTTTTTGCAAAGTTTATTTGCCATTCCACTGCCTTCTAGACCAACATGCAGTGGGGTCCATTGAAATATAACAGTTTTATTGAAAGCCTGTAGATGTTTCAGACCTGTTTTATACAATTTATCTTCTTAGATTTTGGCTGGGTATTAGAAGATCTGCTTGTATACACATGGTAAATGAAGTATACATACAATATATAATAATATATGAAGAATACATAACATACACAATAATAATACCTTAACACATAATATAAACAAAAAAACACTGTGTCTCTACTCATTCTTACAATATGGGAAATGGGTGCAAAATGGGCCAAGACTTACGAGGCAAAATAGGTTAAGAGTTTGCTCAAGATCTTCACACATGTTCCCACCACATGGTGAATGGTAAGAAAAGAACTGGGCTGAACAAATATACATATTATAGATCTACTGTAATAGAAGAGAAGAAAAACAAAATGACTATACAAAGTGTGAGCATAAAATTGTTAAACTTTGCAAAATAGCGCATTCGGTAGTGCTAGCGGCACCACTAGGAAGCACCTAGCAAATACCATAATACAGTAGAACTCCATTTATCCGAACTAATGATTCCTAGATGTAATTCAGATATGCGGAAATTTGGATAATTGGAACAAAATAAGAAAAAGGTTATGTTATGAAAGAAAACGCGAAAATTGCTGAAAAAACACTTTTGTTTATTTTTATTACTTGAGTACAGTATCTTAATAAAAACCAGGTAACATGTGTTTTTCTAAAAGTTCACTTTTACTACACAAAATTAAAAATAATACTTACACAAAGTTAATTGTTTTGAGGTAGAAACTCATTTGCGTGCAGCCAGGTCAAACAAACACTTGACGGAAAGAAGCTGCACATGGTCATATTCAGGCTGCCGTTCCATCCACTTTAAGGCAGTGTCAAAACAAACGAATGCCTCACTCACCGTAGGTTCCTTTTCCAGTTCAACTGAAGCAACTTTGTCATCGTCTTTGTCCACCTGCTGATATTTTTCGTTACACTTTGGATAATTTCATGATCGTCTAAAATTTGATATCCAGGGTCGCACTGCAACTACTCGTTGATGTCCTCCACGGCACACTCAGAACAGCCAGGAATTTGTACATTGGTTTTGTGGATGTCTTCAGTTGATACAGCTACATTTTCTTCAACACTTTCTTTTGTTCTTTTTTATTCTTCCTTCTTGTTCATTGCCTCTTCTTTTTCTTCCTGGATTTGATTGATTTGTCAAAATTCCATTACTTTTATTCCATGACATTTCCTGATATCGATTCGGATAATTGGCGATTCGGATAACTGGAGTTCGGATAAATGGAGTTCTACTGTATAACATTAGTCATCACACTACACCTGTTTGTGTTAACAAGTGTTAAATGTGCTAACAAAATTAAGGGAAATACCTGCGCGAGCCTTGCAAACCTGACTGTTATGCCACTGTTTGTAAAACTGGGCTAATATAGAGGAGCAATTAATATTTATAATTTATGAGACACTTTAGCTACCTCTAATTTTGACTACCTCACTCATATTCGCTTCACTATTTTATTCACACAATATGAAATATTCTATAATAAAAACAGAGTAAATAATACAGTTCATACCATATGCTTTGCTAGCCTTGTTTGCAGAAATGGAACCATTGCGTAAAGCCTCTAACGCTATGTTCAGATTGTCTTCTGTCCACGACTTGGCAGGCCCATCTTTCTTTGGAGTGTCTATACCGAGTCTATGCGCCCGTTGCCATAACGTTGTCGACGGAATTCCAAATGTTACTGATGCCTTGGTCAAACTCATCGAATGATTCCTCAAAGCCTCTAAAGCAGCCTCCATGTCTTCTTGTGTCCACGACTTGTTCCCCGTCGACTCTCGCTTTATCCCTGTATCATCATCATTAATCTCTGTAAAATTTAATTATAAACAATCTACAATACAACTAGGGAGCATGATGGTTTTCTTATGAAAAATCTGAACACTGAAAACAAATGAGCAAAAATTATTTGAAAACAAAATATGTTTAAAAAACTACTAAAACAGATCAGCCTTGAGACAATAAGCTGTTGATGAGTTTTTGGCCACTAACTATGACTGCAGGGCTGTTTTGAAAATTTAGTTCAATTTTTTGAACTATTACCTATCGCAAATGGCCATCTTATAAAACACTCAATTGGTAAATTTTTGTTTTGTAAAAATTCCCTTGAACTTATCCATTGTGCCCATCACAGTGGCAAAAAAAAAAACATATTTGCTTGGTTCATTGCAAAATTCATTGCTTCAGTCTATTTTCTGTGTTCCTTTTTTTTTAAACTGTGATAAATTTAAGTGTTTTTAGAGGGATGCTCAAAGTCTCCTTAGTGAATAAAATATATTTTCTCTGTTTTATTCATGAGATCAGTGATTTTCTTAATGAGTGAGAGTATGGAGTATGGAACTTGTTTGAGAGGATGGAAAAAGTTCTTGTTCATGTGGCTATTACAAGGAATATTATATTCTCATTGCAATATTGAAAAAATTGATGTTTCATGAAAATCAGTCAACAATATAATTATTTCACTCAAATGTGGGGATGTGCTTGTTATGAAATGGAAAGGCAACTGTGACCAAAAACCCAATATAAGCCCATGAACAGAACAGGAACTTGTCCAGATAGCTTCAAGATGTCTAGGGCATTTATAACAATATAAGACCGTATCATGTGGAAATACTTTATCCATTGTTAAATCATAACTTTGCAATTCTGCCCTTTTACTAAGCAGACAATCTAACAAAGTAAAAATTACCCATCACTGGCTTAAAAACTGACAGACACAGGCCAAGAAAACTCAAATAAATTTGCAAATGCCTGAAGTAAGTTAATCTCTTATTGTCTTCTAATTAGACTATAAACAACTACATCCCTAAGCTTACACTAGTTTCGTTTTGTTTTTTAAGAATGGATGAGAGAGAAACTGGCAACATGCTATAGATTTATACACAGACAAAGAGAAAATATATTTTTTCGTTTCCTTTCATTAGAGGCTGTATATTCTTTGATAATTTATATTTCCATTAGGTAAAGAGAGCAGTCAAAATACATGCCGAACGAAAGGCGACAAATTTCAAAGTTCCAATCTCAGCGTACTGCATGGACAGTGAAACACCTAACCTAAAAATATCATCGAGCTGTATGTCTTCTAAGGGAACCAAAGGCTAAATATTATACAAGGGATTCTGACGCACGACTACTACAGAAAAGTTCTTAAAATCCGACTTTTTCTGCAGCTTAGGGACAGGATCCCTAATGGAGATTTTGTTTCGTGCAGGATGGAGCACCATGCTGCCACAAGGTCGATCAGTCATGAATTTTATGGCAGAAAATAATACCAACGTTCTTTCCTCGCCATGTAACATCCCGGATCCGACTCCTTCAAGCCATATTTGGGCAGGTGTTAAGAAAAAACCCAAGAATATGATCATCATCATGATGGGCTTATATTGGTTGGATATGGAACAGGAAGGACATCATCAGAAAATGTAAAATTCTCATAAAAAGCATAACAAACCATATTAAGTTGATTATAAATACTTAAGGAACTCACATTAAATATTAATAGTTGTAAACATTGCGTCAGTAAAACGTTTTATTAAAAAGATGTGGGTTTTACTTTATATTTGTCTTTGAGTCTAATAATCTGTACAGCTCTATAACAAGAAATCCACACCACGTCTTTCTCAGCCGTCTACAAGGTATTCATTTGGCAGAACGTTAAAACTCCTTTAGCCAAATAAAACCAATTTCATACATGTAATAATGGAACGACTTATAAGAAAAGTTTATGCAAGCAACGTGGTCACAGTATGTTGGACAATGAACAGTGAAAAGTATATTAATGGAAGTTAAATGCGCTTATACTAATTAATGATTACTATTATGTGAGATGTATCAAAATAAGCTTCGAGGCGACTGGGGTATTGCCATGTCGCTTCACTCCCCACTCTCCCCGCCTTTGCCTACGCGCATAACCAAGTGTAACGTGTGACAACGCTGTTGGGCGAGGGGCGGGAAGAGCTATTGCATAACCTCAAAGCTTATTATGCTAAGTCCCATACTATAACATAATTTAACAGAAAGAAAACCAACCTGAATGTACAGACGATGATGGTATAAGTCCTAGAAGTTCTGGTGTTATCATCATCGTATGCATCGTGTGTTCTGTGTCGTCTTCGCTAACGTTCTGGAACAAAAATGAGTATATAAATTTACAATCTATTTGGAAGTCTAATGCAGTGGCAGCTCATCCATGGTTCATTGAACCCCCTAAATAATTTAAATATTTTTTAAGGATTTGTTTCAGATTTTAAATAACGATATTTGTGAGACTAATCATGTTGACTGATCAATAATTCACATAATAAGCTAACTGCTCGCTACTACTCCTTGAGGTGTAAAGCAGCTCTCAGCACCTCTTAGGCTATGTAGAGGGCTTTGGAAGGGGAATTTACTATATGCAAAATTATACTGAACTGTCGCTAACATTCCAGCTTACCAACAGAGACGAAAAGTTCCGATGAGGGCTGAACCTCCCCAACCGGGAACTTCAGCATTTTCATACCACCATCATTATGATTTTTACCATAAGATTTGTCCGTTTACTTTCAATTTTGTGTCAGATTTCTCTTTTTCATACATTCTGCAATGAAAATGTGTGCAGTGAAGTCTTAAAATCAAATAAAATAGTGCTATACTGTCAATGGAGAAAGAATTTACAATCTACTTAGAAGTCTTATGCAGTGGCAGCTCGTCCATAAGGTTCAATGGTTCATTGAACACCCTAAATAATTTAAATATTTTTTAAGGATTTGTTTCAGATTTTAAATAACGATATTTGTAAGGCTAATCATGTTGACTGATCAATAATTCACATAATAAGCGAATTGCTCGCTACTACTCCTCGAGGTGTAAAGCAGCTCTCAGCACCTCTTAGGGTATGTAGAGGGCTTTGGAAGGGGAATTCACTATACGCAAAATTACAATGAACTGTCACTAACATTCCAGCTTAGCGACAGAGACCAAAAGTTCCGATGAGGGCTGAACCTCCCCGACCAGGATTTCAGCATTTCCATACCACCATCATTATGGGTTTTACCATACGATTTGTCCGTTTACTTTCAATTTTGTGTCAGATTTCTCTTTTTCATATATTCTGCAATGAAAATGTGTGCAGTGAAGTCTTAAAATCAAATAAAATAGTACTATACTGTCAATGAAAGAATTTGTTCGCCAACTTGTAGATTTAAATGAAATTGTTATTGATAAATTTGGTGCTAAAAAGGAAAGAAGGATGGATTTTTTAGATAAACATTCAGCAATTTTAAGAATAAATATTGGAGCAAAAAGTCTACAAGATGATGGGAGGAGTATAGAAACTGGGTCTTGAACAATTTATCCACGAAATATGTGATTCCAAAACAAAGTAGGCATTTAACTAACACTACTATTTTAACTATATATTTTTAGAATAATTTACAAACAACACATACACAGCCTAATATTACTAATACAACAGTCATTTCTCCATGTTGCGACCCACCCCGTGTGTTATTTGGAATGGGTGTAAATTGCTCTTACTTTACTCGAAACATTCAGACATTGAACCCCCAATTGTCAGAACCACAAACTGCCACTGCTTATACGTGATACATCCTCAACTATAAAACTCAAAAGAGAATACACAAAATTTACTAAGGCACGTACCAAATCCACTAAAAGCAAACATTCTTGTTTCTCCCCCTCCATTTTGTAATACATAATAATCATAGAGATTAATCTTACAAAACACGTTTTATTTGCTGACTGAAAATTCACTGTTTCTCCTTACTAGTATTCTGGTTACTTGACCAATAAGAAACAAGCTTATAACTCAGTTATTAATCAAAACGATACATGTTTGACAGAAACTAAAGTAAAGAGCAAAACATAATTCTTTTTTTTTTTAACTAAAATTCTAAAACCCATAAAATTACAGCTCTTCTAAAAACCGTTCGTCTCCTCCTATCTTCAAAACACTATGCTAAAGGATTCTTTTATAAATAATTATCATTATTAATCATAATGGTTACCATAAATATTTTAGTATTTGTCACATTTACTCATGGGATACATTTTTAAGATGCCTGCTTTTTGAGTTAAGTCTTCCCTGATTTGGCTACATTTGCATTGCATACAAACTAATTTAATACTGAAGATCCATAATAAATATCGCCCATTTTATGAAGTAACAACACATCAAGTAATATCAGTATGGAGAACCATACACGACTTCCATGTTCTAAGATTTATATTTTAAAATTATTTTCAAAATGAAATATTTCCATAGACACTACTTCTTTTTTCAGTCTTAACCACAGTACTGTGGTCACTAACATATACCATCTCACATTAGCGCACTCAATTTTCACTGATGATGGCAGTCAATGGCACTGCTGAAACGTCTGGTTTTGCAGAAAACACTGGACCACGGCCAAACAGCTCAGTAAGGAATTTTAACAACAAACTACTTCTTTGTTGCTGGATGACGTAGTACACATATACAAAATTATCCCCTCCCCCATCAACTACCCTTTTCATTTATAGATATTTCATCTACCTACCTTTTTAAGTTGATTATTGTGACCTTCTTTTCAGGATACTTTATTTATCAAAATTAAGTGCTATACTCTTGTTAAAACATAAAATGTTGCAGGTAAAGTACCCCTTCTCCCCTTAACCGATCTTCACCAACCCAACTACTGAGTGCTCTACAACTCGGGCACATATGCAAAAATTATTTGATTCTATTTGAATTTGCGGGAGTTATCGTTCGCCATACAAAACATTCCACACACACACACACACACACACACACACACATACACACACACACACACACACACACACACACACACACACACACACACACACACACACACACACACACACACACACACACACACACACACACATTTGGAAAATGGCTCTTCTTCATGTTTCGAGGGTAGTACAATCAGAATCAGCCCTTATCTCAAACATGATTTTTTTTTGTGATCACCATACTTCCATTTCCTTACGGAACATGGAAGTAAAAATATAGTGTTTTCACCATCTGGATGGAAAGAAACAATGTGACTATTGAAAAGAAAAACAGTTACATTCATGGCCTGTTAATAATTTGTTAATTTGCATTATTATCTCCTCAAAAACTAACTGATGCTAGTGAAGAATTTGTAACGGTACAGACCGATGGGGTTTTGTAAGTGAAGTCTTTTCAATATTATTTTCAACTAAGAAATTACTGTGAATAAACTGTAGCGTCGAGATGGGTGTGTATTGGCATTTGGTATGTGGAGGGCGCGCCCGCGCTTTTAACCGCGCACTCGGACGGCCAACTTTCTCAGAGTTTGGTCACGTATTAATATGCATTCTTTCGCTGAGTGTGCGCAGGAAACTCCGCCAGTCGACTAAAAACCACTCCCCGGGACGGGTGAATACATAGGCTGACGAGCCTAAATTTTATTAAAATGTATACAAAAGTGAATTCGATGAAACAGTGAGAACAATATATATATCAACAGTGCGGATGTGAGCATTTCAGCTCGCTGTCGGCTGCGCCCACAACTAAAATGTGAACCAAAGTGTAAAATATAAAATAAACCATTCATAACTTTATCAGAATGCATTGGGAGTTTTAAAATACATAAGTCAGTGAACATTAAAAAACCAACATCCGTAGTGCGCGTGTAAAGATGCGACGTCTTCTGGACAGATTTGCAGCTAAGTAGCAAATTTATAAAACAAAATTTTAATATTCTATTTAAAATAAAATAAATGAGCTCAGTTAGGGAAGTCAATAAAATTGTACTGCGTGAATGAGTGTGTGATTGCGTGAATAATATAAAATATAAAATTAAGCAGTGCTGGGTTGTGAAATATATATATAATTCTATAAGTTAAGACATGATTGATTATGTTTATATTGTGGTGGGATTATGTTTATAAAATTATCAATGGGAAAGAAATTTTAATTTGATTCAATAACTACGCCTCATGGCAAATAGCAATGTGCTTTGTTTCCGACATAGAATCGCATGTAACTATGTGTGGTTTGTTAATAAAGGTTAATGTTTATGTAGTAACGCAGAAACGTAGTAAATCAAATCAAATATAAATGCAGAATATTTAAAATGACTTTGTGTCGACCCACTTACAGAATTTAAAAATGAAAGTTAATAAATAATTAATTAAGCGGAAGTGTACAGCCGCTGTTTTGTTGTAGGTATACGATTCCATTGTAGTGGTGTAACTGTGAATAATGATAATTTTAGAAAAATTAAAACAAAAGTTTTCTTTTCACCATACATGTCGTTAGAGTCTTTATTTCGTAACCCCACACTGTTTCTGGCCTCGCTTACGAACGAACTCTGGGACCCTAGTGAGAAATTAATAGGGGTAAATACAAAATATGAAACATTATTATTAATAAATGTAAAAATTTGGTTATTATACAAATTTATACAGGAAAACTTATCTGTTCTGAATAGTGTCTGAAATTCCAAAATAACTCCTGTATATCAAAACCACTGATGTTCTACCATCATTGATGGGATCACATGGATAACACAAACCCCCCTACAACAAGGATCAAAGATCCAACCTTTTAAGGGTTTTAGGGTCTGCTAACATACAATATTAATTAAAAAGACTGTATTCTCACACAGGCTTCCGTGGCCGGTGTCCATTATGTTTTTGAAGTCTTTAGTTAAGGCTGAATGCTCAGAAATTGCAGACTTTTCAATTGCCGAGTTCTTTGTGTGTCTGACACGATCTTGGACTCTTGTAGAAATCAGGCATAAGGTAAGGTACCACAGACAAAATTAGCAGTATGTTGAGAAAATATGGCTTTAAAACAGTGTTTCAACCACATAAGAAGCTGGCACAATTTTTAAAACCAATCAAAGACAGAATCCCGTTCAACACTGAAGGTATCTACAAAATTCCATGCAGTTGCGGAAAGGTTTACAGTGGCCAGATGGGCCGCCTGATTTCCACAAGAGTCCAAGAACATTGTAACGGGACAAACTATGGGATATATATTAATACCTTAATAATTATAATAATGTGGAGTCACCCACACTGAGCCCCGGTTTCGATAACCAAAGCTTAACTTTGTAAACACCCAGTGGTCAGTTTGTGAATAAGCCAGGCGAGGTGCGAAGTAATCTGGAGCATCGGAATGTGTACGAGCGCGCGTGTGCCGATTTGGACTGAGTGAAAGTCACGCACGGTTTTCCTTGCCGCCGGCTAAGAGATTACGAGAAATAACGAGAGATCACGAGATGCTCGCTCAGCCAATCAAAAACCAAGTAGCCGAGCCAGAGGGACGCTCGCCATTGTTGAGACGAAGCAGCCGGCATCTCAACTTGGAACCGCACAGCTGCGTTAGACCGCGGTTCGCAAAAAACCGTACACCAGAACAATGTGAACCGACCGGCCAAGACTGTACAGTTGTTTAGTTTGTGTTAATAAAAAGTAGTGTGAATTAATATAAAGCAGTAAAATGAAAATGTAAGCAGCATCAACATACTTCACAAGTTTAAATTCGGAACAGTTTAGCCAAGATCTCGGACATAAAGTGAACAAAAAATGAACCAACGGTAGTGTTACAACCACGTGTAGATGGCCACAACAAGAAAGTAACTATGTCAAATTTTATTAAATGAAAATTATAATATGGTAACAAAGAAATCTCAAATTTCAGGAGGGCGACGAGTATGTGAGAGAGAGAGTGAGCGAAGTGCTGGATTGTCTTATATAACATAATATAGCTATTTTAATAAGTAAATTCATTAATATTTGTTTTGTTTTGAAAGGTAATTTAGAGTCTGTAATAACTTTGAGAAAGAAAGTAAAGAGTAAGGAAGTCAAAAATTATTTAGAAGAGTTGTTTATTCTATGAGTAAGGTAAATAACGTTTGGGAAATGTATAAGAAATAAGAAGAAACAATCTTGTAGTAAAGAACGTAAAAAGAAAGAAAAATGTTGAAGTTAATTTTAATAAACAAATTTGTTTAAATGTGGTAAATGAGAGTTGATAATCATTATGCAACAAACCCCTTAACCACTCTTACAGGTCACGAGTTCGCATATAAGACCCTGGACCAAGTGCAGGTAAGAATTTTGGAAATTGTGAATTTCACGTATTTTATGGTTCAATAAATTTATTAAAAAGTATTAGTAACATTACAGTGGCGCCCAAACTTAGGACAGTTTGTACAAATTTATTTTTGTACAGACTATGCCTACTCGTGAATGTAAGAGATGTTAATGGAGGTTAAGTTATATTACGTATAAATTATGTACAAATAAATGCTGTTATGTTATGTTATGTTATAGTTAAAAGAGTGGTAAAATAATCCTAAGTGCGAGTTTTTTAGTATATGAAAATTTCAGAATTTAAAATATGGAAAACACAGAGAGTAAAATAAATGAAACTGACGTAACCGTCAGCGATGAATCTGAAAATAGGTTAATGTTTATAAACAAAGAAAATATGTCAACCGAGTCAGCTGACACGAGCGACTCGGGAATCCAAACAGCTTTAATGCTAACAAATGAAAGTAACTTAACCGAATCAAAAATAATGGATGAAGTTGAAATTCATTCAACACCAAATTCAATTAATCAAAATAAGAAATCTGATGACAATGATATGTTAAAACGTTTGTATAGTCTGGTGTGTAGCAGTGTAGAAAAACAAGAAAGCAATTTTAGTGAGCTAAAAGGGGATATTAATGTAAAATTTGAGGTACAGAATAATAAATTCGAGAGCAAATTTAATGAAATAATTAGTGACATCAATAAACACTTTGATATTAATATTGTAACGAACCTTATATAATTCTTGTTTCGTTTGCAAAATAAAAATATTTGTGTTATTTAAAATTTGAAAAAAATTTTAAAGTTTGTTTTAATGTTTAATAATTTAGTAAATAATTCTTGTAATGGTGTAGTGTTAAAATTTTAAGTTCCTTTGAGTTAATTTAGTCAATAATATCGCTTATGGTTTACTGGAATTAAATTCAGCGTTAACAGGATTGTCTCATTCACTGATCAATTATCGGTATTTCTTCTTTTTTGTATGTATTACTTCCACTTGAGTAATGGCCGCCTTTCTTGTAGTCCTGTTGTTCACTAAAACTCTATTTATTAAATTTATAAATAAATTTTAAACCAAATTGTTGAATTACTAAATTTTATTGACAATTGATTTAAATTTTCGATTTAAAATCGATTATCATATAATGCTCGACTTGTTCACAGGGCGATCGATTGTTGGTACATAGGTTATTTGATATTAATCTTTCAGGTTCTTTGAACAGTTATCGTTAATAGTCAGAGAAGGGGTAAGGTTAGAAAGTATAACATTTACAGTTAAAGAGCTTAATAGTTGACAATTACAACGTTATTTAATAATATATAATGTTTATAAAATGAAAAGTTTATACCAATGAAAAGTTGATGAATACTAGTCGTCGTGTGCACTTTGCATGCTGGGAGTCAAAATGGCCGCTTCGTAGCTGCTGATGTAAAACTGAACTAGGCTGGTTGAAATTTTCTTCCAATAAAGCTGCCTTCTCAATGCTTCCTCGTCTCCGCAGTAGTGATTAATAATTCTGGTGTTATTGTAGTATCTCTCGTTCAATGTTCTGTTGTTCATTCGAGAAAAATGTGTGTGATAATGTTAAGTTACTGGTGTTGTAAAGTTCGTTTTTTGTTATTCGGAATTATTAGTGTTAGCGGTTCATATGGTTAATTAACTAGTTTCTGTTGTGTATTCACTTGATTCAATGTTTGCAGTGGTTAATTTTCACTGAATTTAAAGTTTAATATTATTTTGTCTAAATTCTCAAAATTTTACCATAGACTAGGTTCAACTTTTATACGCCATTAATGGTTTCAATATAGGTTGTTGTATAGCAGAGCTCCCTCAACCGTACACTACAAATGTTAACAAAGAACTGTCTTACTTCCTTCGTTTTCTTAAATATCTTAGCCAATTTAATCTTAGAAAAGTATTGTTTCAATTTTTAATCGCTTCCAATACATGTAAAAAAAGTACATTATATCATAGAATATATTTTGGTTATTAATTAATTTCATGAAATAATAAATATATAATCGGTTTCTTTAATTCCTTCTGCTTAATTTGATACCCATTAATCTATCTTTACAAAGTTTTTTATCAAAATGCTATATTTCTTTCATTTTGGAAAAGTAGGCTCAACCTTTTATTTCCTGTTCTTCTCCAAATATTAGCCATTTTATATGTTATAATTAAGATTATAATAAATCTCAGATTGACATAAATGTTTATCTTTCCTTAATTTTTTGCAATTTTATCAATTGATTATTCTTTTTAAATATAATTCATGAATCTATGACTCCCCACTCTGAAATTTTAGTTATTACATTTGCAAATTTTTCAATAATTTTATATATCTTTTTACACTATCCTTTTAAAGTATAGTTTTAGTCATAGTATTTGGTGACTGATTCACCTTATATAAATTCCATCAATTTAGCTGTTTTATTTAACTTAATTAACAATTATAAGGTGGTTGGAGTTTCCTATTTGGCCTAGATTTTTCTGGTTTTTCATATAATGTTTTTGAATAATACTGTGTTTATACCCCTTCTGACTTTCTTATTTTAATACAATATTAATTAAAATTTCCTTAATTAACTAATAGAACATGTAGTATCGTATTCATACTCATAATACCTAAACAATATTTGAAATTAACAATATGGTCTTCAAATTCAGACATTTTAGTTTTAACTATTACTAGTAACATATAATAAACATTTTATAAAAAGAGTATGGTATCCATACTTAGACATTTTAGTCTGGATTAACACTGTTAGACATATTAAACATTTTTATAATAATAACAAAATCTTATATTCTATTCACCACATTGAATTATGGAGTTCATGGGCTTTAACATAAGCATAGCAAGCCCTTTATTTTTATTTATTTCTTAAATTTATTTTGGTTGCAGTCTTATCTGTTTTTATTTTGGTATTCAAATATTTATCCCCTGTCACTTTATTTATTCACCACCAGCTCTCTCACTTTATCCTTTACACTCTAATGAAGGTTTTTAGATAAAAAGTGGCACCTTCTTATAAACATTAGTAGTTGGTTTCATAAGAATATTTTATAAACTCTTATTGCTGTAGTTATTGAAAACTTTAAAGTTGTTTTATGGTACACATGTACTTAGTTGAAGTATTAGTCACACTTCTACTTGAAGTTTATTTAATACACTGAAATAACTTGCACCTGTTCACTTATTTTTGGATCTTATCTCTAATTGAGTTTTACAATATTCCAAGACCAAAATCTTAGTTATAATGGATTATGAAGATTTGTTTATTCCGTTATACAATAACTTTAGTGGGTGGACTTCTACTTACAACACTAAACACGTTTGTTTACAACTATTTTACATTAATATCAGGTTTTGGGTGTTATACTTTCTTTAGTGACATTTAATCTCTTTCGCGGTTGGTTATATTCTTCTTAATATGTTTCCCTTGGGTATATCTTGTAGTCCTCCCATCCTACAATTTTGTTTCTTCAAAATTCTTCTCTCTTGGTTTCTTCAAGGTAACATTGTTTTCTCATGTCCGTTGGTTTGTTCGGGGTATCTTCCTTACCTACTCCTATCCTACCTGGGTATTATCTTTATTTTATTTTAGTTTTTTGGGGTTTATTTTTCTTTATACATTTTTGTTGCATTGTGGTTCTTTCGACAATGTTGAGAAGGCGTTCGACAATGTTGATTGGAAGCTGTTGTTTCAAACTATGAGGAAGTCAGGACTTGACTGGAAAGTTAGAAGGGTAATCTTCAATATTTATAGGTTGCAAAGTACTGAAATAGACATAAATGGATGTAAAAAGGAAGCAATAATAAGAAGAGGGGTAAGACAAGGTTGCCCACTGTCACCGTACTTGTTTAATTTGTTTATAGAAGATGTTGTAACTCAGATGAAAAGGGGTTCTAGGGGAATTAAAATAAATGGGGAACGGATACACAGTATTCGCTTCGCAGATGATATTGTACTGCTGGCTGACTCAGAAAAGGATATGACCCGAATGTTAGGTACGTTTAACAAAATTCTTCACGCTTGGAGATTGAGGATAAATGTTAAGAAAACTAAAATAATGGTTGTAAGTAAAAAAAGAGAAGACATTAAATCACCCATTATGTTGAACAACACAATATTGGAGCACGTTACTGAATTTTGTTACCTGGGTAGCATAGTTACAAGTGGGAATAAGTGTCTGGCAGAGATTAAGAGGAGAGTAGCTCTGGCAAAACAAGCATTCCAGAGCAAAAGGAACTTATTAACAAACAACCATATTAGTATTGAAACAAGGAAAATGTTTGTTAAGGTATTTGTATGGAGTGTTTTAACTTACGGGTGTGAATCGTGGACCTTAGGGAAGGTGGAGAGTGACAGACTTCAGGCAATGGAAATGTGGATTTGGCGGAGAATGACAAAAACTAGTTGGACAGATAGGAAGACGAATGAACAGATCTTAGAGGAAATAAATGAGAATAGAACACTGCTTAGGAGTATAGAGGTGAGGAAGATTAAGTTGATAGGGCAGGTGATCAGACATAGTGCTTTTTTAACTAACATCTTTGAGGGCAAAGTAGTGGGGAAGAAGCCCAAAGGAAGACCAAGAACTGCATACTTCCGCAGCACAATGAGTGTCGTGAATAGTGGGTCCTATGAAGAAATGAAGAATATCGCAAGGGATAGAGTGACGTGGCTACAGCGACAAGGCATTGCCTTTAGGAGATGATGATGTGGTTCTTTACTTTTACTTTTTCCCTTAATGGTGGTATTTTATTTTGATATTTATTTGTTTTCATTTGAATTTTTCTTGATATTTAATGAAATTGATATTTAATTATGATCATATTGTAATCTTTATTAAGTGGATTATCTGTCATGCTACAATATTAATGAAGTAAATACTCGAGTCAATGGAGTAAAGAGTGAGATCATAAATAAGATTAACGAACGTTTACGTTTAATGACGTTTAAAGAACAAGTGATAGAATCAATAGAGGAACAGACTAAGAAAATGAATAAAAATTTAGATAGTAAATTAAATCAGATAGTGAATAAGAAGGTAAGTGAGTGTTAGCGATATGACGAATAATAACGAAGAAATATGTAACGAGGTAAGTGGTAATCTTAGTAACGAGTTAATAGCGAAATAAAAAGTGATAATGGTGATATAATTAAAAATGTGGTGTTAGAGAGTAAAGTGGTGAATAATGATAGTGGCGATGAAGTTTTAGTGGAAAGAGAAAGTAGTAATGAGATAGTGGTTGATGAGATTAAGAGAGAGTGTGAAGAGAGGTTAGGTGGGCAAAGGGCAAATTTCCCTGTTGTTTATGTGGAGTAAAGACTCCACTAGTGATTTACGAGGACAGAGTTTCCTCCAGTAGTTGTTTGAGAGACGAGGTGTCTCTAAGTAGGTCCCCTGTGTATCATGAGTTCCCTGGAAAAGCCAGGATGTGTTATGATAACGTTGTGTTGCCCTTTGTGTGGAATGATAGAGAGCAAGTGAGATGGGGTTGTATAAGCAATTTTGAGAGAGTGAGAGAGATAGAATTATTCATGTTGAGAGAGAGAGGGGTGGTGTTATTTGATGTTATTAGAAGTTATGAAGTATTATTTGAGAGAATAAATAGTGAGAGAGTGAACAAAATAAAAAACTTACCTTGTTGGGAGAATAATGCAGCAATGGATAATGATAATGTTGATATTTATATTGAATACTTACCTGTACATAGGATGGGGATATTAATAGCAACTGATTCGGATAGTAAGGAGATGATAAAATGCTTAATTGAGACAGATAATAATACTGACGATGACAAGACCAGAATTACTGATGGAGACAGGTTATATGATAAAATAATAAGGTGTAACGGTACAGAATTGTGAGCTACCCCAGTTTAATTTTATATTCATTTAAATCATCATATTAAGCACTTTTCAAATTGCCAGACTTTCACCTGTGGGGAGCCTCCAGTACAGCAATGCAACATACATACAGTCAGCCAAAACAATTGCCAGACGCATTGCGTAACCGCCAGCAGCAGCCTTGTGACACAGTCCACAGTCTGCAGTGTGTCATCAGAGAGAGAGTAATAAGCAGCATACAGTGGCAGATAAAAAATTATATAGTGGCCTCGGGTGTAAGATAGGCCGTAGTTAAGAGTAGGCCTATCTTTTAAAGTACTAAAACTAGTATAAAAAACAGTCTAACGCGCGGCCAGCCTACAACAATTTCTAAGTGCGAATAAAATTACTTCGGCCGACTTAATCATAATGTGTAATGTGGAACCAATAAAACAGTAAGGGCCTTTAAACACAAACAGTAAACGTATTAAACGAGTACCGGAGTGCGTGAGATCGAAGCAAGTATTCAACACCAGTTCGCGCAACCAACCCTAGGAGTACGCTGCGTATGGGTAACTAGAAACATTTAATATGCATATTAAAACCAATGCCAACTAACCGGTGATTATTCGTTATAAAAGGAAAATATATAACACCAATACTTTGTACGATAGAGTTCTCTCAGGGGCGGAGTTTATTTAAAGATCAATGTAACAGAATGAGTGTGCGTGTGCTAAGATAGAGGTTATCCACTGGTTCATTTTCAATGTTTTAATTATTTAACAATATCACTTATAATAGTAACCAAAATAAAACTCAATAGAGATAAGAAATAATTTCAACCAGTTGTACTATAGTTGAAAGATTGTAATAACGTAAAAGAAAGGCGAATTTTTGATAAATAAAAATAAGTACTGTATGTGTTTTAGACAGTATCACATGTGTTAACGTAATTATTGAACATATCAAATCCAAGTAATCCTTTCTGCAGCTGTTTTCGTCTGAAAGACTCTGGAATAAAAACCCTAAGGTAAGAGCTAATTATAATGTAATTAATTTGAGAAGTTTCACTGGCCCCCGAACTGGGACTGCGAATATAATTCGTGGTTATATTCGCCAGACCTAATTAAGCTGCAGAACGGGTTATTTGGGAGTGGGACGAGGTTGTAAATTGTAGAAACAAAATTATGCATATTTACATATATAAAAATAATAAATAAAAATGGAAAATAATAGTTTGACCGAATCAACGGTCATGAGCGGGTTGGAGGTCCATTCGACCCCAATCCCAGTTCAAATTAGAGAACCAAGTAAGTCAGATGAAATAGATGACTCAGGGATTCAGGTAACCCCACCCGTAATGAATCAAAATAATCAACCAGAAGATAATATGATGAAATATCTATGTAGCACACTGTGCAGTTTGAATAACAAATTTGATAAATTGAGTAGTGACGTGAGCGAAGTCAAGAGTAGTTTTGATGTACAGAATAGTAAGTTCCATGAGTTAAAGGGCGATATAAATAATATTGACCAAAAATTTGATAAGCGTTTATGTGAAATGAATAAACGTTTAAATGAGACGAATGAATGTTTCAACACTATTAAAGAACAAGTGGTAGAACAAATTGAGAAACAAATACAAAAGGTAATTGAAAATTTTGAGTATAAAACAAATGAGAATTATAATATGTGTAAAAACGTGGTAGTTGAGAATAAGGAGATTAATGTTGAGAGTGATGAAGATTTTGTTGAAGTAGAGTTTAGTAATGAAGTGTTGCTAGCAAATGTCAATGAGAATGAGAGAGAGAGTGAAGACAGTTTAAGTGTAGAGGGTGAAAAGAGGGCAAATTTGTCTTGTGAGATGGGTGAAGAAAATGCTTCACTAGTATTGTTGGAGGACAAAGGTTCCTCCTTAGTTTTTGTAAAAGACAAAAGGTCTTTGACTTGTTTTTGTGTATCTGGTAAAGCCAGATGGTGTAATAATGTTGTGTTGCCCTCTGTATGGAATGAGAAATGTTGTGATAAATATTGTAATGAGAGAATTAAAGAAAGAAAAACTGAAATATTCAAGTTGAATAGAAATTATGAAATACTAGTACAGAATTTATGCATGGAGAGAGAGGAGCAAATTGATTTACCTGTTAACATAGAGTTGGATAATTATTTTGATGAATATGATAATGTAATAGTAATAACAAAAAACACTGATGGAGACTTAACCGATGTACTCAATGTCGACTTGGTATATGATTATTACGGTAAAATGAATAAACAGAAATTTTATGATTACTACACACAAGATAACCATATACGGAATGTAAATAAAATTGAAAATTGTTATGTGAAACCCCGACTAATTTTTGACGATGGAGGTTGAAATTCAGAAATGAACAATTTTAAATATGTTAATATATGGTAATGACCTAGCTGATTTTTGATATTGAAGTGTGATATAACTGAATAACTATTGCTGAAGAGTTGTAAATACATGTGTAGTGAAATTAATTGTATGTATTATAAAATGCTAAATTGTTTGCATGAAATAACATTGTTGTTAAATGTTTCAGAGGTTACACGGAGATATTGGTGTGTGTGTGTGGTGTGTATTTTGTACTCTTGTCAATAGGTGGATAATGTACTGTAAGTATAAAGTTCATAATACTAATCAGATAGAATAAAATGCTTACAGGTGTGAAAAGAGTGTAGTAATAATAATAATAATAATAATGGTATTGAGATAATAGTATTAAATAGAAACTGTAATTAAAAGGTAATAAAAACTGAAAGGTGAATTAAAATAATATTTGGCTTAAATTGTAAGAAATGGCCATTGATAAATATGTTATCTAAAAAATTTATAAAGACTGAAAAGTACAGGTGTTAGTATGATGTAACCAGAATGTTTAGACTATGAATGCTGAAACTGAGAATGTTTATAACCGTTGTTTATGAAAACAAGTCTGGCACACAAGTGTTTATATAAACGGGTAGGTTGTGTGACCAATGTTTACAGCCAGATGTGTTGAAGTTGATAACTGTAGCAGGTTGATGAATCAGTACCATTGAGCAGATTCTATTATGAAATAAAAAGACATACCATATGTGAAGTAAGGAATGTGAATTTTTGAATAATGTAGGTAATATTTTTGTAGGGCCTGGTTGTAAAATGTAAGCAGAACAAATGAAATTGTTGTGAATAAATAAAATAATAATGAGGTAATTGTTGTAACTTAGAGTTGGAGAAATTAAATATAATCAAATTAATTTGATAATTAAATAATTGGAAAGAGGATTTTAATAACAAATTTAAATTTATTCTGATTCAAACTTCAAATGTAATTGTAAAATAAATGAAATATGTCCTTTCATTATTTAATTTCATTAAACAAAATTTTGTCCTATATACAAATATAGTAGTTAAGGATACCGTGTATAATCTATGTATTATTTTGGATGGGCAACATTGTATGGGGAATATTATTCAATTTAACTGGAATTTATGTGTATCATTGTAAACCAATATTGTTTTATTAATATTATTCTTTAGGGTCTATAATATAAAATGAGCCAGTACGTTGTCAATGAACCAGTACGGCTAAGAGGAAACAAATCAGATGTGGGATATGGAGGGATGGAAAGCCGCTTGTCAATTTTGTAATTAAATGTTTCAAAGCCAGGCGATACTGGGTCGGGTATCTGTTCGATTTTTCGGTGTTGGGATCTCGAACAGAGAAGTCCAGTAAGATCGGATGGGTGCTGTCGCAGTCGCCAGACTAGGGGGGTAAGAACCCATGATTAGTAGAGTGTTCAGGGGGGGTTGCGGCGCCATATCCTCACTGATCCTCTTAGGTTTAGGCAATAAGAGTTTGAACGCTCCGGCTTTCAACCTCTTATTGGGGGGGTATTGTAACGGTACAGAATTGTGAGCTACCCCAGTTTAATTTTATATTCATTTAAATCATCATATTAAGCACTTTTCAAATTGCCAGACTTTCACCTGTGGGGAGCCTCCAGTACAGCAATGCAACATACATACAGTCAGCCAAAACAATTGCCAGACGCATTGCGTAACCGCCAGCAGCAGCCTTGTGACACAGTCCACAGTCTGCAGTGTGTCATCAGAGAGAGAGTAATAAGCAGCATACAGTGGCAGATAAAAAATTATATAGTGGCCTCGGGTGTAAGATAGGCCGTAGTTAAGAGTAGGCCTATCTTTTAAAGTACTAAAACTAGTATAAAAAACAGTCTAACGCGCGGCCAGCCTACAACAATTTCTAAGTGCGAATAAAATTACTTCGGCCGACTTAATCATAATGTGTAATGTGGAACCAATAAAACAGTAAGGGCCTTTAAACACAAACAGTAAACGTATTAAACGAGTACCGGAGTGCGTGAGATCGAAGCAAGTATTCAACACCAGTTCGCGCAACCAACCCTAGGAGTACGCTGCGTATGGGTAACTAGAAACATTTAATATGCATATTGTAGCGCAACAAAAATGATAGCATTTATGCTACATAAAAGAAGATTCACAGATTGATAAATAAATTGATACTTAATCCTAAAATAGAACAGAGACCCAATTATGACAATTATAGTCATAGACAAAATAAATAAGAATGCAAGGTAGTGTTGAATAGAATAAACGAACCTGTAAAATAAATAATAGCTAATGATATATGTTTAATAAAAATCAAAACAGAAAAATGAAACAATGACTTAATTTATGGTAATAACAGATAAGGATTTTGTGTTAAAAAGGTATTATATTATGACAAAAATGTTATGATAAAGTTTATGTGATGTTATATCAAATATGTGTTGAGTTCATGAAAAATAATGAAACTAATAGTGTTATTCAATGACTGTCATAGAATGAAGGGTGAGGCAGTTAACCAATGTTCATAAGTTCGAATTTTATTGTATGTGATCAAGAGATCAAGATAAATTTGTTATTAGATGTAGAAAAATAATTGTTTATACAAATGTTAATAATTAAGTTTTGATTGCATGTACGAATTTATATAAAAGGGACTATAGATGCCTAACAGACATAACCACAGGTAGATCAATTTACAATAAAAGGCCTAACAGCCAAAAATACTAAATAAACACTTATAACTTAAAGGTTAGATACATCAATTAATAATAATTAATAAATACACTATGAAGAGCTAGAAAGAAGAAAAAACATTAAGTTAATAATAATATTTAATAAAATTTATACAAATTATAATAATACCATGATGCCATAATATCGACTGGTAAAAAATAATATCGAAGGTGGATTAAATATAATAAAAAAGGAAAAAACGGAATTATATCAAAAAACCAGTAGAAGATGTGTATAAAATAATAAACCAGCTATCGGTAAAATTACATTCCGATAGGACAGCAAATTGACAAAGAATAGACAAAAAAATATATGAAAGAAACACTATATAGTCAAAACATATGGAAGCGGAAATTAATATAGGTTGCTAGGGAAAAATTTTTAAGAAGAAGGTTGTTGATTTTAAAAAATAACAAGAATGGCTTTTGGTAAAAAACTGAACGTGATGATTTAAAAAACCCAAGAAGAATATATTGAATCGTAATATTTGAAATCAAGAGATACGATTATAAAGAAGATAAAATTCTAATGATAATACTTACATCTATCACTAACACAGATTAATAAAATAACGATATATTATGAAATAATAATCGAGAACAAATAACCAAATTCTACAAGAAGAAACTTGGACTGTCCCATGTCCGAAGGGAATTGATGAAAAGTTAATCAAATATAAAGAGTTAACAATAACACAACTCATAATTGTCACAACACCAGAAATTATAACCTTGCAAATACACGGAACAACACTAACTGCTTCAACCGAAGGAAGAACCTATTTGGATCCTGGCGGTGTAGAAGAAACATCAATCGGGCCGTAAAACAATTCAGAAGCTGTATTCCGAAGTGGACAGGACAAGAATTACTTTTATTAAACTGAAGAAAGAAAACTGTGCTTCATAATTGACCAGAACAACGAATTTAGCGATCAACTGCCAACGTGATTTGCTTCGTTAGAGACTGGTAAAGTTATATTATATTAATCATACTAAATACACAACACATAATTTTTGTAAATCTTGCATTCTTAGTATGTATTTTTAGTCTTCCCCACAGTTACAAGAACCTTCACACCCTGAAATAAATAAAATACGAATCAAATATAATATATAACCAAATATAAACAAAGGATTAAATAGTCAACAATCGATACCTGAATCTATAGTCCCAACATATATTAATTAGAATATATCCGAGTTAATGTGAATTGAATACACAAATAAAGAACCTTTATATATTTGTTACACCTTGTTATTTGGAGTATGGTTTAGTGAACTGGAACAAAAGTAACTGAATAAGTAGAGAATAAATAGTTAATATAAACATCGAATAACCTACAAGTTTCGTTGAGCCGATACTACAGCGCTTATAGCGGAATTATCTGACACCAAAGAGGGAGCGTAAAAATATAAAATCAGACAGAACTCTCTTCAAGGCATAATAGGGTTGGATGAAATTGTAGAATAAATCTTAAGTTATTTAAGTTCTAGGCACACTAACACTGATAATTATTAAATAGTTAAGTTAACATTAATTGAGTACATCCATATATTCCACAACTCCAAATATTTCCGAGAATTTATACAATTAAATTAATACAACACAATTGACAAATACAACAGTGGGAATTTAGACCGTACGTATCGGTTTACTTACAAATTGGTTTACATCGCGGGACTTGAACAGTAGCGGACACACCGGGGTTACTAACAAATTGGCGCTCAACTTGTGTAGGGCTTGAGTTAAGTAACTATAATAACAATAACATTACTTAACCAGAGCAGGCAACTGTGGGAGAGTAAACATGCATACCAGAGGTAGATCAAGGATTAGGGCAGGAGAAACGGAGAAGGAAATAGATGAACAAGAACAGGAAATAGAACTAATAACAGATAGTGAAATGGAACAACAGGCAGACGAAATAACGGAAACTGAAATAATGGCAGACAAGGAAAGGGAAGTAATCGAAGAAGTTGCCCAAGGGGACCAAATAAATAAAGCAGGAACCAGAGAAGGACTAAATTGGGAAAAATTAATGGAGTTAATGAGTAGTATTAATGAAAACTCAAAGAGACTGGAGGAAAAATTAGATAAAACAAAGGAGGAAATTAAGGAAGACTCAAAGGAACAATTTAGGAAACAGGATGAGAAATTCGACAAAACAAATGAGGAAATTAGAGAAACCTCAAAACAAATGAACGAAAGATTAAACCAAATTCATGAAAGGTTAGATAGGAATGATGAGGGTTTAAAACAAATGAAGGAAGACATCTTACAAATACATGAAGAAAATTTAAAGCAAATTAATGAAAAAATTGAAAATCTTCATGTGACAATTAACCAGAAGGTGGACCAAAATAATGAGGAAAGAAAATTAGAAATAGCCAAAACAAATGAAGAGTTAGAAAAAACTAACGAAACAATAGTACAGGTTCGTGAGGAATTACAGAATAAAATTAATGACACAAAAATTGAGAATAAAACGTTGGTCGAAGAAATCCAACAGGAAACTGTCGAAAAATGTGAGCAAATTAAAAACGAAGTACATCAGGTACGGGAAGAGAATAAGGAAGGTATTAAGCAAATACAGACAGACATGGGCGAACGACTCGAAAGGGTCTATGGCAATTTAAATAATATGGAAGGTCAAATCAATACCAATAAAAATAAAATAGAAGAGATTAGTAGGCGTGAATTACAATTACAGGAGGAAGTAGATTCATGGCGGGATAGGACATGCCAAAATAGTCATACAAATAACCATGAGAACAGAGAATCGATTAATTTTCGTAATTATAAGCGCAATCCTATGGAATTTTTAAAGAGATTGGAAGAAGTGATCATAAGAAATAGAGAGAGTCGCTGGAGTATTATACGAAGCATGATTGATGAAACATTTAAAGATACTTATGATAATTGGTGGACAGCGGTGCGCCCGGATATACTGGACATGACTGAGTTCAAAAAACAATTTAAGGAGAAGTATTGGTCGGAATCGACCCAGAACATGATTAGGAATAATTTGAGTAATGGTCGATACGAAACAAATGTAGGCCAGTCCCTTACTTCATACTTTTTAGGAAAAGTATGTATGGCGCGGAACTTAGAACCCCGAATTCCCGAAGAATGTTTGGTAATACAACTATCCTATCATTACGAGGAAGGGATAAAAAATGCGCGTATGTGTAGTCAAATCAAAACGATTCCAGCCATGGCCAAATTCTTGGAGAATTATGAGCACGAGAACCAATACCAAAGAAATAGAATGCTAAATCATAAATATCAGAAGTATGATAATAACACGCCACCAGCCAATTTTCATAATAACGATCGCAATCGACCTGCGCATAACGTTAATACTAATAGAACACAAAATGAAAACACGAATAATAATTCTAGAAACTATAATTATCGCGGCAATAACAATTACAATTATCGTGATAGTCGCAATAATAGAGGAGATGGAGACAGACGACCCAATAATTATAGACATAACGTCAATTATATTTACTCCAGACCTCAAGGTAATCAGCGACGATACTACCCAAGGAGTCACCGATATGACAACCATTATGACCAATCTCGGCATGAAGACAACTACCCACATGATGGAAATTATAGGATAGCAGAACATAATACGGAGGATCGCACGGAAACAGTACAAAACCAACACAGTAATCAGAATGAAAATAGAGAAGAGGGAGTAAGCCCTCATTTAAACTAATAGAGTCAGTGAAAATTAATGAATACCCGTCACTGAACCATTATCTTGGGGAACAACGATTAATAAATAAAATTAAGTGTAATCATAAAATAACCATAATTAATAACCACTATTTAAAAAATATCAGGGAAGATTTGTTAGAAGAGGATCAGAAACATGTAAACAGTAATAGTAATAACGAAATCATATATATATCAGCAAAATTCTAAAAGACAGTAAGACCAACTTACACAAATTATTTGAAATAACTATTATATATAAAACGAATTTAGTAGGAAACAAAAATTACTAAATCCAAAAGAAATATAATGAATAAATTCTAAAATGAAGTAAGGACAACTTATTACCTTATATTTGAACAACTTCTGGATTAACAAAAAAAAAAAGAAAAAGAATTTATATAAATGAATAAATTATAAAAATAATAAGAACAACTTATTATCAATCTTGAAGAAAAATACTTGGAATTTAAAAATAATTTGAGTTGAATACTACCACTAAATTCTGAAATACAATAAGAACAACGTATTATCGATTTTGAAGAAAACAAGAATTATTGTTAAATGTTTATAAAGAAATAATGTGTATAATGAATAACAAACCCCAAGATTACAGAAGAAAACGATAATTATTATTATTATATGTATAAAGAAATAATGTGTATAATGAATAACAAACCCCAAGATTACAGAAGAAAACGATAATTATTATTATTATATGTATAAAGAAATAATGTGTATAATGAATAACAAACCCCAAGATTACAGAAGAAAACGATAATTATTATTATTATATGTATAAAGAAATAATGTGTATAATGAATAACAAACCCCAAGATTACAGAAGAAAACGATAATTATTACTATTATGTGTATAAAGAAATAGTGTGAATAATCAAGAATGAACCCCAAGATAAAAGTTATTACCTCAAACCTACTTATCCAAAATAAAGAAGAAAAAAAAATCACATGACCTAAAATACATACTACATTGCCACATGATGGAACAATCTCAGTAAACGATTGAATGTAACTAATATAATGTTAAAGAAGACAAGAAGGAAAGAGTATTTATGAACATAATTCATTAAAAAATAAACAGCCAAAATAGTGAAATACGATAAGAAGAATAATGATTAAGTATAAGGAATATATTTAGTAAGAAATACAATTATAATGATCAACACACAACAACTGATTAAAAAATATTGAGATCAGAAAAAAAAAAAAAAAAACGAAGAAGATACTTAACATTACAATCTCAACAAAAATGAAAACAAAAATGATTACAATTGATAACTGTCAAAGTCAATATTAACGAATGTTTAAGGAATTAAAATGGAACTACGAAATATGAAGAATAGTAATGAAAAAATATAAATGCAACAAAGAAAAAATCTTTTCCCAAATATTTATTATTAAATGATTAAAGAGATTATTAGGAGATTATTATTATATTTTATAGCTGACTGTAGATGAATTCCAGCAGTACTATATTAAGATGTAGTGTGGGCAGCAGAGTATGAAGCCAAACAGTGCCTCTCTGAACTGTACCAACGCATGTGTTAGGGATTGTTAGGGAAATTAAATATTTAAGGAATATTAGGATAGTTGCAAAAATAAATTCAGTTTCCAAAGGAATAGGACGAAGAAAACAGAAAGAAGCGAGTTGACAGAAGAATAATGAAAAATGCAGTAATTATAGTAATTATAAATAGGAGAGATGTAAAACTAATGTATCAGTGAATAGTGTAGCCAGTTACCAACAAATAATGTGTACAGAAAAAAAAAATATATCAAGAATCAAGAATGTTAAATAAAATGATGAAATGTTATTAAATAAAAAAGGTACTAGTACTAGTCTAATGAAGTTACATTGAGAAGACCATCGTCAACCATTAACAATGAAATTAAGAAAAGGCATGTGAAAAAGGCAAGTTTATTTGACCTAAACTTCATTCAGGTAAACTAAACTTTTTTAGGAGGGGAAGCATATGTAGCGCAACAAAAATGATAGCATTTATGCTACATAAAAGAAGATTCACAGATTGATAAATAAATTGATACTTAATCCTAAAATAGAACAGAGACCCAATTATGACAATTATAGTCATAGACAAAATAAATAAGAATGCAAGGTAGTGTTGAATAGAATAAACGAACCTGTAAAATAAATAATAGCTAATGATATATGTTTAATAAAAATCAAAACAGAAAAATGAAACAATGACTTAATTTATGGTAATAACAGATAAGGATTTTGTGTTAAAAAGGTATTATATTATGACAAAAATGTTATGATAAAGTTTATGTGATGTTATATCAAATATGTGTTGAGTTCATGAAAAATAATGAAACAAATAGTGTTATTCAATGACTGTCATAGAATGAAGGGTGAGGCAGTTAACCAATGTTCATAAGTTCGAATTTTATTGTATGTGATCAAGAGATCAAGATAAATTTGTTATTAGATGTAGAAAAATAATTGTTTATACAAATGTTAATAATTAAGTTTTGATTGCATGTACGAATTTATATAAAAGGGACTATAGATGCCTAATAGACATAACCACAGGTAGATCAATTTACAATAAAAGGCCTAACAGCCAAAAATACTAAATAAACACTTATAACTTAAAGGTTAGATACATCAATTAATAATAATTAATAAATACACTATGAAGAGCTAGAAAGAAGAAAAAACATTAAGTTAATAATAATATTTAATAAAATTTATACAAATTATAATAATACCATGATGCCATAATATCGACTGGTAAAAAATAATATCGAAGGTGGATTAAATATAATAAAAAAGGAAAAAAACGGAATTATATCAAAAAACCAGTAGAAGATGTGTATAAAATAATAAACCAGCTATCGGTAAAATTACATTCCGATAGGACAGCAAATTGACAAAGAATAGACAAAAAAATATATGAAAGAAACACTATATAGTCAAAACATATGGAAGCGGAAATTAATATAGGTTGCTAGGGAAAAATTTTTAAGAAGAAGGTTGTTGATTTTAAAAAATAACAAGAATGGCTTTTGGTAAAAAACTGAACGTGATGATTTAAAAAACCCAAGAAGAATATATTGAATCGTAATATTTGAAATCAAGAGATACGATTATAAAGAAGATAAAATTCTAATGATAATACTTACATCTATCACTAACACAGATTAATAAAATAACGATATATTATGAAATAATAATCGAGAACAAATAACCAAATTCTACAAGAAGAAACTTGGACTGTCCCATGTCCGAAGGGAATTGATGAAAAGTTAATCAAATATAAAGAGTTAACAATAACACAACTCATAATTGTCACAACACCAGAAATTATAACCTTGCAAATACACGGAACAACACTAACTGCTTCAACCGAAGGAAGAACCTATTTGGATCCTGGCGGTGTAGAAGAAACATCAATCGGGCCGTAAAACAATTCAGAAGCTGTATTCCGAAGTGGACAGGACAAGAATTACTTTTATTAAACTGAAGAAAGAAAACTGTGCTTCATAATTGACCAGAACAACGAATTTAGCGATCAACTGCCAACGTGATTTGCTTCGTTAGAGACTGGTAAAGTTATATTATATTAATCATACTAAATACACAACACATAATTTTTGTAAATCTTGCATTCTTAGTATGTATTTTTAGTCTTCCCCACAGTTACAAGAACCTTCACACCCTGAAATAAATAAAATACGAATCAAATATAATATATAACCAAATATAAACAAAGGATTAAATAGTCAACAATCGATACCTGAATCTATAGTCCCAACATATATTAATTAGAATATATCCGAGTTAATGTGAAATGAATACACAAATAAAGAACCTTTATATATTTGTTACACCTTGTTATTTGGAGTATGGTTTAGTGAACTGGAACAAAAGTAACTGAATAAGTAGAGAATAAATAGTTAATATAAACATCGAATAACCTACAAGTTTCGTTGAGCCGATACTACAGCGCTTATAGCGGAATTATCTGACACCAAAGAGGGAGCGTAAAAATATAAAATCAGACAGAACTCTCTTCAAGGCATAATAGGGTTGGATGAAATTGTAGAATAAATCTTAAGTTATTTAAGTTCTAGGCACACTAACACTGATAATTATTAAATAGTTAAGTTAACATTAATTGAGTACATCCATATATTCCACAACTCCAAATGTTTCCGAGAATTTATACAATTAAATTAATACAACACAATTGACAAATACAACAGTGGGAATTTAGACCGTACGTATCGGTTTACTTACAAATTGGTTTACATCGCGGGACTTGAACAGTAGCGGACACACCGGGGTTACTAACAATATTAAAACCAATGCCAACTAACCGGTGATTATTCGTTATAAAAGGAAAATATATAACACCAATACTTTGTACGATAGAGTTCTCTCAGGGGCGGAGTTTATTTAAAGATCAATGTAACAGAATGAGTGTGCGTGTGCTAAGATAGAGGTTATCCACTGGTTCATTTCCAATGTTTTAATTATTTAACAATATCACTTATAATAGTAACCAAAATAAAACTCAATAGAGATAAGAAATAATTTCAACCAGTTGTACTATAGTTGAAAGATTGTAATAACGTAAAAGAAAGGCGAATTTTTGATAAATAAAAATAAGTATGTGTTTTAGACAGTATCACATGTGTTAACGTAATTATTGAACATATCAAATCCAAGTAATCCTTTCTGCAGCTGTTTTCGTCTGAAAGACTCTGGAATAAAAACCCTAAGGTAAGAGCTAATTATAATGTAATTAATTTGAGAAGTTTCAAAGGTGGGATAATCCAGTAGATTATTATATGGGTATAACGGAAAAATTTAAATATTGAATAGTTATTATAATAATAATAACAAAATAAAGGTAATTAAAAATGAATTGTGTTATATTAAGAAAAGATTATTGTTTGATGATGGAGGGTAAAGAGTAGGCCTATTGTTCATGAACATTTAATTATGTGAGTGTAGTGGGTTTTGAAATGGACTGAATTATGAAATGATCTGTGGTAAACAATAACAGATAATAATGTGGATTGTATATACTTTTGTGGTGATGTCAAATGTATTTGTGTAATAGGTTATGTTGTACTCTGTATTTTATGTAAACAATGTGTGTATGGAGTAGGGACTGATTTTATAATAATAATAATATTTTACCAGACCAAATAAATAACGAGGATAATTGTGAAGTTTATAATGAAATTAACTGTGTAACGGTACAGAATTGGGAGTCTGAGAATGAATAAAATAAATTGTCAATTCATACAAGTAACAACCTTTTAGGAACCCCTGCCTGCACAATGTTGTTGCAGACTGTTTATTATGTCTGAAGCCTGCAGCCTGCCCGGCTAGACATATTACATAACCGCTGGCAAGCAGTCTCTTTGTGAATCACAGTAAAACACTTTGTCACCCCAGTCTGCATCAGACAGTAGCAGAGAACAGTCGTTTACAAGTTAACAAAAAACGGTGGCCTCGAGCGTGTAAGATGGGCCGAAAACATCGTCGGCCTATCCAGTACAATAACTATTAAGTGTGTGAACAATGTACCAGTCAACTAATCCAAAAACTATCAGTGCTAGCGTAACTTACGTCAGCCGACATAATGTTGTTAAAGAAAACATAACCAAAAATAGTAACCTGTTGAATACAGTTTGTAAAACTACTCAATACGGAATGTGAAAGACTTATAAAGGTGTGAAACATTGAAGTGCGAAGTGCTCGAGGAAATGGTAATTTACACGTGGTGGTGGTGAAAGCAGCGAGAACTTCTCAGGATTTGATTAAGTACCAAAAAACAAACTATTAGTTAAAGATTTCAAGCATTTCAAGTAAAATTTTCTAATATTACCTAATAAAAGTTTAAAGAGCTCGATAAAAGGGGTTTTAAAAAAAGGGAATTATAAAAGTACTGGTTCATTAAACATATAAATCGCTTGTTATAGTTAAGTAAGAATTATTCATTTTGTCAATTTGTTTGATTTTATGTTACTAATTCAATGGGTATATTATTATACCAGAAAAGAAATAAGAAATTTCATTGTCATCAAAGTGAGTCAAGGTAATTAATTTGTATAATAAACCAGAAGTAATTTGTTTTAGACAGCATGAACTGTGTTATTATATTTTCACCACTCAACTCAAATAATCCTTCTGCAACTTGTTCGTCTGTAGAACCCTGGAATGGAACCCGAAGGTAAGATAAAAACTCAGTTGTTACAAATTTAATAAAGACTTATTAGTTGTGATAAAAACATACGGTTTTAATGGCCCCAGAACAGTGACGGTGAGTGTAATTTATTAATTACACAAACCAGACCTAATTGAGTTGCAGACAAGGATTATTTGGGAGTGAGGGCGGTTGTGTAGGGTAGAAAGCGTAGCCGTATATGTAAAAAACAATAATATACAAAATGGAAAATAAGAATAAAATGAATCTGACCGACTCGGCAGTTACGAGTGAGTCAGGAGGTTGCTTAACCCCAATTATGGTCCAAGAAAATGTTCTAACTGAATCAGCTGTTGCGAATGATTCGGGGTTGGAGACAACCAAGCCGAATAGATGAAAATAATTTAACACAATCTGTAGTAATTAGTGAGGCGGGAGCAAAATCTACTCCCGTAACGACCAGAATAAAAGAAAGAGAAATGTCAAAGATGATCTATTTAACTTGATAAAAAGTAGTTTCAAGGAAGTAAAAAATGATTTCATTGAAGTCAATGTTAAATTTGATGCACAAAATACAAAATTTGATAAATTAAGCAGTGATGTAAATGAACAAAATAATAAAGTTGATGCATTAAGCAGTGACATAAATGCAAAATTGCATGAATTGAGTAGTAACGTAAATGAACAGAAAATGAAATGTGAAAGTAGTTTTAACGAATTGAGTAAACGTTTTGATATGAATGAGATTAAACTAGAAAGTAAATGTGATGAACTAAGAAACAATATCAAGGTATTAAATAATGAAATGAAAAAACAAGATGAAAAGTGAGAAACAAATAGATGTAAATTGAAAGAAAATAAAGAAAGCAAATCAAACCAGGTAAGTGGTTCTGATAGTGTAGGTAGTAATGATGATATTGTTACAAACAATCATGCTAGTTCCAGTATAGTGGAAATAAAAAACGACAAGGTAGGTGATGTTAATACAAGTGAAAAAATAAGTGATAATCATAAGTGTGACATGATGACGATTAATAATCAGGTGAAAGTGTACAAGGTAAGTAATAGTGAAAATAATAGTGATAACTGTAATAATGACAGTGAAATAATGTTGAATAATAATAATAAAGAGGTATTTAAAAATGGAGCATCAAAAAGTGATACATTAAGTAATAGTAGTGATAATGAGAATATAATGGGAGTTGACGTTAGTAGTGATGGGGTGGTAATGGGTGTTGATGAGCTTGAAAGAGAGTGGAGAGCAAATTTCTTTTGTGGTATATGTGAAGGAAAGGCTTCACAAGTGGTGTTGGAGGACAAAGGTTCCTCGAGAGTTTTTGTGGGAGACAAATGGTATCCAAAATGTCCCTTAATTTTTTGTGGTTTATCTGGTAGGGCCAGATGGGGTCTAATAATGTGGTATTGCCCTCTAAGAGGAGTGAAAAGGTGAAATTGGGTTGGGAGAGTGATAATAAAGAAAGAAATACAGTGACAGAGTTGTTCAGGTTAAGTAGAGATTATGAAGGATTAGTTAAGGAGTTAAATAATGAGAGAATTATTACCAATAATAAAGACTTACCTTGTGTAGTAGCTAATGATGAGTATATTGTAGTTGATAATGATAAACATTCACTTGCTGGGAGAATTAGTGTACTTGTAGTAGCAGATAATTGTGATAATGATGTAACTCACCTGGGTTTAACCATAAATACTAATGGAGACGGGACAAAAAATACTGATGTAGACATGGATTATGATAAAATAATAATGGGGGGGTAACTCTGAGCATTATTATTATTGTATAATGGAAAAAACAAATTTTTATGGTTACAACACAAATGATAGCCATATGATGTATGTAAATAAAAATGAAAAATGTTATGTGATAATAAGACTAATTTTTGACGATGGCGGTTAGATAACAGTGAATGAACATTTAACTATTTGAGTTTATGGTATAATATTACTTGGCTGATTTAGGTAATGAAGTGTGGTAAACAATGAAATGATATGACGAAAACTTGTAAATAAATGTGTTGGTGTTAGATATTGTGTCAAGGTCATATTGTTGGAATATAGACTATAGCTTATGTAACACATGTTTGTAGTAAAGATGAATGGTGGTATAATAATAACAATATTTTATTTTACTAAATAATGAACAATAGGTACTAATGAATTTTATTTTGAATTGTGAATTTAAATCAAAAGTGTCTTAAATAATGTAATTAAAGTTAAATTGTTTTGATTTGATTTGAAATGAAATCAGTTTAGAATGTAAATTGCAATAATGAATTTAAATATACTGTGATTGGAATTGTAAAATCAATGGTAACTGATTACAATATTCATTTAAAGTGAAAAGTAAAGGAAATGTTTGTGGTAAGGTGATGTTAATATTCTGGTAGTGCATCAGCTGATATGCTGTTGACATTGACATTGCAGTTTGTGTGACTAATGTTTACAGTCATGCTGGAGTTGACAACAACAATATGAATAATTGCTATGAGTAAATTTTATTGTGCAATAAAATAAATACCAGATGTAATCAAATTGAGTTAACGTTTTGTGAATAGTATAATGAAATAACTTAGTGTTTTGATTGTAATGTAGTTAAAATTTATGTGAGAGGTTTTTAAATTAAAGTAAGTTTGAGTAGGAATTAAACCAATTGAAAATAAATGTCAGTAATGAATTTAAAGTTATTTTGGTTTGAATGTTGATTGGAACTGTATATTATATAATCAATGTGTAATTTTGTGGGGAATAATGTTTTGTTAAGGGAAAGGAGTACTAATATTTAATTTGTATGGAATTTGTATGCATTAGATGTAAACAGACATTAAGTTCATACTGCCATGAAGACATTGTAAGCTACAGTTTTCTTTGAAACCAATGTAACATGTGTAAATCTTGGTAATCAATGTAGTCAGATTAATTTGAGGTAATCATGTACATTCAAAGGTGCAAGATTTGTTTTATTCCTGTATTATGTTTAAGAGTGCACCATAAAGGGTTGTTGTATATTAACAACTCAGATGAAAAACCAGTACTTTGCTAACAATGAACCAGTACAACTAAGAGGAAACGAATCAGTTGGGGATATGGAATGATGGAAGGCCATTTATTGATATTTTGCTTGAATGTTACAGAGTCAGGTGATACTGTGGCGGGTGCCTATCTGATATTATAGTGTTGGGATCTCGAGCAGAGAAGTCCAGTAAAGTCGGATGGGTGCAGCCACAGCCACCGGACTAGGGGGGTAAGTACCCATGATTTTAGTAAAGAACTAAGGGGGGTTGCGGTGCCATATCTTCACTGATCCTCTTGGGTTTAGGCAATGAGAGTTTTTATGCTGCGGCATAAAACCTCTCATTGGGGGGGGGGGCTATTGTAACGGTACAGAATTGGGAGTCTGAGAATGAATAAAATAAATTGTCAATTCATACAAGTAACAACCTTTTAGGAACCGCTCCCTGCACAATGTTGTTGCAGACTGTTTATGTCTGAAGCCTGCAGCCTGCCCGGCTAGACGTATATCATAACCGCTGGCAAGCAGTCTCTTTTGTGCCGTGTTTTGGCGAAAACCCGGCGTGCTATAAACGTGAATAAAATAAAAGGGTCTAACTGCCGAAATAATTAATTTATGTAATTACGCATATGCGCGCGATATGGTAATTACGCGTTATGATTTGCGCTGGATACTGTCGCTACCTGGCGACGGAGCGGGGAGTTACGTTTTTTCGACATGTGGTTTGATACAAGGCAGGCAGTCTGTACTAGTCAGCTGTTACCCGCAGATCCAGACGTTCTTACCAGCCGCTCCAAGTTGCTTAAATCTACAATTCCTATCTACTATGTTTGAGTAGAGGCTACAGTGATCTCCGGGTTCCCGTCCCGCCGGAGTTCAACCCATTCCAGCGGATGGCTGTCCACCTGCCATAATGCAACGAACAACCAGACTCGATGTTGGCTGCTGCTGGAAGAACGTCTGCACATCATGCCGAAGGTGCCCATGAGACATACCCGGGACAATACAAGGTGACATTTAAGCTTTTTTATATTCTCTAGGCCACTTCAGCAGACTTAAGGTGTGTGACATAATTTTCAATTAACAAGTTCTACGCTATGGTGCTCGCATCCAGCTGGACATAATTCGGGGGGGGGGGGGATAAACTTTCTTTCGAATAAACTCAGTATGTAATTATGTCCCAAGGTAATTGTAGATCTAGCCGAGGGGCCCGTGTCCGGCGATCAGGTATTTTTATATTTATTTAATAGTAAAAGTTGAAGTTGTAAAAGTTGCGGGCAATCTGAAATCTTGTCATGTATGTGGGTTTGGTATTATTTATTCATCATAGATAAACGTTCATTTTAATAGGGGGTTGGAAGTCTTAAGGGTTTATATTTTTCTTACTCTTTTACCTGATTCAGGCACCTGTGGGAGGCAGTTTTATGCAGGTACCGGACGTGATTTTTAGTGTTTGATCAGGCCGGACACGTGTCATCGGTCAGGTCAATTCTGGTTTGCTGTAAATTTCTATACATTTATGTATATACATATATATGTCTCTGCACAGTTTAATTAAAAGAATTTAGCAATTTTATGAAATTATTCAGCATGTACCGCGACTTAAATCATTATTACTGCCATAGTCACTTCAGAATGTCTTAAGTTTTTTTATATACCTTTATACGAGTATTTTCTCACTACTTCACTCTAAGTTTGTAAAGTTATAAAATTAGCTTCAGTTTACATTTATATTCAATTCGCTGGTGGTCAGTTCCACTTGGAACTTCTTTAAAATATTAAATTTTTTTTAACAAAGGTACAAAAGGAAGTAACAAACTTACTATCTTATAAATCTATACAGTCATGTTAACTTTGTAATGGTACGCTACTAAAAGGGGACTATTCCAGAATTATAGTTTGTAATTTGATTGATTGTGTAAGGCTATTTCGCCAATTTAGCTTTTGTAATTTCTAATCCGGATGTTTTATTCAGTTTTTTTTTTAAATTTCTTTTACACTGATAATTGAGTTATGGGTCCTGATGACCAGTCCAGATGTCTCCCCATTCATGTATGGGTACGTTGGGAATGTACAGGCTGCCTTCTAGTATTAATGTGATGTATGATATCATGCTGTATTTGTGTCTGTGATATGTATTTATGTATATCTGTATATTAATGTGAAATTATGTGTTGTAATGTTGAGTATTGTAAAGGGCATTTTATATTTTGAATTGAATTATTGAAAATCTAAACCTTATATTTTGTATCAACATTGAACTAAAAGTTAAAAGTTGTAATTTTATATTAAAATTGAATTAGTTAAATTTAAAATTTATATTTTGTATTGAGAGTGAACTTTTAAAAATTTAAAGGTTTTATATTTTATATTAATATTGAATTATTGAAATTTAAAATTTATATTTTGTATTGAGATTGATCTAAAATTTTAAATTTATATTTTATATTAAAGTAGAATTATTGAATTTGCAACTAATATGCATGAATGTGAACCAAACTTAGAAAATAAAAAATGTTATTGTTGTTCAACAGCTGAGTTTAATTGCAAGTCCCGTCTCACTGGACCCAGCGCATTTTTTTTAGCTTCTCTAGGCCATCTGCCTAGTTTTAAATATCTGGTTGCCCCCAAAAAAAAAAAAAAAAAAAAAAAAAAAAAAAAGAGGGGGTTACACTTTGCGAATCACAGTAAAACACTTTGTCACCCCAGTCTGCATCAGACAGTAGCAGAGAACAGTCGTTTACAAGTTAACAAAAACAATGGCCTCAGGCGTGTAAGATGGGCCGAAAACATCGTCGGCCTATCCAGTACAATAACTATTAAAGTGTGTGAACAATGTACCGGTCAACTAATCCAAAAACTATCAGTGCTAGCGCAAGTTACGTCGGCCGACATAATGTTGTTAAAGAAAACATAACCAAAAATAGTAACCTGTTGAATACAGTTTGTAAAACTACTCAATACAGAATGTGAAAGACTTATAAAGGTGTGAAACATTGAAGTGCAAAGTGCTCGAGGAAATGGTAATTTACACGTGGTGGTGGTGAAAGCAGCGAGAACTTCTCAGGATTTGGTTAAGTACCAAAAAACAAACTATTAGTTAATGATTTCAAGCATTTCAAGTAAAATTTTCTAATATTGCCTAATAAAAGTTTAAAGAGCTCAATAAAAGGGGTTTTAAAAAAGGGAATTATAAAAGTACTGGTTCATTAAACATATAAATCGCTTGTTATAGTTAAGTAAGAATTATTCATTTTGTCAATTTATGTTTGATTTTATGTTACTAATTCAATAGGTATTTTATTATACCAGAAAAGAAATAAGAAATTTCAATGTCATCAAAGTGAGTCAAGGTAATTAATTTGTATAATAAACCAGAAGTAATTTGTTTTAGACAGCATAAACTGTGTTACTATTATTCCACAATCAAACCCAAATAATCTTTCTGCAACTTGTTCGTCTGTAAAACCCTGGATTAGAACCCGAAAGTAAGAGAAAAACGAAGTTTGCATATATTTAATATATTTTATTAATTAAAATAAATTGAGTAGTTTCAATGACTCCCGAACAAGGGACTCGATATTATTAACACAATTAATCGAACAGTTTCAACTGAAATGAAATTGTTTTGAATAATGCAATTATTCACCACATGAGTAACTCAGTATTTTAGAAACTGATGGAATTAAATAAATTATTTAGAATTAATATTAGGCAATTACCTGTATTAACTTACGTCTTGTGACTTCTTTAGTTTTTTCCTTAAAACAACGCGTTTCGAGAATAAATTCTCATCATCAGGTTTTTTTAAAAATTATAAAAACATCAAATTCACCCAAAAGGGGTCGTTAACTATTTAAAATACACAAACACAAAAACACCACACATAATTAAACACCGACACAGTCACGGCACAGTCCGATGCGCATAGTCTCGCCGCCAACGACCAACTGTTGCACTTTGTCTTATACGACCGTTATCATTGCCCGCTGACCCATCGATATCGATGGCTGTGTTGTACAGCAGATTCGATCGGAACGAAACTTTGTCATTAAGTAGCTGGTCCGTTTGTAACTTAGAAGCCCTGTATATCTCATATTCCTCCACAGCGTTCATGTATGCACCCTTTTTACAATTATGAAGCAGTTTAAATAAATTGGAGGTGATTTAATTAATTTGAAATGTTATATAGATGAATTTTGGTAATAAATTTAAATGATTTTTCTGAGTTATACTTTATAATAAATAGTAAATGATTAAACATAAAATGTGTTTAGGTATTGAGTTATATTGTTATTATAAGGTATCAGAAGGTACATATGGTTAGGTACGTTATGTTTGTTGTGATAAATGTTTATATTTTTGAGTCTATGACAGTGATCATGTTTTATTTGATTGAATGATTGACCATATGTAAGTATGAATTTTATAATGAAATTGAAGTAAAGTAAAATGTTTTAATAATGAAATTAAAAGGTTTTAAATTAGGTGATTAAATTAATTTGAGGTAGTTATGAAGTTTCTAATGTAATTTTCAATGATTAACTTACTGTAAAATGTGGTAAAAGATGGAGTTTGGGTGATGATTATTTCAATAAGGCATTAAGTCAGTCAGAGTCAATTTTAAATGGGTATTAGACAAAATAAGAATTTTTGGAATAAAAAGTAATACAGAAATGGGTCAGTAGTAGGGACACAGTAGCGAGAGTGAATGTGTATAGAGAGAAAGGGAGAATTGAAAGTGAAGAACGAATATGGGAGGAACGGGAGTATAAATTTTGTAGTGAGGGTGGCGCTGTAGAGAGTCCCCAATGTGAGGCGTTGTGGCGGGTTGTGAAATGTTTTAAAGAGGTGTTCGCAGAGTTGCCTGGTCGAGCCAGGAACTATGAGGTTGTGCTAAAAGTAAGGGAACACGCACCCTACGTACAAAGAAGTTATCCCGTACCGTATTCAAAAAGGAGAGCGGTTCAAGTCGAGTTGGATAGAATTTTGGAGGGAGATATTATTGAGAGATCGGTGTCCCTGTATTCTAACCCGTTTGTTGTAGTTATAAAGAAAGATGGGACAGTAAAGTTATATCTAAATGCCCGTTCAATAAATTAGATCATTATTAATGACTGGGAGTCACCCAAACCAATTGATGATGAAAATGCTTAATAGAAATTCATAGTTGAAATCATAATGTAACAAGTGAAAGATATAATAGAATTTGAAACTAAGGTAAATCTGTAAAGTGTGTAATTTTTGGTCAAATTTAAATTTGAAATGTTTCTCTTGATGTAATAATAGCAATGTTCATTTTGAGTAGTTATTAAGGTGTTTAATGAAGTATATTGTAGATAATTTTGTGTTTGGGTTTACCTGTATTAAGGGTACTTAGAGTAAGGTTATGTTCACATGCTGATAAGACGTCAGCTGATGCATGTTGTGTGTATATTATATTGTGTGTAATCGATTTGTAGTTGCAGTTGATTTTATGGTAGTAATAAGTTTGTTTATTTTTTAATAATTGTCAGTATATAATTGTGAATGTTTATAATGGACATTAACTCCAGTTAAAAGATAGAAATTTTGGCAGTAGATTTGAAAGTTTTGATTTGGAAGTTATATAAAGATGATAGATAAATTTTATTATGAAGTAAATAAATACAAGATGAAATTAAATTAACTGAATCATTTTAAATAATGCAATTAAAGTAATTAATTGAAAGAGATGGTCTAATTAATTTAACATGTGAATTTTAGTAATGAACTTAGATTTATGTTGATTTGAATTGTAAAATAAATGATAACTGATGAAAATGCAATGATTGAAATTTGAATAATTTAATTTTTGATTTGAAATGATATTGCAAGATAAACAATTAAAATGTTTAATTAATAGAAATTTAAATAAAAGTTGTATAATACTAGTGAATTGTAGTTAGATGCAAAGATGAAATGTTTGTGTTGACCTAAAGTTGGTAATGTTTATTTTGAGGTTAGGTTTTTGTGAAATAGGAATCTAATATGTTTATATTAAGAAGGCACATATATACGCAACCAGTACTTTGCTAAAGGCAATCCAGTACGTCTAAGAGGGAAATACATCAGTTGAGGATCTGGTTTGGTGGAAGTCCAATTACTGACACTTTGTTTTAATTGTTACAGTGCCTGGTGATACTGTGGCGGATGCCTGTCTGACTTTGCGGTGTTAGGATTTCGAGAGGGAAGTCCAGTAAGGTCATTCAGGTGCGGCCATAGTCACCGGACTAGGGAGGTAAGTTACCCATGAGGTTAATAAGGAATTAAAGGGGGTTGTTGGCGCCATATCCTAGCTGGTCCTCTTAGGAATTTAGGTAATGAGAGTTTTTCTGTTTCAACAGAAAACCTCTCATTGGGGGGGGGGGTATTGTAATGGGACAAACTATGGGATATATTTCAATACCTTAATAATTGTAATAATGTGAAGTCACCCACACTGAGCCCCGGTTTCGATAACCAAAGCTTAACTTTGTAAACACCCAGTGGTCAGTTTATGAATAAGCCAGGCGAGGTGCGAAGTAATCTGGAGCATCGGAATGTGTACGAGTGCGCGTGTGCCGATTTGGACAGAGTGAAAGTCATGCACGGTTTTCCTTGCCACCGGCTACGAGATTACACGAGAGATCACGAGACGCTCGCTCAGCCAATCAAAAACCAAGTAGCCGAGCCAGAGGGACGCTCGCCATTGTTAAGATGAAGCAGTCGGCATCTCAACTCGGAACCGCGCAGTTGCGTTAGAGCGCGGTTCGCAAAAAACCATACACCAGAACAATGTGAACCAACCGGCCAAGACTGTACAGTTGTTTAGTTTGTGTTAATAAAAAGTAGTGTGAATTAATGTAAAGCAGTAAAAAGAAAATGTAAGCAGCATCAACATACTTCACAAGTTTAAATTCGGAACAGTTTAGCCAAGATCTCGGACATAAAGTGAACAAAAAACGAACCAACGGTAGTGTTACAACCACGTGTAGACGGCCACAACAAGAAAGTAACTATGTCAAATTTAATTAAATGAAAATTATAATATGGTAACAAAGAGATCTCTAATTTCAGGGGCGGGGCGACGAGTATGTGAGAGAGAGAGTGAGCGAAGTGCTGGATTGTCTTATATAACATAATATAGCTATTTTAATAAGTAAATTCATTAATATTTGTTTTGTTTTGAAAGGTAATTTAGAGTATGTAATAACTTTGAGAAAGAAAGTAAAGAGTAAGGAAGTCAAAATTATTTAGAACAGTTGTTTATTCTATGAGTAAGGTAAATAACGTTTGGGAAATGTATAAGAAATAAGAAGAAACAACCTTGTAGTAAAGAACGTAAAAAGAAAGAAAAATGTTGAAGTTAATTTTAATAAACGAATTTGTTTAAATGTGGTAAATGAGAGTTGATAATCATTATGCAACAAACCCCTTAACCACTCTTACAGGTCACGAGTTCGCATATAGGACCCTAGACCAAGTGCAGGTAAGAATTCTGGAAATTGTGAATTTTACATATTTTAGGTTCAATAAATTTATTAAAAAGTATTAGTAACATTACAACATGTCAGACATATGAAGAACTCAGCAGTTGAAAAGTCTGCAATTGCTGAGTATTCAGCCTTAACTAATCACATGGTAAATTTCAAAGACGCATCTGTTAATAAGGTCATGTAATAGGTATTATGACAGATTGACCCTAGAAGCAATAGAAATTAATAAGCACAAGGATAACATCAACAGAGAAACCACCACTTAGTACTCTCTGTCCCTTAGTACGACTCTGTACCTTTTACTTTCTGGTTTGACTGCACACGAGTTGACTGGCCCCACAAATAATGCACACAGCGTAACACCTACAGGGCAGGGTCCACTTACCGAACCACTCACCGCCAATTCTACACTTTTATAACCGAGTTCGTTTGCTGGCGTTTTTGTCACTTAGACCTGAGGATACTCGTAATATGAGTGAAACATCATACAAGACATTTTTGACAAGGTCCATATCGGAAGAAGACTTCAAAAACATAAAGTGCCTGTGTTTGGATATAATTTTGGTTGAAGGTGTGGTCCATTCACCTGGTACAGACTGAGATTGACTGAAGCCTGACCAAAGTGTCTATCTTCCAATGAATGGACACCATGAGTTGTGTGGATGTTCCGAATCAATGTGCAGTAACAGGCTTTGGTATAGGAATTTTGTCATACATGGTGGCTTGGACGCATGGACAATGATAAGAGAGAAGGAAGGGGTTAACAGCTGGTCAACTGCCATGACTGAGCAAAATTACTGCAACCTATAACTCCTATAATATACAAGCAAAATATAACAAAGTTTCAAGTGGAAACCAGAATACCTAAACTCATTTATCTGTGAAACCCCTTAGAGCCAGTGTCCACATTCTAACCAATAACCAATGATAAAGACAGATTACAGTGGAACCTCGATATAACGCCCTTGCGATATAAAGCGACCCTTGATGTAATGCTCTTTTTCCCAGTGGACAGAAAGGAATTTTCAGAAGTCATAACGCCCTTCATTTGTTCCAAAGTCCAGGCCCATCGTAAACAGTGGTGTAAGGTATGCACTGCAACATGGGCGGCACAATCAGTTGCGGCAAATCACATCATCATAACATATGTTTTACGTTTCACATCAAAGCCCGTATGTTTTTTTTTACCCATCCAATCTTAACTTTTTAATGTATCTCAAAACCTTCCTCTTCTACAGTCTGTGGAATAAAGCTCAAGACACTTTTCTTATTCTCTGCACAGTGTTTATTTATTGTAATTAAAGAATACTGAATAAATGCTGACAATTTTTTTCTTCATTTTTCATATTTTCATCCTTAAATTTAGTTCTTAAAGGTTTTAGAATAACACATTCTCTATGATTTACAACATATAATATTATTTTTTTTACATAACATGGTTTACAAGAAGCTCAGCTTTATAGGAATTCTTAGAAGAAATCATCCCATACTAACTTTAATAATTATGAAGTTTAATTTGCCAAGTTTCACCAAGACACTACATATGACGTAAACAATTTTTTTTTGAAATTTCTTTACATTTCTCAAGTTAAACTTGAAACTTTTATATATAAAGTGACCCTTGATATAAAGCGCTTTTTGGTCGGTCCGCAGAGGAGCGTTATATCAAGGTTTCACTGTAGTTACTATTAACAGGTTTACTCACATCTACTTCAACATACTGTTACAACATCACAGAACAATCTACGTGTTTATCGAATGTTCCAGAGGGATCCGGCGTGTTGCGTACGTGATTCTCGACGCATTAGCTGGACTGTACCAGAAGCCACGCGGACTGCGTCAAGGCCGCAATTAATTACGTCGTAGGTAGAGATAACGCGTAGTTTGGAATGTTCTGGTCTGTGAGCAGGGGTATAAATACAAGGTGGTAGCAACCTTAGTTTCAGTTATAGTTGCGATATATTACATAGTGTGGTTCGAGTTTATTGTCGGGCGATACTGTGTGCGTTCAAGTGGTTATTAGTGAAGTGTTGTGTTTTATAATCGGGTGGTATAATTGTAATACAATTGTGTTTTATATTAGTTGACATTTATTGCATGTGAACAATTTTTATTTGATTTGTTGTAAGAGACTGTGTTGTTGATTACAAACTGTTTAACTGTGAAAATTAAAGTTGGTGATTAGTGACTTAATTGGTGTCTTGTATTTTGTTTTCCACTGTACCTACAACAATCAAGGAGACCGTCGTAACAATACAATCTGAGAAATAATACTTACTCGTTCTGACATGTGGTTATCCATATCTAATGTGTCCGTCTGCTCCATTGTTCTTAACGTTTCGAATTTTACTTTTACTTCATCTGGCCTTAAAGATGTGTCTAGAAAAAAAAATGGGTTAATCAAAATATTTGTACCACGAATACCTGTATACCTGTACCAGACACTTTAAACAATTTAAAAAATACATATAAAACATTAATATCTTATACAATACAATATTTACTTTGTGCGGTTTCTACAAATCCCAATATACTTTGTGTCACAGAATGTGGGCTTGACCTGCTGGAAGACTGATAGAAATATGCTGCCACAAAATTTACTAACAGGTTCAACAGCTATTCAGGTGATGACATTTTCCTAAAATCTTAAAAAGATTGGGATAAAAATACCATCACACCCATTCATACTCCCATTTCATACTCATCAACTCTCTTTGAAAGAAGAATTCTAAGAAAAATCTTTGGACTAGTGAAGGAAGGTGAAGAATGACGCATACAAAACAATAGGGAATTGCAGGAACTGATAGATGACGAGGACGTAGTGAGGTTCATCAAGTCTATATGAGGATCAGCTGGTTGGGACATGTGATGCACACGGATGACGACAGAATGCCCAAAGCAATTCTTAGACAGATAATAGATGGGCAAAGAAGGAAAGGAAGACCTGGAAGAAGAAGGCTACACGATGTAGAAGATGATCGCAGGAGGATGTGTATTGGGAACTGGAGACGGAGACTGGACAACCAAGGTGTTTAGATGGAGAAGATGATCGCAGGAGGATGTGTATTGGGAACTGGATACAGAGACTGGACAACCAAGGTGTTTAGAGGTAACTAGTCAAGGACGCCAAGGCTCATCGTTGGCTGTAGTGTCACAGGAATGAATGACTCGTCAACACTGACACTGGCAGGAAGGATAAAGGACTACCATCATCCAAATGGCCACATAAACAAAGAACCTGTATTCCCCTGTTCCTTCCCTCAAACACATGTATAAACCTAAACCTTATCAAACCCTGAGGAAAAAAAAAAACTCTTGCGTCCTCCATGCATGTTATCTGCTACATCAATGGGTTGTCAGATACGAGTATGATTAATGGAGGTGCTGGCCCGAATCCCCTTCCCAAATGATAGTAAACTCTCAGTAAAGGCAGGATCTGGAAAAGCTGCCCCCAATTTTACCAGCAAACTTCAGACAATAAACAAGGCACTCACAGCTTACTTAAAACTTAATAACAACTCAAAAATCATAAGTAATAACACTCTAGTGACTAAAGATCAGCTATGTACACAATCAAATATGGTAACACCCGGGAAAACCATAAGATCATACACAGATTTACAATGTTTGTTTAAAAGCTGCACTTTGCAGTGGATTCCTGTATATGTGGACATCAAGTACAATGAAGCAGTTGAAAAGTTAGTAAAAAAGGTCAGGAAATTCAACCAGGAAACTCACATGGTAATTATTTCTGATGACAATGCTCTGCCAAAACTTACATTCATTCATCAAAAATCAGAGATACAACATCAAATACCCAAACTTAACGCTGATGAAAGGACCTCTACCATACAGCATAAAATCATTTTGAATTCAGCAAAATTTGGCTTTCAGGACGCACGTGGCTCACAACGAATTGACAATGATGAAAAACATCGGTGGTATGTTATCGAAAATGTATCCATTTTTTAAATTATTCTATTGTATTATAAATGTTGCTTTTAATGTAAAAAATAAGACGTTCATGTGAATGGGGAAGTGATCAAGAATTTTGAGGTTGTAACGGTACGTTATGAAACAAATTTTATTTTTAGACCATGATTCACACAAAAAGCATTTTGTAGACAAAGACGAAGTAAGGCAGGGCTGAGGTGTGGTTGACGGCCGGGCGCTGTGATGATCAAGTGAAAAACAAATGTCGTCAATCCAAAGGAGGGACGGGGAGAGGTAACCGGAATGAACTGGTTTCAAATGTGTATTTGTACGGAATTGTGGCGCAGGAACAGAAACAAAGCACCCCAGTCTCCAGTCAGCAACCAAACAGTATACATGTGTTCTATTAGTGCCCGCAGGCAGTTACGGTAGCCCTACCAAGTTTTTTGTACAAAAGTTGTGACAATGGTAATAAGCCTGTGAATTAAATCTAAACAAAAAATACAAACATAAATTTGATCTTTCGGAGCATTTTTCATCGGAAAAGCGAATTACGACTCATTGTGCAACAACAAGGAGACTCCACGACGAAAGAGCTAAGTATACATAAAGGCGTAGTAAATTTGGTGAAAGTATACAAAATTGACTTTTTAAAACAATATCCTAAAAAACAGTATAGTATGAAATAAAATTAAAATATGGGATCTCAACAGCATGAGAGAGAGTGAAAGAGCAAAGGGTGTAGTAAGCGCTAAAGATAAAAACAAAGTACTGATTTGCACTTAAAGATTTTCTATTGATTTATTCTTGTTTTGGAATTACATTTTCTTTTTAACATCAACAAATTAAAGTACATTGTGTTTTGATTCATAAAATAAGATTTTTCAATATAATGTGTTAGTGTAGTTAATTACGCAGTCTACCCGAAACCCATGCTCTGTGTCAATAAGTTCGCCTAAACGGCCCTGGAATTTTTTCTGTAAGGGAGTTTTTATTTATTCAATTATTTGTCAAAATTGTTTTCTTTGGGAAAGTGAAATGGTTTCCACATTTTCTCCAAAAAATGTGGTGGCAACCTTGGGACTTTGGGGAATCTTCTGACTTTGTAAAGGTAAGTCGAAAAGAAAAGAGTAATAATTTGGACTCAAATTCTTTTTTTTTTTAACAGTTACAACTGACGACCCTGCTAGGATACTTGTTAAATTTATTTAATATTTAATAAGTTAGGCCTACTTAAATACAGAGATAGGTTAGGGTAGACAGTGGAATGTCTATATAGCAATTTCATTGGGTAGTTTGATGTACTAATTGTGAGTTTTGTGTAATACGTTATGTAATATTAGATATAATTTTTTTTTTGCCAATTTATGTAATTTGAAAAAATGGCAGACAACGAAAATGAACTTAATCTAACTGACTCTGCCATAATGAGCGATTCCGGAATACACTCTACTCCGGTGTCCACCGGTAGTAGTAAATTGAATGAGGAAGTAATGAACTTTTTGTGTAACGTGCTGAGTAATATCAATGAAAAAATGAGCGATTCACAAAAACATTTTAATGAACTAAGGGATGAAATGAAACAACAAAGTACCAGTTTAGTAAAACAGTTCGATAAACTTTTGCATGCTATTGATGAGCGCATTGATGTTATTAATAAAAAAGCTTAGGGGTTAACTAGAAAGATTAAGGAACAAACTGAAGAGTGGAAAAGAGATACAGGTAAATATGATGAGAACAAAGACGACCAGATTATGAACACTAAGGTAGGTGATGTTAGTATAAGTGATAACTATAATAATATGACGAATAATAATGGTGACATAGTTGAAAAGGTAGTATTAGAGAGTAAAATATTGAATAATGGTAGTGGTGATGAGATTGTAATGGGAGTAGAAGTTAGTGGTGAGGTAATAGTTGATGAGATTGAGAGAGAGTGTGAAGTGAGGTTAGGTGAGCATGAGGGGCAGACAGCAAATTTTCCTTGTGTTTTAAGTAGAGTAAGGACTCCACATGTGGTTTTTGAGGACAAAGGTTCCTCCAGAGGTTATGTGGGAGACATGGTGTCTCATAATGGTCCCCTAGTTTTTTGTGGTATACCTGGTAAAGCCAGGAGGTGTTTTAGTGATTTTGTGGTGCTCTTTGCAAGCAGTGACGTAGTTCAGGGGGGTTGGGGTAGTTTCTATGGTGAGTTGCGGTTGACTGTTGAGGTGGAGATATTTAATAAAAATAGAGATTATGAAAATTTAATGAGTGTTCTAGGTGTGGAGTGGACAATGCATATTATTACTGTCGGTGACCTGGTCAATGATGAAGCAGTTGATGGTGATAACGTAAGTGGTGATAATAATGATATAATAGGTGAGGTGATTGGAAATAGAGATACCTACCTGCTGATAAGTAATCCCGATGATGACTTACCTTACAATGAGACTGGGGTAACTGGTGCAGCAGCAGATGATGATGATGGTATTGTGACTTACCTGATTGTGACAAATACGGCGACTTGACTGTACACGATGTTGAGAAGGTATATGATATAATATTATGGAATAATCCTGCTTTTGATTATTATGGTATAGTGGATAATGATATAAATTTAAATAGTTTGGTGGTACAAGGGGTAAGATTAGATTAGACAATACTGCAGTGTGCATGTACAGTATTAGGTTGATTTATGATGATGGGAGTTAGACACATGTTGATGATGGACATTTGATTATTTGATTTCATGGTTTTGTTACTTGGCTTCATAATATACTGACTTTGGGGAATCTTCTGACTTTGTAAAGGTAAGTCGAAAAGAAAAGAGTAATAATTGGGGCTTAAATTTTTTTTAACAGTTACAAGGTATGTGGATAATACAGTTCTTCTGACTACAAACCTGAGCATCCTGAAAACTTATTAACTAGAACAGTTACATCCAGATTATAAAGTAATAATAGTGTTATAGACAGAACAAAAGAGAGGTAAGAAGGTGTCTACCTAGAAACATGTGAACACATGTTAAAAATCCTTACGGTTTTAGATGAAAAACAAACTTGAGTAATATCACTGAAATTAGAAAAATTACCATACATCTTCACCTGCCCTGCAGTTGCAGTAGACATGAGACAGCCGTCCATAATCCTGAGCAACAGTCATATACAAACAAAATCTGCGACATAGCTAAAGCAGTCCAAGAGGTAACATGCAAGTACCTGAGATTCTGCAGGGGACAACAACTACTACTACAATAACAAAACACTGCACAACTGAGACTACTAACCTTGCATATCTGTCTGCGGTGAGTTCTGCATCTTTATATTGGGTACAGGAGTCGCGGTGGGAGGTGTTGGTTGTGACGTTGATTCCGATGACATCTCCACATCACTTACGCTTGTATGTACGTTGACGCTCGCTGGATCCAATACTACCTGTCAATCATAAATTACATCAAATTATATCCTCTGTTTTTTTTTTTTCTTTCAATTTCACTATTTCAACTTTACCACTAGTTTTAATAACTTTTTATTGTTTTCTTTATTGCATATATGTCTGCAGATAAATGGATTTGTCTAACTTAAACAATGATATGAGTACTTCGGCTTGCCAGGCTGTAAGGCCGTGGTCCATAGTTGTCCATATACAACTATGGACAGCCCGGCAAGCTGAAGTACTCATATCATTGAAGCCGGCCATGAAAGCCTCAGACAGAATAAAAAACATTATTTGGACGATTATCACCTTTAACTCAAAAGAGCATTGACACTGACCAAATGGTGCATCCTATAACTACATCATAACTAAAAAATACTACAAATTTAGTCCCATCATTCAATATTACCCTCACTGTAATTTTGTTTGCTCTCTCTACAACATGGCGCCAATGTTTTTCTCTGTTTTATATATTGTAACGTAACAAAACAAAGGTCCCCTACGTTACATAAGGATTTATAATTGTCGATATAAAAAAAAACTCTAATTGTCCGTTATAATAAAGGTCAGAAGGGTAAACCTTCATGGAATAAATAAATCAATAATACCAAGTAAGGTTACAAGGTAATAGAAAAATAGAAATGTCTATAAATACAAACTAAGAAGTGGTCAGTGAAAAGTGTAAGCAATAAACATAGTGTCCAATAATGTGAAAATACTATAGACAGTTTAGACTAATCAATTAATTAACTGAGAGTAGACTGGTTAATTGGTATTTAATATTTTATAATAATGGGCATGTTATTATGTTTTATCATGTTATTTTGTTTTCATGGTATTTATGTTGTCTTTTGTATGTAGCAGGTGTGAAGCAGTTGCTTTAAGAAAGTATCAATTTATGGATGTTAGTTTCATTTATGTTAAACTTTATAAGAGTAAATATTTGGGTACTTACTTTGAATAAATAATAGAGATATTGTTAGATTATATTTGTAAACTTGGCCAGGAAGGCAATAATTGTTGATAAGTTGCCAAAGGGTTATTGTAATTATGTTATAAACAGATGAAGGGTTCAATACTAAAATAAATAATAATAAATTGAAATCAGGATCAAATAAAATCGGAATGATTGGCCATAAGCCAGTGACACATTGTACAGTAGGTCAGATCAGAAAAGTTACATAACTAAAAAATGTAAAAACATTCAATGTAATATAATAAATTAAAGGAAGGCAGTAGTCTTAATTAATAAAAGGATAAGTGACTTAAAATATACAAATTATAAAACATGTAATAAAACAAATAGGCCTAAAATTATTAGTTTGTAAAGAGAAAATAATACCTATTAAACTAGGACAATCAAGAAGAAAATGTAGCAAAATGTATACAGTTTAATAACACAGATTATGTGAAAGTTTTATATGATGTAATGTAATTTTAGTAAGGGAGTATTTTATTAAGTAGTGCAAGAACATTTTTCTAATTACAGCCCTAGGATAACAAATATTATCCAATAACAGAACGGAGACTGGTTGTCATGGACGACAAAATAAGAGATATCTTGTTGATTCAACACTCAATTGTTATATATGAACGAGGACAGTTCAGTTGTCATAAATCTAGAAAAAAACCAAGAAACCTAATGAATAAATTTACTATCTATCAAAATTAATAAATAGTAACTAATTAAAGGACAGTTGATCGACTTCCGAGGCTCTCACTCAGAGAATATAATTCTACCCATCAATAAAATTAAACAAAATTTCTAAAGAATAAATTAACTCATCAGTTACCGTCAAATGAGTAATAATGAAAAATAATAAATAAATGAAGACAACCCAAGACCTGGAGAAGTCAAAGTAATTAAATACTTTAAAACGAACATAAAGAAAATTAAAATCACATCCCGAACCTCACTTTCTACAACAGAGCGAAGACTTAATACTACACAAATTCCATTGGGACCTGTGACCACCAGAAACGTAAAAATTAGCGAAGATCAAGAACTGAACCTTCCACTACATCCTGGGACACCAACACCAAACTTTTATTGAGAAGCTGGAGGCCGATATTTTCTAGACATTTGTCATCATCCTGCTCCCAGTCACCGTTCAGTGAAACACGACCATACCGAGTATCTTGTCAACGTACGGTAAAAAACCAGCTCATGTTAAACTTTATTTAATCAAATTTTATGACTAAATTGTAATACTTTGTAACCTTAACTTGCATTTTCTGACCTTACTAATAGTCACAAGAACTCCATGTACCCTGAGATTAAGAAAAATTAACAATATAATTAAACTTAAAGAAAACATTTAAACCCGAATTCAATAACTAATCAATTCAGTCCTGTGTGATCGATGTGTTGTATCTGTGCCCTGAGAAACCATCTGTTTTGAAAAGGATATAAAAAAATAAAGAATCTTTCCTGAACTTGATGAGTAATTATTATTTGTTAACGATTTAGTATAATTTAAGGAACTTATAGTGTATAAAGGGAGAAACGAGAGAAACACCAGGCTCAAATAACTTAACCTATAATAACTGGCTGACTGTAAACAACAGCGCTAGTCCGCGGACGGCTGGTGAATTACAAGAGAAGAGCGAACTATTTAAGAATCTTATTCTCCTCTCTTAACGCTGGATGCAGACTAGGCCTGAATAATAACGATAGAATTATCCAATATATTAACTGGTGTTGAACGTTATTCTTTCGTAAGGTACTTAATTACTACATGATATTAAGAATCACCCATATAAAAAATATTATTTCTTTATAAATAGACTGACATTGCGGTACTTAAGAGAGACCACTTACAACTTCATAAATAGGAAATAAACACAAAACAATCAACTTAAATAACAACAACAAATTTAATGAAAAAATAATTGGGTTACAAATTGACTCACAACAGCGGGGCTTTTAAACATTCTCAAATTTAATTAGTAATTTAAGAAAACATATTAGTAGGTAATTAGGGGATAATACAAATTGGCGAACCCAACAGTGGGGCTTAACGTTGATACACGGGAGTCTTATACAGTTGGTTATTACAATATATATATATTTTTTTTTAAATACAGTATAATGATTTTAGTTTTTCACAGCAACTTAAAGCAGTGAATTAATAATAAAAAATAATAATTATAATTTTCAGTGGTTGTCTGCAAGTATAGGACTAGCCAAGTAGACGAATCCATTTACCCACAAAAATGTTTTCATAAGATAGCATGTGTGTATATCTCAGTTGATAGTTTTCTTTTTCTTTTTCACGTTCCCTTTTATTCAAACTGTCTTATTCTCAGTATACAATTTGTTTATTTTACTGCTGTGGTGTTAAAAATGTCAGACCTACCAAAAACACATCAAAGAAGCTTCTGAAACTTTCTAATGGGAAAAGGAATGCTTCCAAATGATAGCATTTCATATAACTACCTATTGGTGGACCAGGTGAATATTTAGAACGATAATATTTCCCATTTTCAGACCTGAAACATGAGCACCAAAAAGAAGTTTTTTTTCAATAACTGATTCAACAGAGATAAAATTTCATAGAGTAGTAAAAGCTTATACAAGATTAGAACTCATAAGGAATGATGGTTTGTATGACATGAATCAAGGGCCTAATCCAGCGTTTCCCAAACTGTGTGCAGTGCCACACTAGTGTGCCATGAAATTTTGGAAAATAATTAAAATATTAAATACAATAAAATGTCTAACTCGGAAAAAAAAAACCAAAAAGTTGTTTGCTTACTTAGTCAATAGTCCAGAGAACTGCAAATAAAAGTTATGTGAGAAAATCAATTTCAATGGCTTTTTAAAATATTATAAGTCACAAAAATCTAAGTTTGTCGATAAATTTGTGTTACAATTGGAAAAGTCCACTGAATAACTAGGAAACCGCAAGTAGTACTGAGGTAATTATGTGACATTCATTATTATGGTGTATTACGTTGCAGTGTGATTTTAAAGACATAACACTGATGGTACTGAAAGGTACTTAAAGGGAAAAATGTACTGACAGTGAGGGGGTCGGTATGTAGAGGGAGATAGTGTGTTGCGGCTTCTGAATATTATATTTGTAGTGTGCCGTGGGCTAAAAAGTTTGAGAAACGCTGGTCTAACCAATAACAGAAATAGCGACATAATACAAAAATTTAGGAACCACGTAACACAAGTCTGTATACAGAATAACGCAGGATGTTATAAATGGTAACTAAACGTTGAGGAACTAGGGTGAAGCCCGAACTGGTAAACAGTCTAACTGTAGAAGAACAGAACACGAATAACAATATTTAATGCCCATATAGCCTTCTTCCAGTTGCAGGAAGCAAAGATGTAACATACAAATTTTATTGTAATGTAGAAGATAATCTGACATAGACGATTATAATGACATAGAACCAACTAAAATGTTGGTTCAATAACAAGGACTTCAAAGAATCACGTGCCCATACAACAGCTGCGATAAATAGCACTAGATTTGTTATGATACCGCAGATGTGATAGTGAAAAATGTTGAGATCTCAAATAATTTTGTTTTCGCGTCACAACATTTTTCATTATTCATGTTTCTGTAATATCAAACAATTATTATGTTATCAATCTTCAGTAATGTTTTTGCTCCTCAAAGAGCTTTGATTTTGAATGAATGTAAGTCTTTTGGAATTTTACTTTTGATTTTTAATTACTATGACTTCTATACCTTATATTTTACAGTTTAAGTTACACACTTTACAAAATATATATTAGTAGTATATAATATACCTATTGATTACCTATTGATTATATAAACAAATAAAAGTGAAATAATTTCTATGTTACTAATGTGTAAAATAAAGTTGAATAATGTAAATAATAATTATAATAATAATAATAATAATAATAATAAATACTCACGACTTATACTGTACTATACAACTCACACTACAAAATAAAATTCCCAACATAAAGTACAATTAATTTTTACAATCAGCAATGCTGCGATCCCATGCAAAATTAATTACAAACAAACACAAATAATAAACAAAACTATACACACAAAACGCCCAACATTATGAACTTATTAAACAAAGCATAAACCAAAGTATATAAAACAAAAGCAAGCGGCAATAAATAAAATTAATGTTACATTTTGTATTAAATAAACAAAAGCAACAACAAAAAACAGTAAATACACAACAACAGAGTGGTTATTTACACACACATAGTGGACGACACTCAACTACATGCAGGTACTAGTGAATTACTTGCTGGGAGGCAGAAATAGCATGTGTGGACATGATTGGCTGCGGACTAGTCATCATAATGGTTTCTGTGTGATGGTGATGGTGGTGATGAGGTGACGATTCGTGCGGTACCCGACTTTCTAATATTACGACAGGAACTTGGTGTTGTTGTTTGTTGTGATCGTCTTCCGTGGACGTCGCCACCGTTATACAGTTGGCTAACGACGTGTCCTGAGACGACTGTATCTGAAACAAGAGTAGCACACTACAAGTGTCTTGCAGCGTCATCATCGTTCAGTGTCTCGGGAACAAACAAATACACAAAAAAACAAACATGCTCACAATGGGTTCGCACACAAACACAAAAGCCATGAATAACACCATATTCGCTGACATACAATACAATATGCTCCTGTACAGCTCATGACTGTGGACATTTCTTTAAAAGAAAAATTTTAACATACATTTCTGTCTGTGTGATATTTATTTACATTACTTTCTTAACCCCTTTTTGGACTACTGTCCAATATGCTGGACATCTGGTTTACGCTGTTATAAGCATCTGATGTCTCATTGATTTGAAGTCACTTAAAATAACTGCAATAATATGGGAATCGATTTCTAGGACTACCAGAATAAAAGAAACTTTCTTTAGTAAAATTTTTTTTGGGCTGCAGGGACAGACATGGTCCTCCTTTTGTAGATCCAAACGTTTCGACTTCAGCTGCAGCAGTCATCCTCTGTGGTCTTCTGTTCTGCTCCTCTGGCAACTAAATGACGAGACGACCCCAAAGCTTTAATGTTATGATAAAAGAAACATTTGTAATACATAACTGTCCCATCAAGTAGCATTAAAAAATCCATTTCCTGTGAACAGTAAGGGAAAGACACTATTTTTAACTTTACAGTTTACAAAACAATGGCCATGCTGTTATTACTGTATAGTTGTAAACTTGTATCATCACATTTTGTCTGTGCCAACAGATAGAAACAACAGAGATGCATTTTTTTTATACAGAATATTAGAACTATCATTGAGGGATTGCATAAGGAGTTATGTCATTTGGCAAAATTTTAATATTCAGCAAGACTTCCTTATTAACAAAACAGAAAATTAAGGACAGACATGGTCCTCCTTTTGTAGATCCAAACGTTTCGACTTCAGCTGCAGCAGTCATCCTCTGTGGTCTTCTGTTCTGCTCCTCTGGCAACTAAATGACGAGACGACCCCAAAGCTTTAATGTTATGATAAAAGAAACATTTGTAATACATAACTGTCCCATCAAGTAGCATTAAAAAATCCATTTCCTGTGAACAGTAAGGGAAAGACACTATTTTTAACTTTACAGTTTACAAAACAATGGCCATGCTGTTATTACTGTATAGTTGTAAAGTTGTATCATCACATTTTGTCTGTGCCAACAGATAGAAACAACAGAGATGCATTTTTTTTATACAGAATATTAGAACTATCATTGAGGGATTGCATAAGGAGTTATGTCATTTGGCAAAATTTTAATATTCAGCAAGACTTCCTTATTAACAAAACAGAAAATTAAGGACAGACATGGTCCTCCTTTTGTAGATCCAAACGTTTCGACTTCAGCTGCAGCAGTCATCCTCTGTGGTCTTCTGTTCTGCTCCTCTGGCAACTAAATGACGAGACGACCCCAAAGCTTTAATGTTATGATAAAAGAAACATTTGTAATACATAACTGTCCCATCAAGTAGCATTAAAAAATCCATTTCCTGTGAACAGTAAGGGAAAGACACTATTTTTAACTTTACAGTTTACAAAACAATGGCCATGCTGTTATTACTGTATAGTTGTAAAGTTGTATCATCACATTTTGTCTGTGCCAACAGATAGAAACAACAGAGATGCATTTTTTTTATACAGAATATTAGAACTATCATTGAGGGATTGCATAAGGAGTTATGTCATTTGGCAAAATTTTAATATTCAGCAAGACTTCCTTATTAACAAAACAGAAAATTAAGGACAGACATGGTCCTCCTTTTGTAGATCCAAACGTTTCGACTTCAGCTGCAGCAGTCATCCTCTGTGGTCTTCTGTTCTGCTCCTCTGGCAACTAAATGACGAGACGACCCCAAAGCTTTAATGTTATGATAAAAGAAACATTTGTAATACATAACTGTCCCATCAAGTAGCATTAAAAAATCCATTTCCTGTGAACAGTAAGGGAAAGACACTATTTTTAACTTTACAGTTTACAAAACAATGGCCATGCTGTTATTACTGTATAGTTGTAAAGTTGTATCATCACATTTTGTCTGTGCCAACAGATAGAAACAACAGAGATGCATTTTTTTTATACAGAATATTAGAACTATCATTGAGGGATTGCATAAGGAGTTATGTCATTTGGCAAAATTTTAATATTCAGCAAGACTTCCTTATTAACAAAACAGAAAATTAAGGACAGACATGGAGGGAACACGGTAGAATGAGTTGTGATAAGACTGTCATGATAATATTGTTATGCAATACAAGTATCTCAGCTATTCCAGCAGAGCCCAGATGGTGTGTGTGTGTGTGTGTGTGTGTGTGTGTGTGTGTGTGTGTGTGTGTGTGTGTGTGTGTGTGTGTGTGTGTGTGTGTGTGTGTGTGTGTGTGTGTGTTGCTGCTACTTTGAGATGAAAGACAATTATGTGACACTTGTCATGCGTTGGCAATCGAGTCTATTCCAGACTGTACCGGTCAGGGCACTATGTTCAAGGACACTATTTCTAGTGGATTCAAGAACTCCTGTTTGTTTAACACGTCATCCAAAGTGACAGATTATTCTGGCATATCAGCAGGGTATAAATATAGATATTCAGCACCAGTCAGTTCAGTTTATGTCGAGCGATTTACACAGTCCATCTGAAGTGGTGTATTAGTGAAAAGTGATTATAGTCCAGAATTCTTTATAGTTGACATTATTATTTGTGTGGACAGATTAACTTGAATTATTGTACAAGTTTAATCTTGTTGAATAACTTGATGATTTCAAACTGTTAATTGAGATTAATTAAAGCTGGTGATTAGTGACTTAATTGGTGTCTTGAATTTTGTTTCCCACTGTACCATACAACAATCAGTGAGACCATCATAAGAATATGGTCTTATAAAGCAGCTGGTAAAAGAATAGGATGATCGAGAAGCATATGGAGTGACCACCTATTGTAACCTGCAGCTATGTACCAGAATTTGCAGTCTTGTCTAATCCATACAGTTCTGATGATGACCCAACATGTGTGTTATACAACTAGAATTCTACCAAGTAGAATACAACACATATCCACAAAAGTAAGTTCTGTTTTAAAATATTGCCGCAGCATCGATGTTGTTGCGGCATTGTGTATGCGCAACAACTATGTTGTACACAGTTGTTGCGGTCTCCAAGTTGCATGTACAGTTAAATTGTTAAAATTACAGTGGCGGGGATAAGGCCCCCGCAGACCCCGCAGCGCGGGGGGGGCCCCGACCTTCATAGGGGCCCCAGTTGGCCCAGTCATGGGACATAACTTGTAACATGAAAAACAAGCGTAAACGAGTTGTAAAACACTTCTTTGTTGAATTATCAGTTGACCATAGAATTGACGACCCAGTGAAATCATTTGAAGTAAAAGTTTTCAATGCAACACTAGATATTGTAATAGCTCAGCTACAAATGAGATTCGAAGGATTGCGTTGCACTATTGATAGGTTTTCATTCCTGACGCCTCAGAATTTAGTAAACTTCTCACAAGAGACAATAGTGGAGAAAAGTAAGGCTCTGGTAAATGTGTATCCTGGTGACCTTTCCACATCACTGCCTGACCAAGTAATATCCTTCAAAGCTCTGATAGCCAAAGAAATTGTACACAAGAAAAGAATTCGAGAAATGATGAATTTACTGGTTGAAGAAAACAGCTGCCTTATGAGTTGCCTCCCAGACTTAACTACAGCTTTGCAGCTTTATTTAACCATACCTGTCACAACAGCTACAGAGGAAAGAAGCTTTTCAAAACTTAAATTAATTAAGTCATACTTAAGAAGTACCATGGCCCAAACTCGGTTGAGTGACTTGGCACTGTTAAGCATTGAGCATGAAGAGACACAGAAAACTAATATCAACGAAGTGGTTGAAAAGTTCTTAGCTATTAAAAAAAGAAGACTAGGCTTAGGAAAACAGTGAACTTTGGTTGATCCTCATCTGTAAATATTGTACATTACTTGAGTTCGAGTGTTATTGAATTGGATTAGACTTAAGGAGAACTTGTATAGAGTATATTCAATTACAAACTAATTTAAATGTTTGAAAAAAGCTAGAATGTTACTTTGATATTCGTTTTTAAATAATAAATTTTTAACACTCTGTGTGCGGCACTGTTTCGTCTGAATTTAGATCTTTGACGTAAAAATAAATCATTCATTTTATTTGGTTTTTTTTATAGTTTGTATAGAACTTTGTCTGTTTAGCAACAATGAATTTTAAGAGTTTGTACACGTGTAAAACGTCCTTTGCAAATTGCAAACGCTTTGTGATAGACGAGAAAGTATTCACAAACCATTGTTGTGAAACACACGTAAACAGAAACTTATTTGAGTGTTTTCCCCTATTACGTATACAAAATTTAACCATTTTTATAGGGCCCCCTAATTAGTTTCGCGGGGGGCCCCCGTTTCGTTAGCGCCGCCACTGTAAAATTACCTTGTGTAATTGGTTCCCTTCCTTCCAGCTTCCTTTTTTTATATTTTATACATAACACCTGTTTTAAATCGAACTTTGCCTTACATGTCATCAATAATAACCATAATTATTCCAGTTTTCAAAACAGTTTCAAACCACTGCATTTCTGCAAAAAGGGCAAACTCATGGATGCACTGGAAGAGTTTGAAATCTAAAGAGCATCCAAAACTCAGGGTGATCAGCTTCTGAATGAAAAACTTTCTTTCAAATCCAACGAGCTATATGATACAGCTATACGCATGCTAGAACAATGTGATAGATAAGTGCGGTACAGTATGATGTGGAATCGTTAGTCACTCACGAGATCCATAGCGATGCACATCGTGAGACAACGCGGGTTGGGAGTCACTTAAATAACAGGATGTGTGTGATTTATAACACCACTACCATATGCTGCAGAGTTGTTGGTACTTTTAGCATGTGGTTACTGCCCCAACTCTCAGGAAACAGGGTATATAATACAAATAGTTGGAACTTGTTTACACAAGCAGATTTCCTGTACAATTTTATACTTTCTATTGCACTTTATGTTATTTGTTTACTGCATGTTTTATGTTTTCTTTTATGCATTTACCCGCACATTATAAACACATTCGTTTTGAGCAAATTCATATTGTATGCAAGCAAATATGGTATACACATAAACATAATAAACATGTACATGGTAAAAAATGTTGCACGGCTACTAAACAATACAAAGCATACGATCATAACTTCCAAACAGTGAACTGATCACATGACCAACACAGATGCAAAATGGTCGAGGGGAATGCTTCCACTGATGTAATGGATCATGAAGAAAATTAATACTTTCATTTAATATTTAAAGATGTAAATTAAGAAATCTACTACTAAAAATTATATTTTTATATACTGTTTTAATAAAAGAAATGAAAGAAGACTATCAATTGTAGAAACGCCACAAGTCATGATATTTTTTCATTTTTTCATATAAAAAGCAAACAATCTGACATTTAACAGAAAACCTACAATAATAAACATAAACTATATAATAAAAAACTACCGGTTTTCTAAACCACTATATAAGACAATATGATGTTTTTAGTGATTCCTGAAAAATCTATTTTAGGGGAGTCGTGCCCTTTCTAAAATCAAATATTATAATAATTAAGAGTGATAAATATACTAGTATTGGAAAACCCTTTTTTTATAAGTGTTACAACTTTATACTACCAAATGCAGTGTGGGTTGGGCATCGTCAGGAAAAAAATAAATAAGAAAGGTCGCAAATAATGTTATAAGACAATATTAGAAGGGCAGTAGGTGAGAAAGAATTACCAGTTGACCAAGACCCAAACAGAGAAGAATGGCGATTAAGTTTGGAAACTGAAATCGACCATATATAAACGAGGGTTGTCCAATAAGTTCTTGCTCTAACAATAAAAAAGCTAGTTTTTCACTCCCAAAATAAATATTATTTACAAATTTTATTTTTAAATAGTCTCCTGTTTAACATCAACACACTTTGTTCAGCAATGCTCCAATATCGTTTTCCTACTCCTTAATAGTTTTCTGGAAGATCTACAAATATCTCTCAACAGCTGCTATCACCTCTTCATTTGATCATAAACACTTTCCATTTATGAATTTCTTGAGGTTTTGGGTATATATGAAAGTTCATCTTGTTATTTGAATTACCAGTCTCTGTAATTCCAACTTTTCCGTGTTTACTTTCTAAACTGTTGCTTATCATGCTCTGGACATAGGATTTGAGATGGTTTAGGACTTGAAAATTGTGAAAACTCTGAAAGGCCTCGTCCAGAACATGACAAGTACCAGTTTAGCAAGTAAACACGACAAAGTTGGAACACATGAAAGTCTGAGGAAGCCAAGTCTGGTGAACAGGCTGGATGTTCTGCCAGTTCATACCTCAAAATCCCCGATTTTTAGAATGGATCTCTCTCCTTGCAAGTTTTGTACAAACAAACCAAACTTAACCAATCTTATTCATCGTCTCTTGAAAATTCGTACAGTGCCTTCACCCTGTAACTTTGTTTTTCTTACACCTGATTTGCAATAGTCTTTTCTGTATTACTCGGTATGTTTTGTCAATCTAAACTTTAATCCCCTAATGTATACTGTTTAATTATACTGCATACTACCACACAACACTTAGAAACTTAACAGTAAGAAATATATATTTTACATTTTTGGATACGTAACATTTTACTTACCTTAGTGTCCAAATTTTGTATTGTCAATTCATCGCACAGCACAGAAGACACCATTAACATATAACCTACTATAGAGACTACTGACGCTTACAACGTTAGCTGTAGATTAACAAGTAATTATATTTATTACATGAAAATCCATTTTATTAATGTTTTTCTTTGCAAACATGCTCCTGCTTCAGTAGTTTGTTTTTTTAATTTGAATCTCGACAAACAAAAATTTACGTTTCAACGAAATACAAGTTCAAATTTTTAATTTTATATTTGAGCTATAGACTCAATCCAGTGGTGATTCCTGACCCGATGGGTAGGGCAAGCATCGACTCTACACACATGCACATAAAATTCCAATGCTAGAAAGTCGTTTAAAAACATTCAGGTACGCACTTGTTTGTGTCGCTGTGAGAAAAATATTCATCAATTGTAATTAATATGAGGAATAAAAAAGTGGCTGTGGTTCCACTTCCTAGTTTTAAAGAAAAGGATAATTTCAACAGCCAGCACCCAGGATACACCGAGGGGAGAAGCTAACTTAAACAGCTACAACCAAAACAATAACAAGAGAAAAAAGTGGCCTCATTTTCACTGAGCCAGGACACTGCTAGTACTCCAAGTGGCTTAAATCACTACTATAGAGTGCTTGATTTTGCGTCTCTGTGAGAGAGCCAAGTGCTGAGAGTGATTTAGCGTCCTACGTAGGCCCCAGCAAACCACTGTACTCGTAGGTTAGATTTTTACAAGTTTGAGTAATTCTAACTTTAGCCTAATGTAAAAAAACAAGGGTACATAATGAAAGTGTAGTAATGAAATCTTAAATAAATGCTAAGATTTCTGAAATTATGGCCAACTCATAGTTAGTGCACCAAAGCATTTTTTTTAAGTAATTGCCTTGGGGGCGGAGAGGTTTCAGTTATATAATTATTGACTTAATTTTGTCTGATTTCCTTTGGGCAAGGACTGCTTGCGTTGTTTGGTCTGAGGATTCAACTCTAACTCATTCAAGGACGAAAAGCTATCTCGAAGCTAAGTCTTTGCTCTGGTCATCAAGAATTAGAATGAATATTAAAATTAATTTATACAGAACAATTGTGCAGCCAGTTGCATCATAGTGTTGACAGCAGACAAAAAGGAATAAAGAAAAATTGACAGCAGTTGAAATGGATTGTTTGAGAAGATCTTGTTGGATATCCTGGTTGCACCATGTAAAAAATTAAGCAATAAGGGAGCAAGCAAATGTTAAAGAAAGTATTAGCAACGTAGGTTGATGTGGTACGGACACACAGCAAATGACCAACGAGAGATAGACAACAAGAATATTATAGTATCATCTGCTCAATTGTAGGAAAAAAAGGTAGGCCTCAAAGAAGTTGTTTTACACAGGATGTGGGGGAGGATATGAGGAGCAGGAATTTGCAGGAGACGGACTGGGAGAGAAAAACTCCTGGCGGGTCAGATGCGCAATGCTACAAATGTTGTAGGCTCCCTGATGATTGATGATTACAATAATTAGGAAAATTGTAAAAAAACAATATATATTAAAATTGCCTGGTTGAACAGAACATTTAAAATTAAAAAAAAACAAGGGACGATTATCCAAAAACACTCCACATAAGACAATTAAATCAAAAATTGTAATTCTCCTATACGTACAACTCAGATATTGACCGAAATAAGGGACTATTATCCGAACATACTCCACATAAGACTATTAAATCAGTAAATGTAATTCTCCTATTATAACTCAGGTACTGTCCAAAAATGAATCTTACACTAGATTTGTTTTACTGATCACTTAGTTACAACATACTCTCCCCTGCATTATCCATAGAATATAATTTAAACCCTCTTTTTATAATACGAAAACATGCACCCATTTGTAATTGACAATCCATGCTATGCTATACAGTAAAAACACAGGCAACAATACAATGTACAGGTAATCTACAATGAATGTGCATTCTGAGACAAAGTGACATACACAACAATGTACGTAAAATCTGGGCGTTTTTGTACACAAAATGTCATCATACCAATAACACATAGTTGTTTACAGTATATAATGTCTAAACATGGCCTACATGTGTAACAAGAATGCTTCTTGGATTCATTGTCCACAACGTGTTTGTGTATCAACCATGTAATGCAATTTTTTCAGCTTTAGAAGAGTAAATTTTTACATAAAATTCGAATTAAATTTTACCTGAGCCTGAGCCAGCAAATCTTTACAAGCTTCATAAGAGGACAATCGTGTATTCAAGTTAACACTAGTGTGGGATAAGGTACAATTTAATTAAAATTTCATCTTAAAAAATGTGGCCTCCTGAAGTCAGCAATTTCTCAAAGATTTATGGCCCATTCTTTTTTGAGGAAAACAGTGACGGGACTGAGTTACCTTGAAATGCTGCAGAGCTGACTTTTTCCACAACTTTGTGAGGACTCTGGTGATTTCATATTCCAACAAGACGGGGTCCCGCCACAATGGCACAACGTACGGCAATTCCTGAATGACACTAACTCAACGCTGGATTGGGTGCACGGGACCACGAGACACTGCCCTACACTCTTGACCTCCAAGATCTCTATACATTACCACATGCGACTTCTTGTGGGGATATGTGAAAGACCGTGTTTTTGTTACACCGTTAGTTCGTGACCTAGACAAGCTCAAAAATAGGATATCACCAGCAGTAGCTACACTCGAAGATGTTACCTTGTGAAAAGTGTGGGATGAATTTAGCTATTGTCTTGATGTTGTCCATGCGGCTGGTGGAGGACACATAGAGCGTTTGTATTAACGTTGCTGAAACTTCATGATTTTGTGAGTATTTTGTACTTTGTTCCATTATTGTAATGTCTTTTCATCAATATATATTTCTATTTAAAACTGACTCATTCTTTTTGAAACATCCTGTATAACTCTACTAAAAAGAAGAGTACAATTATTTTGTATAATTTTACTAAAAAGAAGGTATATTTAAAGAAAGCCAGAAAAAATTGTTATTTTAAGTAGAGTGAATCTGAATATATTGAAACGCAGAATATTAAACATCATAAACTATATTAACAGAATGAATTTATATCAACAGAACACTAATTGAATATGGGCAAAAAGAAAACAAGAACTGACTAGCAGTTTAAATAAAAATGCAAATAATATTCACATTTCCTCACGATTATTCTTGTTGTACAGTTGTTAATAATAAATATTTTTTTATTTTCCACAAGAATATTTTTTTGACATACTATATTTACACTGTTTCGACAGTATTTTTACCTGTCACCTTCAGAAATATTATAAATATAGTAATATATTTCTAAAATATATTAAATAAAAGTAATACATTTCTGAAGATGACAGATTAAAATACTGCTGAAACAGTATAAAACAAATTATACAAAAAATGTATACTCTTGTGGAAAATAACAAAATTTTATTTATTAATGCAAATGTACAACTATTTTAAATGTAACCTTTCTTGCTTGTGTTCACTGCTAACTTCATCAAATTGGCTTTGGCTTTGGCATGCCTCTCGGTGCTTGACTGGATTATTTTACCTACCAGCTGTGCGTGTTTCATACATATTTCACATTATGGTACAGTGTGCTCCGAAGTATATGTAGCATCATGAAATGTCTAGTGAACCCTGATATTATGTATTATGTTACCATGAGGCATACATCTGAATGTGCTGTTGTTTGCTGACAACTTGCTTGTACTTCAAAATGCAGAATCTGATTTGCAAAAATCTGTTTTCAAGCTTCATCAGATTTGCTAACAATACAATATGAAAATCTGTACTGGCAATGGCATTTCAAGGCAAGGAGTCAATAAGAACAAAAATAATGACTGGTGTTCGAATTCCAGAACCAAGTGCGCCACTGGGAAATTATACTGGCTATGATATGAATTATGATATTGATGTTAAGTTAGGTAAGTTCCAGATGATCTGTGGAACAATCAATCGTATTTTTAGAAACAAGGTATGTCGATATACGAAATTGAAGTTCTTCAAATTTATGGCAGTCCCTGTACTGTCCTATGGGTATGAATTATAGACAACACCCAAGAAACAAGACAGTAAAATACAGGCTTCGGAAATTGTGTTTTTAAAAGCCATTAAAAGGTTGTTCTAAACTTGACTATAAGGAATGGGGCTATAAGAGAAGAGTTACAAGTTTTTAACTTGAACGAAAAATTAAAAGATTACAAACAACGGTGGAAAGAACACTTAGAAAAAATGTCAGATTCCAGACTGGCCAAACAAGTCTGGAAATACAAACCTATAGGACTCAAGTGTGTGGGTAGACCCAGGAAGAGATGGCTGGATGATATTTGAAGGCGGAACAGGCAGCACCTTGCCTATGCCGTGTTGTGAAGATAATGGTGATGATCATGTAGAATCATCATGCATAGTATTTTTTTTTAAGATATTTGAGAGTAACATTTTCAATAACACATTTGGTCGTGAAGGCGCACCAATAGTGAGTTCACTTCATTAGGCATACGTTCGTCAAGTTATGGTGTGGGTCCAGCTCAAGGTCAAGTCTCTACAACCCTGTCTGCTATTGTCAGGTAAGACAGCAGTCTGTCTGAAGTAGATGACGGCCCTTAGTCAGTAACAATATGACTCTCTCTCTCTCTCTCTCTCTCTCTCTCTCTCTCTCTCTCTCTCTCTCTCTCTCTCTCTCTCTCTCTCTCTCTCTCTCTCACACCATAGAGCTTGCACTGCATATATGTAAACAGAATGGAGTTTTTCTCAGGCAGTGGCCTGGTGTGAACTGTGACCACAGCTAGAAGAGAAGACTGGCCATGGCCCTAATGCTTACTTGCCTATGGGATCAGTGGGGATTTTAAAATATTTGGTCTCAAAGTCAGTCCCCACCAAACTGTGAATCTGGAGATACTGATGGCTTCACCTCCCCCCAACATCGATGCTGTCATGGGGTCTTGTCACAAAACATCCTTACTTGGCTCGTTCGTATAAAGGTTGTTAGATTCTCTCAGAAGAATTCATCGTTTAACAATGGTGTATGCTTGCCTGTCCATAATGTTACATTGACACGTATGATATATGATATGATGTTCTCACAATGACATATTAATACAACACATATACACATACTATATTACAGACAATGCAAAACAACACTATATATCCACACATACATTTACAGTAATTACATTTCAAACACAATCCCAACCAACCTCATATTTACATTTATGTTACATACCAACAACTACACAACGCACTTACCTGGTTTTGATTAGAGGGATCGTGCATCGTCGTGACGACGGCCTGTATCATCTGCGGCTGTAGTGAATGCTGCTGTTGTGGTGACATTTCCTGGTCCTGATCCTGTTCCTGCCGGTCTTGTTGTTGTTGGTCCTGTTCATGTTGTTCCAAATCCTGTTCCTGGTGTTCCTGATCGTGATTTTGTTGTTTCTCCGGCTGCTGTTGGTCCTGCTCCTGATCCTGTTGCCTTTGTTCCTTTTGCTTCTGTAAGTTCTCGCGATACAGTTGTCTTCTTGAATCGAATCTTCTTTTCACCGATATCCTACGCAGTCTGGAAAACTTGCGAGGTGTAGACGGAACCGACTGTGGAGGAAGCGGCGTTACTTCTGCGCTGACCATTTCTTTGCCGTTACCATTTCCTTCCGGAACTTCACATAATCCCTTTATCTTCAGCTGGTCCGCTGTTTTTAGTAAAGACTGCAAACACATGAGATTACATATTGAAGGGCTTTTCTTTGTATAAAACACATATTGATACCTTCATTCTAATACTGTGTATGAGAGAAAATCAACATTTTACAGGGGAAAGGAAAAACTGAAGTTTTCAGCCTTGCTGTACATTTTATTTAATCATCCTGCATTTTTCTCAATAAGGTACTACTGTGGTGATATTTTAAATTAAATAATCCTCAAAAATAATTTAGCTATATTTTCAAATCACATACGTGGTATTAGAATATTAGAACTCTGATTCTGATTCTGATATTACGTAAAATTCAAGATTCTGATACATGTTGTAACGTATCTACTTACTAACTCCCTCTTGTTCGTAGGGTAATTATGTTTAAATGATTGTTTAATTGTTTTAATTAAAATTGTATAATTCGATTATCATTATTTATTATGTTATTTATTTTATTTAAATTCCTTTTATATTTCGCATATATTAATGGTGGTTTAAATTCATCGGTCGTTTTTAATTCGATGTTCTTTAGTTGTTGAGACGAATTGGCTAAGTTGACGACTCTGCCATTGGCACCTGTTGATTTTGTGACACGTCGTAATTTTAGGTTAACAGCTTATAAGTTGACTTCTCACTGAAATTAGATTTATTTATTAGTTCAGCACTTACTTTTAGTGGAGGTCTCACTTGTTAATTGTTCCGTTAACAAGGCAGAGCTGAGGTGACAACTTAAAATTATTTAAATTATCTCAATTGCCGCTGCGAGTAGTGCCAACTGTTGGGAGTGGTTCACCTAACCTGTAATCGTCTAGTCTAATGAAATAATTTGGTTAACTCTTTTATCTGGTAAAAAATATGGTTTATTCTTCGATAATACTCATGAAATTAGGTTAAATAATAATTAGATTAATAATCGTTCATTTTTACAATAAAGATTAATTTTATAAAAATCTCTTATCTCAGGGTTTGTTATTCTGATTCTTAGTAACCAAAACACTGCATGTGGTTTTTTGGTTCAAAGGTTTATCTAAAATGTAGGTTCTTTGAGACTGCAAAATACAAAAAACTTGAAGAATTATACTACCATAATGCTTGAGTAGTAGGAGAGTGATTACATAAAAAATAAATCTTAATTACTAACATAAAAATTCAAAAGACGTCTGGCATCACCATTGTAGGTTAACCTGGTGTATCTGTATAGAAACCAGTTAAGTTTAAATTAATAATAACTATTTAACAACATACAAAATACAAGTATAATAAGGTTATAAGTCCCTTTAGTGTTCACAAAAAGTCATCTGATTCGTTGTATTGGATAAATTTTATCAGGTAAATTGATAACTCTTGTAAGCATGGTTAGCTTGTTATTAAATATTTTTAACGAGAAACAAATTAACAAATGTAATACGGTCCATAGCTTTCTTAATGTTCATTATAAATCATCTTATTTACTAATTCTGGTAAAGATACATCAGGTCAATTGGCAACTCTTAAAAGTATAATCAGCTGTCGTTAAATCTCTTTAACTTTAAATAAATCGATTGATATAATAAGGTCCAAACTCCTTTTTGTGTTCAAATCAAATCATCTTATTAATTATACTGGATAAATTTTTATCGTCTAAGTTTATAATTCCTATAAGTTTGCTTAATTGTCACTATACTCCCTTAATTCATGCAATCGCAATTTATTGTACACTTTGCAATTGTTGTTGCACTATCACTCTTTCATTGAACTTCATTAATTACAATCTTTGAAACATTTTATTAAAAAATTGGGTTATGTTGACCGATGTTTACAGTTCGATGCCCGCACTGGTTATAGGTTAATTCACGACTTTTGGCGTACGGAGCTGGCGTCTGTCTTGCTTCGCCGACAATACAATAATGAATTCAAATCTGGCTTCTGTTTCCTGACCAAATCTCGATTTAACCCTTCTGATTGGTGGAAGGTTGATGACATTCCATCGAGCGTGGCTACCCCCTTTACCAAATTATTAAGAACACTTGGGTTTCTGGGGTTGAGATTAAGAAAGTGACATAAAATATTTTGTCAAAATTGATGCAAATACATTCCAACTGATATAAAACTCTTGTTACTTTTAATTGCTGATCTAGCCTTCCCATGATATGGCAATCGTCTGGCTCATTATTTAGAGTCCTCACATGAAATACTTTCGTTCACTATTAACAGATATAGTTTTTTGAACTTACAACTAACACAATTTTTTACTGAATTTATATATTATTTAACTTAAATTACCACATGGCTATCATATCTCATTGAGATGATGCTTTCCAAGTCTTTTTGTGTACTCTTTACACAGTATTTATTTACAATTATCCATAAAATGTATAAGCTATGCCTATGCTTTTAGTAGGCCTATGACAATACAAACTAGATTTACTTATTATATCTTAATAGTGGTTTTTGACCAACTTCTATTATGTCACAATTACTCTGAGATGATCATTACAACTTCTGATCACCTCCGTTTTTGTTATTACACCTTTCTTTTGTTGATTTTAGTCATTATAATCACCCATAGTTTTGCACTATAGGGTGTTACATGAATTACCTTCATTATAAATTACCTAGTTGTTTTTAAGTCATTATTTCTTACATAAATGATCATTACAATAACTATAAAGTTTTACAATGTTCTGGTTTGCGCCAGGATATTCCCATTTGCTGTTAATTCATCAATAGTTCTTGCATCTAGTGCTACATGACAAGTATATTTAATTTATATTATTATGACTCAATTTCATGATAATAATTATTGGTTTACATCATCTTAGTTGTATTACACATCATTGATTATACTGATATCAACCTCTTTCTCTTTTATTAGTATTTCTAAAAGTTTTTAGATTGGTTATTGGGTAAATTCTATGCTGTCCATTTTCAGTATGTTAATTTACACTAATCACAATATAAATCTTCCTTTGGTAACTAATCTTGTTACTGGTATGATCCTTATAACATCTAGTTTAAGTACAGTATAATAGAATATGGTTTGATAAACTTTTTATTATTAATTCTTGTCATTATAAGTGCAAAATGCTTGTTGAGCTAGGTTATGTGTGCCCCTATTCTGGTTTACAACAATGGGTTCATTTTGGTGGTTGGTTTCTATACATTTATACGTTTTACTCAATTATTTAAATGTACTAATACTATTAATTACTATTTATTGTTTGGTACTTATTTTCCAGTCTCTTTTATATTATATTTACAACATTATTGGTGATTATCAGTTTTTCTGATATCCCTGTGTCTACATCACTACATAAATAGTAGATAAGATACAATCTTGTTGTTATCTTTTATACATTATTAAATCATACTAATACAAGGTTTAACCTCACTCTCCTGATCATTTTGATTACCATTATTTTAAATTAGAGTTATGGTCACAGTCAAGTCACCTAAAATAGTCTCTCAGTGGTTTGATGTCATTAATAGTCCTTCACTCTGTAATTCGCTTGTTTTATTTTATTTATCTCACTGTTGTACCTCTTTTGTTGTAGATTGTGGGAGATGTATTGTCTCTTCCTTTGTTTATCTTTTTATTTGAGTTCTATCATAATGTCATTCACTTCTTTTCATTTTTTATTAACTATGGTTTTTGTTTACTCACCTAATCTATTGGGTCATTGGGTTAATCACATTTAATATATTTTCTTCTTTGTTTAGTTCTCATTACTACTTTTATTCATTCTTTGTAAATTAATTCTTTAGTTATTAATTCTTCAACTGATTTTAATACTTGGTACACAATTCTTAATCCTTGGTAGGTTTTGTTTCATTTAATTGTTATGTTAGGTTGAAAATTTGGTTCAGAAGTATGGTGATGATATGTGTAATTTGCCGAAAACTCCTCTCCCTAATTTCCCGCGTTGGGTTCGTCAATTTTGTAACTAGACGATGTTCCGTCTCTTTATTTATGGTTTAAATATTATTATTATGAAATTGTCTCAGGGTTCTTTTACGGTTAATTGGGTCTTGCTCTCGGCTAATCGTGATTGTTCTATATCAAATTTTATTATTATTTTATACCGTTTAGTGACTTATTCCCCTCAATTCAACCTATTGTTGAATCCAGGATTGAATAACTCGGTACTTACTCTTTTTTCGTCGTATTAGTTGTCTGTTTATATAATTTAATTTTGTATATTATATTTACTGTTAAAGTTCTTTCACTGGACGTTCCGTTGACTCTTTGTAGATCAGCTGTCTTGAGGAGATCAGTTGTTTCTTCCTATACACTAACATACACAAACACAGATATGGTATACATAACAATTCATATATATTATTATTGTATAAGATTGTAATTATGTTGATCTGAACGGTTGTAAACAAAACAAGGAATCATTCAATTTGAATAATTCGCATTCTCAGTAAGGTACCAACCGCCTCGTTTTTCTCCTCTAAGCTGTAATTTTATTGTTACAAACAAAGTCAACTCTTTCACTGGTAAAAAACAATAATGGCAATTTATTCAAATAACACACAGTGAAATTCAATACAATAAGGAGTTTTATCCTTCTTTTTAGTTGACAATAAATACTTTTAAAGTAAACATGAACTCTAAAACAAATGATGAGCTCTAGTTGGCATGACTGCCTCTGATTAGTAATACAATGTGGTTTGACAAATTTGTAGGTTATGTCGGATTGTTCGACTTGCAAATTTAATAATGATGATAATAACAAAAGTAGTAGGTTCTTTTAAACTGCAAAATACACCTTCTTGGAATAATAGCTACGGTTAGAGTCAACATAAAAATAAAAATTCAATGATTATTAATGAAAAAGCCTAAAATATGAATCACCGTTCATAGTTAGGCACTTGCTTCATACATAGTTTAGTGCAATAGTATTTGGTTAAAAGTAGTGAATGATTTATTAATAATTAATAGTGATTGTTATAATCCATTATCATGTACTACAATCATCTATGAGATTGGATACTCCCATTTTAGGTAAATGTAATTTGTTTATTATAGCTATCGCACACCGGCGAAACTATTAATTTAATTTAATAACAAAATATTTATACTTCCATCTACTGATGGTATTAGAGTACGTATACTCTTCATTGATATCACAATGTCTATGCTTATCCTAGCTATTTACAGTATACAAATAGTTAAACTGTCATTATTCATAACGTCCAATTTCAACATTGTTTATTTGTATTTATTGGTTCCCTTCTATTAAGTATAGGGAATTGAATTGTTTATATATTTCAATTTTAATCGCTTTTAGCGTTCAATTATTTTGCTTATAGACTATCATGACATAATATTCGTAATTAATAATACTTGCGTCTCTCGTCGGTTGAAGATTTACACTTTATTAATTATTAACACTTTTTTAATTAATTAAAATTGATTAATTAATTATTTGAACTTTATCACAAACACTGCACACACTCCTATGCGCATAAACTCCGATTAAATTACACTTGTAAATATACTGCACTGATTCTACTGATAGATAACTTATGTCTCAATTTGAGGTTAACATGGTTGATGCTGTTTTGCTGTCAAACGCACGTTTTTCTGAGGCTTTGACTAGCGTGCATTCCGCTTCGCTGTTGTTGTAAGACTGTTTCCGGCTCATGGGCTGGAATGATGAATTTCGGATTTTTTATGTGTTCTGATTGGTCAGTTTTTGCCAATTCGTTTATTTACGGTAGACTTCGTCAAAATAGACGCTATCCTAAGCGTCAGACTTTGGGGTCAAGATTATGAAAAATTGGTTTACATGACTATGCAGAAGGGCTAAGCACAATGCAATTATTTTTAAAAGTCTAATATCTTTCTTATAATTGCACTGAGAATGTTGTGCTTACTCTCATTGTTCGTGTTTTTGAAAGACGATTAATTTGAGTCCCCTTATCATATATTTCTGATAAGGGTTATCAGACTTAGCACTTAGCATTTATGCTTGGTGTCCATTAAACCATTAGTTATTAACAATTCATGGTTTTTATGTTATTTTTTATAGTAATGTCTCACTCTTAATCTACTGTACAAATTTCTCTTAAAACTATGTCCTATTATTAATACTATGTCCTTTTTCATAGCTTCACTCTTAAACTTATGGTCATACATTTTTGGTTTGCTCATTATTCAGTAATAAGAGTATTTGATTAACTTTTAACAAGTTGTAATGAAACATTGATGGGTTAAGTCACTACTGACAGTGTTCTTTTTCTCTAACTTGTTTGTTTAATGCCTTAATTATCACATATGAATCAGGCCTGCTATGCCTATATGGCTTTACTTGGTAGTATTGTCATACATTTTGGTTTTTCTTATATCCTATTAATAACAACATTTAATTAAGTTCTAACATAGTATATTTATACATTGATGGGTTAAGTCACTACTGACAGTGTTCTCTTTCCCTACATTATTAGTTTAGTGCTTGTATTATCACTCATGAATTGGGCTTGTTATGTCCATATGGCGTTACTTGATAGTATGCTTAATATCATAGACATTTTAGATGTATTGTTCTCTGATTGATAACTGAAATATTTACTAGGACCTTATAGTTATTGTGATGCAGTTCACTTTGCATTTTACTCTGTTATTAGCAAGGTTTGGCTGCAGTAAACTTTATTTACAGCTAGTTGTCATAATGGTTGAGTTATAATTACATTTATATAAACTATTTAAATGGTTATTTTGGTTACAATTGCTCATAGGAATAGTATTCTGTCCGACACCAAATCATTAATTGGGTTACTTGCTTTGTACAATGTGTTTATTACATAATTTTGGTTGCATAGTGTCATTTTGCCATTACAAGCATTTGGTCATACTTGTATTACTTAAATATAGTTTTTATATACTATTATACTATTAGCTATCGTGTACAAAACATTCCTTATATGCTCTATTTACTTCCTAGCTCATTACATTTTGGTCTAACATTGTTTTGGTTCTTTTTTTATCAAGTTTTATTGAAAACTGGATGCCCAGATTAGGTTATGTCATAGGTTCAGTAAACATTGAAAAGTTGTTTATGGCTGTATATTTCTATCTTAAACTATTCGACTGGTTTCCATTTCATGTTTGTACATTGGTTATTGGTTATCAATAGTTCATATTTAGTTTACTACTGTATTATCTTATTTGTTGTTAATTAGTGGGTTTGTATGTACATCATTCCCACTGTACAATTGGTCATTCACTATTTTGGTTGCATATTCCTCTGTTTATTCTATAACTACACATCATTTAGCTATCATAAACTCATCTTGTCCTTATTCAGTTTGCTTGTGGCTCTTTATTTACAATATTTAATACTTACTTACAATAATGTGTTTCACATAAACAATAAATGTGTTCATTAAATGAGTTGTTGTCAATGTTGACTTTGTCATACAGCTTAGGGATTCATATCATATAATTAACTAACAATTCTTCCTTCTTCTTAATACAAATATTCTTTCAAGGTTTATGTTAGTTTGTTTTACTTCAATTTTCTTCCCTTATTCTTCTGGTGTTTGCTCTGGTGATCTTCCTTCTTCTTTCTTCTTTCTTCACTGATCTCCTCCTCACTATTGTTCATTTTATACATGATGTGGTTTTCACTTGTCTTCTTCACACTGGTTCTTCCTTCTTCTTTCTTGAAGTTGTCCTTGTTGTGTTCTTCTTCCTGACTCTTCTTTCTTCTTTTGTTGTCTTGTCCTCCTCACTGATTTTCCTTTCTTCTTTTGGTTGTGTTGTGTCCTTCTCACTGATCTATTGGGTATAGTATGTCGGTCGTCTCGTCTTGATTCTTCTTTTCTTCTTTCTTGGTGCATTTACTAGTGAATTCCTTTCAATGATGCTTCACTTATTCTAACTTATGGTACTTTTCTTTAGTATTCTTGGTGGTAATCTAGACCTTTTAATGTATTTTTTCTAGTGGTGGTCATCAAATTAAATTTCAGTACTTAGGTGGATGTGGTAACATATGTACTGTTACATATTGCCTCCTTATTAGAATTGATCATTTCTGATATCTTCGTTTTATGATTGAAGAAATTATCAATTTTTTATTTCACTCTTAAGTCACATATAATGTTTTCATATCTTGTATTTACTCTTACACTTGTCTTCAGTTCACTATATTCTCTGCATCTCCTTCTTCTTCATACTCTTGGAATCTGGTTTAATTATATTCTTGGCTTGTCATGTTTTTTCCCTCAAATATTTAATTTCCCTAACATTTTTTCCCTAACTTGGTAGCTGGAATCGATTCGGGTGGGCTCTCTGGCTTACCTAACTCCGTCGTCCATAACTACATTCTTTCTGAGATCAGGGGTACCTCATCCCTGCCCAGTTAAATGATTGCTGGAATTTTTCTACAGTCAATTCATCAAATAATAATACTCATAAACAGTCTCTTTCGACTAATAATAATAAACACTCTTGGGGTTATTCATTTTCATGCCTTTTATATTTTATTATACACTCTCTTCTGGATTCCTTCTTCACTTCTGCAGATCTTCATTAGTTAATGTTGTTGACAAATAGCACTTGTAAATAATCTTCATTTTTTCCTCCTCTCCATATCGTGACAAAATTGTTCTTCACATTGATTGGTTCTTTCTTCTTTTTTCTTGGTCAATTCTCTTTTTCACTATCTTTTCTACATAATATTCTCATTAATGGTCTCCTTTTCTTCTCTAGCAAATGTCATAATTTTTTAACATTTTATTTTGAATAGTACTCAATTTTTTCTTAAAGTGATAATAACACTGTTTAAAATATCTTGAGTGTGTTCACTAGTTGCTTGCTTTCGTTATGGTTTAGTCATCAGATATTAGTCTTCTTTTTCCTCGTGTCATATATAACATTCATTTGACAAACATATTTCATTCAATATTTAATACAATATTTGATTAATAAAATTTCTTCTTTTATATACAATATTCACTTAATAAACATTTTTCTTTTCTTCCTTCCATAAGAATAGCCTCTTCTTCTGTTGGTGAGTTATTGGGTATACAATATTTGATCGCTATGGTATAAATTGATAACATAATAACGATACATTAATGGTTAGTATCTGATTTTATAGATACTCTTGGGGTCACAATAATCATTTAATACATATTTTTCTTTTCCTCTTTCCATAATAATGTCCTTCTCTTGTTTTACACTCTTTGGTCTTCTTCTTCTCTACTCCTTCAAGTGATGGTGTCCTTCACTTATTCTGGATGATTATATTTTTTCGTTTTTATAGTGTATACTATATTTGATAGTTATAATATAAAGTGATAACATAATAATGATACCTTCATATTTGATTTTATAGATACTCTTGGTGTTACAATATTCATTTAATAGACATATTTCTTTCCTTTTCTTTCCATGATAATATCCTTCTCTTGTTTTACACTCTTTGGTCTTCTTCTTCTCTACTCCTTCAAGTGATGGTCTTCTTCACTTATTCTGGACGATTATAATTTTTGGTTCATTGGGTATACAATATTTGATAATTATGATATAAAGTGATAACATAATAACGATACATTTTGTTCATTTAATAAATATTTTTCTTTTCCTTTTCCTTCCATAATAATGTCCTTCTCTTGTTTTTACTCTCTTTGGTCTTCTTCTTCTCTACTCCTTCAAGTGATGATGGTTTTCACTTATTCTGGATGGTTATATTTTTTTTTGTTCATTGGGCATACAATATTCGATAACGATGATGCAATGCGGTAACGTAATAATGATATATTTTGTTCACTTAATAAATATTTTTCTTTTCCTTTTCTTTCCATGATTATGTCCTCCTTTTGTTTTACACTCTTTGGTCTTCTTCTTCTCTACTCCTTCAAGTGATGATGGTTTTCACTTATTCTGGATGATTATATTTCTTCATTTTTATAGTGTATACAATATCTGATAGTTATAATATAAAGTGATAACATAATAATGATACATTAATGGTTAGTATCTGATTTTATGGATACTCTGGGTGTTACAATAATCATTTAATATATATTTTTCTTTTCCTTTTCTTTCCATAATTATGTCCTTCTCTTGTTTTTATTCTCTTTGGTCTTCTTCTTCTCTACTCCTTTAAGTGATGATCTTCTTCACTTATTCTGGATGATTATATTTTTTTCAGTTTTTATAGTGTATACAATATTTGATAATTATGATATAAAGTGATAACTCTTGTTTATGCCTTGGTCCATTTCCAAAATTTCCGTCCCTTTTTTCAATGTGTTTGTATTCTGGTTACCCATGGTCAATCATTTTAGGTGTGCTTGTCCTTCCACTTTGTTGTTGTCAAGGTTTCCTTTAATTTGAGGTTTGTAGTTATGGTTGTATCCAACCCCTTCTCAGTTAATTCTTGGTCAGTTGGTTGGCGTTGCAATTTTTCTTTGGCAGCCTTTCGAATGGTATAACATGTTGAGTCAATTGTTCCATCATTTGGTTTGCTTCTCACAGGTGTTCCGGTCATCTCCATTATCGACGACGTCCTTGATCTGTTGGGGAGTACCTTTTTTCTGGGTATGTTTACTTTGACTATCCTCTTGATAAAATTTCTTTTTCTTATTACATGGTGATCCACGTCGATTGCCTTCATGGTGTTCTTGTCACATTTCTCCCTATTGTTTATTATTCCCTTATCAATGATTGGGTGATTATTAGAGTTAATTAAACAATTCCTCTCCTTTCTTAATTCTCTGATTGCCTTAGCGTACTTCTCGAAGACCTGGTTCATCTGTTCCTCGTAATTTTCTTCTTCCTTTTGCTGTGGTATTTTATCATCTATCGGGTCTAATTCCTTCTGGGTGTCCTCAGTCTTCTCCTTAGTATTGTCGACTCTATTATTTAAGATTGCCTTCCAGGGTTCTTCGTTCCTATCTGATAATTCTTCTGCTTTCTCAATTCTTTGGGTCTTCTTTACATCTCTAGTGTTGCCTTCGGTGTGTTGACTACTTTCTTGGTTTCTGTTATTCTTATTTTCAGATGATGACGCCTCAGTGTCTTGTTCCTTCTCTGCTGGTTTATCATCATTTTCAGTTCGCGAATTTGATTGTTCCCTGATTTCATCATTTGGAGTTTCTTCTGTTGTTGGTTTGTCATCGTTTTTCATTTCGTCCCTCCATAGTTGAATTATTTCTTCTCTCCATAATCTAATATCATTTATCATTTCTTCCCTTGCCTCCTCATAGCTATTCCTCATAGTCTGGGGAAATGGTTCCGTCATACATTTCACCATCATTTCCTGGAAATCCGTCCTCTCTGTTGGTTTGGTTCCCCCGGTTTGGTCTTCCACGGTGTCACCTGCGGTAGTCCTTCCTTCAGGCGTTTTCGCGTCCTTAGTTTCGCTCAATTTTTTATTTACTGGCTCTGGTTCCTTGTTTGCCTGTTCTAAGGTTGCCGTTGGTTTATTGTTGTTCATTGGTTCTTGGACTGTTTTATCGTTTATTCCCCTTGTATCATTTATTTTTTCTTGTAGTGGCTCTGTGGAATCTTTCTTTCCGTAGTCGTTCTCTCTATTCTTCATTAAATCTTCGTTTATCTGTCTCTTCTCGTTTTTCAATTTCTTAGCATTTTTCAATTCTTCTTCGAAAGCTTCTCTTCGTTTACGCTCGTCTTCCTGTCTTTGGTTGAGGTAATTCATTTCTTCTTTTTCTCGTCGTGCCGCTTGGCTCTCGAATAACTCTGCATTCCGGTTCATTCTTTCCTGTCGGGTTTCCATTCTGCGGATTCTTGTGAAACCTTCTTCGATCTTGCGCCTTAATTGGTCTGATTCCTCTCTTATCTGTCTTCTTTCCTCTTCCATTTGTCGACGTATTTTTTCATCGTCTATGTTTATTTCTTCATATATTTCTGTCGCGCGCTTCTTAAAAGTTGCTCTCCGTTGCATTTTTAGTTCGGTGTATTGCAGCTGCCTCGCAAATTAGGTTGATAATTATTTAGTAAATTAGGTCGGATATTTTTCGCCTAATTTTGCCCGAACGTTGTGCGCCAATTTGTAATTTGCCGAAAACTCCTCTCCCTAATTTCCCGCGTTGGGTTCGTCAATTTTGTAACTAGACGATGTTCCGTCTCTTTATTTATGGTTTAAATATTATTATTATGAAATTGTCTCAGGGTTCTTTTACGGTTAATTGGGTCTTGCTCTCGGCTAATCGTGATTGTTCTATATCAAATTTTATTATTATTTTATACCGTTTAGTGACTTATTCCCCTCAATTCAACCTATTGTTGAATCCAGGATTGAATAACTCGGTACTTACTCTTTTTTCGTCGTATTAGTTGTCTGTTTATATAATTTAATTTTGTATATTATATTTACTGTTAAAGTTCTTTCACTGGACGTTCCGTTGACTCTTTGTAGATCAGCTGTCTTGAGGAGATCAGTTGTTTCTTCCTATACACTAACATACACAAACACAGATATGGTATACATAACAATTCATATATATTATTATTGTATAAGATTGTAATTATGTTGATCTGAACGGTTGTAAACAAAACAAGGAATCATTCAATTTGAATAATTCGCATTCTCAGTAAGGTACCAACCGCCTCGTTTTTCTCCTCTAAGCTGTAATTTTATTGTTACAAACAAAGTCAACTCTTTCACTGGTAAAAAACAATAATGGCAATTTATTCAAATAACACACAGTGAAATTCAATACAATAAGGAGTTTTATCCTTCTTTTTAGTTGACAATAAATACTTTTAAAGTAAACATGAACTCTAAAACAAATGATGAGCTCTAGTTGGCATGACTGCCTCTGATTAGTAATACAATGTGGTTTGACAAATTTGTAGGTTATGTCGGATTGTTCGACTTGCAAATTTAATAATGATGATAATAACAAAAGTAGTAGGTTCTTTTAAACTGCAAAATACACCTTCTTGGAATAATAGCTACGGTTAGAGTCAACATAAAAATAAAAATTCAATGATTATTAATGAAAAAGCCTAAAATATGAATCACCGTTCATAGTTAGGCACTTGCTTCATACATAGTTTAGTGCAATAGTATTTGGTTAAAAGTAGTGAATGATTTATTAATAATTAATAGTGATTGTTATAATCCATTATCATGTACTACAATCATCTATGAAATTGGATACTCCCATTTTAGGTAAATGTAATTTGTTTATTATAGCTATCGCACACCGGCGAAACTATTAATTTAATTTAATAACAAAATATTTATACTTCCATCTACTGATGGTATTAGAGTACGTATACTCTTCATTGATATCACAATGTCTATGCTTATCCTAGCTATTTACAGTATACAAATAGTTAAACTGTCATTATTCATAACGTCCAATTTCAACATTGTTTATTTGTATTTATTGGTTCCCTTCTATTAAGTATAGGGAATTGAATTGTTTATATATTTCAATTTTAATCGCTTTTAGCGTTCAATTATTTTGCTTATAGACTATCATGACATAATATTCGTAATTAATAATACTTGCGTCTCTCGTCGGTTGAAGATTTACACTTTATTAATTATTAACACTTTTTTAATTAATTAAAATTGATTAATTAATTATTTGAACTTTATCACAAACACTGCACACACTCCTATGCGCATAAACTCCGATTAAATTACACTTGTAAATATACTGCACTGATTCTACTGATAGATAACTTATGTCTCAATTTGAGGTTAACATGGTTGATGCTGTTTTGCTGTCAAACGCACGTTTTTCTGAGGCTTTGACTAGCGTGCATTCCGCTTCGCTGTTGTTGTAAGACTGTTTCCGGCTCATGGGCTGGAATGATGAATTTCGGATTTTTTATGTGTTCTGATTGGTCAGTTTTTGCCAATTCGTTTATTTACGGTAGACTTCGTCAAAATAGACGCTATCCTAAGCGTCAGACTTTGGGGTCAAGATTATGAAAAATTGGTTTACATGACTATGCAGAAGGGCTAAGCACAATGCAATTATTTTTAAAAGTCTAATATCTTTCTTATAATTGCACTGAGAATGTTGTGCTTACTCTCATTGTTCGTGTTTTTGAAAGACGATTAATTTGAGTCCCCTTATCATATATTTCTGATAAGGGTTATCAGACTTAGCACTTAGCATTTATGCTTGGTGTCCATTAAACCATTAGTTATTAACAATTCATGGTTTTTATGTTATTTTTTATAGTAATGTCTCACTCTTAATCTACTGTACAAATTTCTCTTAAAACTATGTCCTATTATTAATACTATGTCCTTTTTCATAGCTTCACTCTTAAACTTATGGTCATACATTTTTGGTTTGCTCATTATTCAGTAATAAGAGTATTTGATTAACTTTTAACAAGTTGTAATGAAACATTGATGGGTTAAGTCACTACTGACAGTGTTCTTTTTCTCTAACTTGTTTGTTTAATGCCTTAATTATCACATATGAATCAGGCCTGCTATGCCTATATGGCTTTACTTGGTAGTATTGTCATACATTTTGGTTTTTCTTATATCCTATTAATAACAACATTTAATTAAGTTCTAACATAGTATATTTATACATTGATGGGTTAAGTCACTACTGACAGTGTTCTCTTTCCCTACATTATTAGTTTAGTGCTTGTATTATCACTCATGAATTGGGCTTGTTATGTCCATATGGCGTTACTTGATAGTATGCTTAATATCATAGACATTTTAGATGTATTGTTCTCTGATTGATAACTGAAATATTTACTAGGACCTTATAGTTATTGTGATGCAGTTCACTTTGCATTTTACTCTGTTATTAGCAAGGTTTGGCTGCAGTAAACTTTATTTACAGCTAGTTGTCATAATGGTTGAGTTATAATTACATTTATATAAACTATTTAAATGGTTATTTTGGTTACAATTGCTCATAGGAATAGTATTCTGTCCGACACCAAATCATTAATTGGGTTACTTGCTTTGTACAATGTGTTTATTACATAATTTTGGTTGCATAGTGTCATTTTGCCATTACAAGCATTTGGTCATACTTGTATTACTTAAATATAGTTTTTATATACTATTATACTATTAGCTATCGTGTACAAAACATTCCTTATATGCTCTATTTACTTCCTAGCTCATTACATTTTGGTCTAACATTGTTTTGGTTCTTTTTTTATCAAGTTTTATTGAAAACTGGATGCCCAGATTAGGTTATGTCATAGGTTCAGTAAACATTGAAAAGTTGTTTATGGCTGTATATTTCTATCTTAAACTATTCGACTGGTTTCCATTTCATGTTTGTACATTGGTTATTGGTTATCAATAGTTCATATTTAGTTTACTACTGTATTATCTTATTTGTTGTTAATTAGTGGGTTTGTATGTACATCATTCCCACTGTACAATTGGTCATTCACTATTTTGGTTGCATATTCCTCTGTTTATTCTATAACTACACATCATTTAGCTATCATAAACTCATCTTGTCCTTATTCAGTTTGCTTGTGGCTCTTTATTTACAATATTTAATACTTACTTACAATAATGTGTTTCACATAAACAATAAATGTGTTCATTAAATGAGTTGTTGTCAATGTTGACTTTGTCATACAGCTTAGGGATTCATATCATATAATTAACTAACAATTCTTCCTTCTTCTTAATACAAATATTCTTTCAAGGTTTATGTTAGTTTGTTTTACTTCAATTTTCTTCCCTTATTCTTCTGGTGTTTGCTCTGGTGATCTTCCTTCTTCTTTCTTCTTTCTTCACTGATCTCCTCCTCACTATTGTTCATTTTATACATGATGTGGTTTTCACTTGTCTTCTTCACACTGGTTCTTCCTTCTTCTTTCTTGAAGTTGTCCTTGTTGTGTTCTTCTTCCTGACTCTTCTTTCTTCTTTTGTTGTCTTGTCCTCCTCACTGATTTTCCTTTCTTCTTTTGGTTGTGTTGTGTCCTTCTCACTGATCTATTGGGTATAGTATGTCGGTCGTCTCGTCTTGATTCTTCTTTTCTTCTTTCTTGGTGCATTTACTAGTGAATTCCTTTCAATGATGCTTCACTTATTCTAACTTATGGTACTTTTCTTTAGTATTCTTGGTGGTAATCTAGACCTTTTAATGTATTTTTTCTAGTGGTGGTCATCAAATTAAATTTCAGTACTTAGGTGGATGTGGTAACATATGTACTGTTACATATTGCCTCCTTATTAGAATTGATCATTTCTGATATCTTCGTTTTATGATTGAAGAAATTATCAATTTTTTATTTCACTCTTAAGTCACATATAATGTTTTCATATCTTGTATTTACTCTTACACTTGTCTTCAGTTCACTATATTCTCTGCATCTCCTTCTTCTTCATACTCTTGGAATCTGGTTTAATTATATTCTTGGCTTGTCATGTTTTTTCCCTCAAATATTTAATTTCCCTAACATTTTTTCCCTAACTTGGTAGCTGGAATCGATTCGGGTGGGCTCTCTGGCTTACCTAACTCCGTCGTCCATAACTACATTCTTTCTGAGATCAGGGGTACCTCATCCCTGCCCAGTTAAATGATTGCTGGAATTTTTCTACAGTCAATTCATCAAATAATAATACTCATAAACAGTCTCTTTCGACTAATAATAATAAACACTCTTGGGGTTATTCATTTTCATGCCTTTTATATTTTATTATACACTCTCTTCTGGATTCCTTCTTCACTTCTGCAGATCTTCATTAGTTAATGTTGTTGACAAATAGCACTTGTAAATAATCTTCATTTTTTCCTCCTCTCCATATCGTGACAAAATTGTTCTTCACATTGATTGGTTCTTTCTTCTTTTTTCTTGGTCAATTCTCTTTTTCACTATCTTTTCTACATAATATTCTCATTAATTAACGTTACAATGTTTTCAATTATTGTGCATAATATACTGTTATGCCATTACAGAACATTCTACATGTCCCACCAGAGCCCAGCTGTACTGTTTGTGTGTGCAAACATATTGCTGTTACTTTGAGATGAAAGACAATTACGTGACACTTAACATCATCAAAAATCGAGGCTCTTCCAGACTTCACCAGTCACGCACTGTGTTCACGGCCGCAATCAATTACGCTCTAGTGTTTTCGAGTGACGCATATTATAAACACTTGTGCTATCTATTTAAACAACAACAGCTGCCACTTAGAAGTCAGTTTAAGTGGTGATTTATTCAAGTGAGGTTTGAAGTACTGGCGAAGTGTTATTGCTCTATAATTGTGCGGGAATCTATTAGTTGACATTATTATTGCGTGTGGACAGTTTTTACTTGAATTGTTGTGAGAGACTGTCTTGTTGATTACAAATTATTAATTGTGATAATTAAAGCTCGTTATTAGTGATTTAATTGGTATTTTGTTTTCCACTGCACAATACGACGATCAAAGAGACCGTTGTAACAGTACACTGCATTTTTTGTGATACAAAGTATTAGAATTACTGGATATAATGTCAAAAACAGGTCAAGATGCATTAAAAACCTGATTTTTCTAAAAATTCTCATATACACTATTAGAATGAAGGTATCAATATACTATTTTTAATTCTGAAATTAATAAGGTTAGAAGAGATTATGCCTGTTTTCATTGTTTAATGTAGTAGAACTCACTGCAAGTTCAACTGCACTACCTGATCAATGCTGTTTACCAGTCAAGGGTCTATGCTGTTGACACAATTTGCTAGGATTATTATACAAGTTGATTATAAACTGTATTTGTGATTAATTAAAGCTGGTGATTAATGGTTCACTGGCGTCTTGTATTTTGTTTTCCACTGTTCCATACGACGAGCAGAGAGACCATTGTAACAATGTAAAAAGTGAAAAATTGTATTTGACAGTTATTTTCTATATTTAATAATTAGATTTTATACCAGACTTGTTCCCAGCATATTTAGACCTTTAAGATATCATAGAAGGCTATTCTATTGTATGTCTCTTACAAAAGTGCAAACTCAGTAAATCAATTGCCAGACATCTGTGTCTCCAATTAATCTAGATAATCTACATCTTACTGTACTACTTATAAAATTTATTGTAAATTTATTACAAGGCACCTGCAATTCTGCTTGTGAAACGTCTATCTCCCCTCTGTAAACGAATTCTATTATAAATTTAAGATCGTTGAAACAGATATCCTGTGGCATGATGATGGTCGGATGCCGGCACGGGTTGTCCAATAGTAGTTTCTGGAAGTAAGACGAACATGCGGACAGAACAACCTGCAAACAAAACACTTTATAAGTAAACGATATGTACAACCAGAATCTATCAATCTGAATTAATGTTGGTGTATACAAAATCTAAACTGTGTATATTAGTTTTTACCTAATTACACTTTTTCCGGCAATAATATTTTAATTATATAAACACACAACTTGAACCACGTGACATGAAAAACGTGACTTAGGCCTTTACTACATTATGCAACTGATTGCAAAAGAAGTTGTGGGGCATTGGTTTAAATGTAGCGTATTACACTTACTGCAATCGGTTGCACAGCTTGCAATTGATTGCAAAACAGTTCCAAGCCTTGGAACTGCTTGTGCAATTTCCAGTTTCACACACTTGTGGGGCATTGATTCGAATGTAGCCTATTACACTATGCAACCGATTGCATGCAACTCTGCTGCACGTGCATTCTGTAGACAACGAAGAAGTTCCATGACATGGAACCGACGACACAACATATATAATTTTTTACTAACCGTGAATATCTCAAAAACAAAAAGGGGATTTTTATTGAAACAAAAAACAAAATAAAATTTATAATATTTTCTAAATTTCACTCGCTAACACTGTATCTCTTATAGAACGAAAGTTTATCCCATGCCAAACATTTCAAGATGCGGGACTGTTTTAAACCTCTGTTCTTGAAAATTATTAAAGTTATTGGTTTAAATTTATGTCTAAAACCATCCTCAAACTTCAAGGAACACCGGGGGGGGGGGGGGTTAAAGACATTTTTTATCGGATCAGTAGTTTCTGAGGTTAGCACAGAGAACATTACAAACAAATTTTACCTCTTTATAATAGTAGTATAGACGACAGGCTTACTCAGGAACTCAATTGCAGAGCAGTTGCAGCTTGTTTTTACTACCGTGCGACTAATTTTATGTAGGCTTGAAATCAGTTGCTAATGTAGAGTAATTGAGGCCTAAGAAATCAACTCATAAAGATAATGGATAATAAAGCAACAATTATATAATACAGTTGTAGGAGCCCCATCTGATGCTTGAGTAAGATAATATGGCAATATGCATATGGTTTCTCTTTACCTCTCCTCTTTGTCTATGTACAAGATGAAAAACTTGTACAGGAAACCCTCTACTTTCGGACATTCAAAACTGATATCTTTTATTCAAGTTTCGTACAGAAGTGCGAAGAAGTCAATAAGTGTTAAGACAAGTGCACATATTTGTTATTATTCCTGCTACTATGGTTTTTATAATTAAAGTTAGTCTATTAATATACAGAATTCGAAGTGTTAAAGTAGTTAATTTGTTTTACTTAATAAGACTGTTTACATAATAATAAGTGCTGTAGGCTGTTTCACAAACACTGCTTGTAAACTTTACTAATGTATGAAAATGATTACTTTAGCAGGTTAATGTACCTACTATATATTTTTTGCAGTAAGTGTGATGATGTAAATTTAAGCGAGAATAATATGCAACTTCATTACAGTACAGTGTATTACAGTTCGTAGAACCGATCCTACTGACTCACGTGCACAGAACTCAACTTTCGGAGAATTCGATTTCTGAATGCGTTTTCAAGAACAATTTATGTTCAAAAGTCAATGACATATAGTTACACATTGGAATTTTCATGCATTACTATATAATTTCAAAAATAATTATACAGGTGGGACCCATACGAGGAAAACGATAAAAAAAGTGCCTGCAAAAAAACAATATAATATGGGACGTCAGAGTTCAATATGAGAGGGATAAAGGACAACCAAGCGAGGGGCTGAATGGTATGATAACAATATAAACAGAGAGTGGAGGAAAGATACAGGAAGAATCAAAAATGGAAAGAAATAAATGGGAAAACTCTGTACACACTTAAAGAGAAAGCAGTATTTTCAGCACTGAAAACAACTGATGTCCAACAGGTAACATTTATTCTTTTTTTTTTAATCTAAGAACTGTAATTTGTGATTGTAAATAATTTGTTTTTGCACATTTGTCTGTTTTTGTTTGTATTTGTAAGTACAGTAAACTCAAGACTACCTGGCCTAGTGCGGTAGTTGGCAAACTGGATAACAAAAAAGCCAGACAAACCGGAGGTTGTCGGAGAATCATATCAGCATCCGATATTTTTGTTTTCAATATTCAGTAAGAATTTGAATTGAATCTAACTGACGAACTTTTGCCATCACATAAAAAATATAAATGCGACGTTTTGGTTACCTATACAATTGGCAGCCATCTTTAATCTAACTATAAACTAATACATGTAAAGAAAACATGCCTTTACTACAATAGTTTCTTTACATGTATTAGATTATAGTTAGCCTGAAGATGGCTGCCAATTGTATAGGTAACTAAAATGTCGTATTTATATTTTTCCGTGATTGTAAAAGTCTGTCATTAGATTAAAATTCAAATGTCTACAAGCCATCACAGCCATCTTTTAAATAAGTTTTCTTAACAACGTATTAGAACTTATACATCACCTAGAATGTACATTTCACATCATAAAGATAATCCAGATCTAATATTCTGCAGCATCCAAATCTAACACTAAATTTCTTTATTAAAATTCCATAATCAAATTCACAGCAATAACAGTGTTCAAGAAAAAAATATTCTGTTGATACAGAATGCATTTCTGTGAAACACACATCGAATTATATAAAATTTTTAAATTTTATAAGAAAATAATTACTTCTGTAATTAAATTATACACATTATACTGTACTAACAATTATAATCTTATGGTTCCAAGCTAAACCAAAATAAGATAAACTCATGATTTTATTTATGTGGATGTACACATAAATTTTAGCATGACATTCCACTCTCTGCTAGGTAAAAGCAACAACAAGGACTTTCTCCTTTCTTTCATACTTGTATTCTGTGTGTGTGTGTGTGTGTGTGTGTGTGTGTGTGTGTGTGTGTGTGTGTGTGTGTGTGTGTGTGTGTGCACGCGTGCATGTGTTATTTTTAAAGTATGCAAATATAAGACAAACTATTGAAAATATTCACAATTATTTTTAAAGATTTATAAAGAAAACTTTACAACTATTATTCGCTCATTAGATTGCCTGTTACTAAATTTTCATGAATACCGTCTTGCCCCAATTTACAAAAAATTTTGTCTTGAATCTACTATAAATTCATATTAATTATATACCAGAACGCTAATAACAAAAATTAGTGATAAAATTATAAAAAAGTGTACAACAATGCTCAATTATCCTCAAGCAGATTATCTGCTCTGCAGTTTAACCACAAAAGCATTGCTGCTGAGGAGTGTATATTTCTTGATATATTGTTGCTTAATTAATCACATTCAGCGTTATTAAAGTGTAACACGAAAATGAAATCAAAGTTCATTTTTTTCCAGACCCATATGACTCCAGACTCACTAAGACATTTCCAATAAAAACTGTTCTGTTACTGGATAATACTCTTGTTACTCTAACAAAAAATTTTCTGTCCAATGACAGTAAATATTTTTATGAAATGTTCATCCCCAAATACAACTGTATTAGTCCAACCAATGGATCATACTGAATAATTGAGTAATGAATAAAATTAAACTTGTTTTCTAAATTATTTCTTTTTATGTGTAGAACTTAAACAATATTGTAACACATACAAATTTGTGTCAGTGAAAAATACTGTTTTTATCTCCATATGTGGTAAGTTCCAGAACTCCACCACCATCTCAATTCATTATGTACTCCAGGAGGCTTGTGTACTCCACAGTTCCCTCAAAAATTTTAATCCATTTACACTCTGCATATGTCAAGTTCCGATTACCTTTCTCCCCCTTCCTTATAACCCTCATAAGTGTTATACCCAACTAGATTCATTAAGTGTCTCTTTTCTTCATTTTACCTGCCTAACTTATTACTTCCATCAACCTACAAATCCACATCATCTTCATTCCTTTTCTTCTCATGCATATCTATAACCTGTGTAAAATACTCCATATAAAACAAGAAGTTGGTTGCTAGCAGTTTTGTGGGAACTTGTGTTAACAGGACGCCACTTTTACTTTGCGATGCTTTTTGAAGCCATGGAGGATCCTGACAAATCAACAGAACTCCCAGACGAGAGTCATAATCCAAAATAACATAACAGAGCCTTTTGACACTACACAGGGACTCTGGCAAGGTGTTCAAATCATGCATCCATTCTATTTAACATGGCCCTGAACAAAATCATAGACGTGCAAGAGAATACATGTAACAAAGAACAATAGGTAGTCGCTTGCGTAGATGAATGGAAGATCAAAGCAAATAGTCAGGGAAACATGCAAAAAAAAAATAAAGGATAAAAACAGCAAATGAAAAAGGCTGCAAGTATCAAATTGAGAATAAATGTAGGAAAACAAAATTGATAAACAGGGAGGATATTAGATTAGAACTGGTATATAGAGGTTGTCCACAACTTCAATTAACTGGGCAGCAAAGTAAATGTGATAATCCTGGGGATAAGAAACAGAATTCCAAATGGTAGCAAGGAGTTATCTCAAATTTCCCATACGGTCCAACCTGGATCAACAAAACTCTAAATTTGTGATACATAGGTCAATAACATGACCTACTGTCACATATACATAAAAATGTTTAGCCCAGTACGGATAATGATGGATGGCAGATCAGGTACAATCACGGGTTGCTGCAACTTACAAGAGTTTACAGCCTAATTGACTAACATCAAAATAACCAAGAAAATAACCAAGAGAAATGCTGGGTACAGATGAAGGAGAAGACCAAGAATCCTCTAACCAAAGTTTGCCGAGATGTTACAACTTCTATGGGTGAGGAACATGTAAGCGACCACAACAGAGGAAAACATTAAAGTAGGTCAAGGCTCAGATCGGACTGTAATATCTCAGGAAAGGAAGAACTTTTATTTCATATGGTTTTGAACCACCATGTAATAAAAGAAATTAAGTCATATTAACTTCCTGCCACTTTTATTTTATATAAATGTTTGTATTTATTTGAAAACATTAAGTTTCTAAATTACCTTGTGGTAAGTACAACTATCTCAGCATAATATATGAGGATGGTAAAGACACGAGGGACACCAAGAGGAGAATACGGCAGGGAAGAATTTTAGTTAAACGACTGAATGGAATATGGTATAGCAAGAACATATCGAAATGTATAAAATTACAGTCATATGATACTACAGTACAGAGTATAACAATTTATGGTCCAGACAGTACAGAGTATAACAATTTATGGTCCAGAGTTAACTGGACAGGAGGGGACTAAAAGCTTTAGTGATGGACGCCCAGAGGAGATCAGTTATAAAATCATGACTGATCAGATTTTGAAATGACAACATCAGAAACGTTATAGGGACTAAAGAAACCAGAACACTTGGGCACACATTCAGCGAATATCGGATGTTAGACTTCCGAAATTAGTTTGGAAATGGAGGCCGTCCAGAAGGAGGAGACAACGATGACCGAGCAGAACTTGGGATAACATCAGAAGGGCCATGAGGGAGACAAGAATCTCAATCAAGTTTGGAGGTCAGAAAGCAACGAACGTTTTAAAGCTAACATAAAAAAAAATTAAATTTACCATCAGATTCCCAGTCAAATTGACCACTAACCTACAATCACAAAAGACGACCTAACAAGTCGCAGAAATAAACACATGGACTCAATTTTAACAGAAAAAGGAACTATTTATTACTTTCCTTGTTGTAGCAACATTTTGGAAGATTCGTTACTTACGAATACATAATTAGGTATGTCCCTAATTTTCAACAATGCAGTAATAAAAGTAAACAATCCATACACTACTTATAAAGAAAGTATGAATATAAAAATAAACATGAAGAAGAAAACTGGACTGGTAAACTGTTAAGAAATCTATAAACAGACGTTCACCCTATCTTACCTGTATTTCTGGTAAGCACCCATATTATCTACCTGTAAAATAACTGCTAAAGTTAATTTTTCACTGGAAGTACGTTAATATAAAATTATAATTGTTTAATACTGTATTAAATTTTAAAAGTTAAGAAAAAATAGTGAAGTTCTGTTTATGCAAAAACACCATTTAGTGCACTAACACTGCTTTATGATTAACAGTAGTAATTATATTGTATTTTGTTCATGAATCCTTCCTGATCAATAGCATGGATAACTGAAAGCAACTCTTTTTTAATTATAATTTGAATTTTAATGTCAATTAAGGCATCAATACCATATTCTCTCTCTCTCTCTCTCTCCTCTCTCCGCACGCACATATATACATGCATTTTGACAAGTATATAATGGTGTCTACATATTTATTTTTTAAGAATATTTTCATAATTGCTTTGTTAAGTTATAACTGACCTTTGGAGCTATTCTGACTTGCAAAGACGAGCACGAGTGATGAATCACTTAGCTCGCTTTTATACATATACACATATTAAGCTACACACTGCAGAAAATAAACCTCACATTTTTAATTTACAAATATTGACTGAAATCCCACCTCCTGAACGATTCATCGTATTTTTTAGCAAACAATCTGTTACAATCTATTTTATTCAGTCACTCATGCCTATATAATTGGTTTACAGTCTGTTTTGATTATTTTTCTTTCCATACACACATAATACAATTCAGAGACAAGTAAAAGATACATAATTAACAAGCTAGAAGAAAGAATCCGCAGGAATATATATGTGAAACGCATTACTGTAGAGAAAGAGAGAGTCTTTATCAAGTAGAAAGGCAGAGAGAGAGAATAAGATATTTGCAGCACAGTCAGTGTCTGTGCCTGCCTGTAACGTGATCACAATCTCCTCTCTTTCTTTCACCAGTGTTCCACTTTCTTTTTGTTCACATCTCTTTCCATCACACCACTTTCTTTTGGAAATGTCCCCGTGCACATCAGCTCGCTGCCAGCAACAATTATTCATTTCATACCAAATACTCTACTTTTCTTCTTTTTGATTAGCATTCTCTCTCTCTCTCTCTCTCTCTCTCTCTCTCTCTCTCTCTCTCTCTCTCTCTCTCTCTCTCTCTCTCTCTCTCTCTCCTCCCCAACTTCAAACACTCCTCACTTTTTCTCTCTCTAATTAAAATCCACAAAAGTTAATAAACGTTTATTCTACTTCCCAATATACTAGTATAAAAATACAACTGATTTTTTTTTAATAGCCAGAAATTATGCAACTCTGGCGTAATTTTTCTATACATCAACTGCTGACTTTTCAACAACTTAATAAATAGTGCTATTGTGGGCCCAAACTAATGAACATCTGTTTTGCAACTCAAGCATAGAAAATCAACAGAAATATGAGGCATGGCCAGTAGTGGTACACCTAGAATTTTGCCTTAGGGTGAGGGGTGTCCGGGGTCGGGTCGGCTTCATACAAAAGAAAAAACAAGTTAAGACTAATCAACATCACTATTTTTAAAGTGGTTGAAATCAGTCCCATTAAAGTAAACGGTAATAACACAATAAAAATACGCGTTACTGAAACTTTGTTTAATGGATACTTATTGACTGAACTGATTTTCCTATATTTCATATTTCAAACATATACGCTAGTGCTGTGTAACAAGTCTGTTTGTATATTTAAAAAAGAGTTACAAGTAAGTGTACATAGCTGGAAAAATAACAAAGCAGCCTAAGAATTCAGGGATTAACAAAATTCGTCAACTTTTTCAATCCTCTGGGGGGGGGGTCCGATCCCGTTCGTCCCCCCATCCCGTTAATACGCCCCCGAGCACAGCCTATTTAAATTTTTGCAATGGATTATACCTCCACTGTTACTTTGATTTTTGTATAATACACGATGTATGTATATGCCTTGTGAGTCAGTTATCTACTAGCCTCAGTTACAAGTACAGCTTATACTCACTGGCCTCAATTGTAGACATGTTCTGAAGAAATCCAAAATTTATAAAGACCAATACATCACCATGACTTTTAACATTGATGCCTGGTGTGATGATACAGTGTGTGACTGTAACCTTCGTCTGATAGTTCCTATCCATTTCAGATGGTGGATATCATACAGACTATTTTAACTTTCTGCAGTGCTGCACGGAATAAGTAAGTTATATTCATGGCAAACCAGGTCCTTAACTTTCTCAGTCATGATATTGTCAGTCGCCCAACTCCTCTCTTTCCAAGTACTTTTCCCTGTAGTATGGACTGCAATAAGTAAAATCACTGTTCATTTCTCATGAGATGTCCCAGACACTGAAGCTTTTTTTTATCTTCACTGTGTTAATAACTTCCCTATATTTCTTCATTGACTGTAACCTACTAAACTGAAATTATTTAATCCATAAACACAAAAGAAAACAAAACAAAATCTCTTTTGATGCAATATCAGACATGATGCACACTACATTAGACTGAAAACTGCATAGCACTGTGTGACACAATGGAAACTGGCTACAAACTAATTGTATTGACACGGGTGGTTGAATAAAGAAGATGCAATAAAGTATTTGATAAAAAATAAATTAATATAAGCCGTTCAGAAAGAATTTCAATCAATATCTATATATTAAAAATGTGAGGTTTATTTTTTTTGCAGTGTATATTCATAAAATTGGGTCAAAGTGACTCATCACTTGTACATGTCTCTGTGAGTTCCAAAGGCCGCCTAAAACTTCACTATTTCTCTACTATATTTACCTGTCTGTTGGACACTACCAGACTTTTGAAAAGCCTTCAACCTCAGTGACCAACATTAAAATAATGTTGATGTACTGATCCTTATGCAGTGTATATTCATAAAATTGGGTCAAAGTCACTTGTACATGTATCTGTGAGTTCCAAAGGCCGCCTAAAACTTCACTATTTCTCTACTATAGTACCTGTTTGTTGGACACTACCAGACTTTTGAAAAGCCTTCAACCTCAGTGACCAACATTAAAATAATGATCCTTATGCAGTGTATATTCATAAAATTAGGTCAAAGTGACTCATCACTTGTACATATCTCTGTGAGTTCCAAAGGCCACCTAAAACTTCACTATTTCTCTACTATATTACCTGTTTGTTGGACACTACCAGACTTTTGAAAAGCCTTCAACCTCAGTGACCAACATTAAAATAATGTTTTTGTACTGATCCTTATGCAGTGTATATTCATAAAATTGGGTCAAAGTCACTTGTACATGTATCTGTGAGTTCCAAAGGCCGCCTAAAACTTCACTATTTCTCTACTATAGTACCTGTTTGTTGGACACTACCAGACTTTTGAAAAACATTCAACCTCAGTGACCAACATTAAAATAATGTTGTTGTACTGATCCTTATAAATTTCGGATTTATTCAGAACACATCTACAATTGAGGTCAATAAATATAAGACCAACAGATCTAACTGAAGCCACCAGTAGATAACTCAGTCAAAGTTACAGTGTATCTAAAGATAATCTGAAACACAATCACTCACCGACTTACAACATATGACTGTTCACATGCATGACTAAAACACAAAAATTGTTTTTACTAAGACTATCTTTAGAACTATCTTTAGACTATCTTTCACAGCACTTTACAACAAGTGAGCCATTTCAAATATTTTGGCTGTGTAGTAAGCTATGAATCTGAATATGATATAAGAGAGAAGATAAATAAATTTAGGAAAATTTGTAATACGATTCATAAAAATCTTATAAATAAAACAAGACATAGCACAAGGATTAAATTTTATAATACAACTGCAATGCCCACATTGATTTATGTGAGTGAGGCGTGGGACATGACAAAAAAGGAAAGCGGTAAGACTTAGAGTGCTGAAATGCAGTTTCTTCGAAATACTTTAAATTATACATTGCAAGATAGAATAAGGAATGAGGATATTGGAGCAGAACTCAATGTAAAGGACATAAATAAAATTATTTTAATTTACAGAAGACAATGGTGGGATCATCTGCAAAGGATAACAGAAGATCAATTGCCGAAAGCGGCACTGAACTATAAAGCCATTGGTAGAAGAGACTCGGGTCGTCCGAAGATGAGATGGGTGCCGGAACAGGTTTATACAACCTAATCCTTGAAGAAGAGAAGAAGAAGAAAACTATCTTTTGTATCTGTTTACATTTTGTTCTTTATTGTATTTCACTTTACCACAATAAATAATTTAGATGTAAATTTAAAACAAAAATGCAATGGACAAAAAAACTACTGCTATGGAATGAGATTCCTAATGTCTGTATAACTTATGAGGAATACAGTTTTTAAAGACAGTACATTAAAACCCATACACATAACATATCTGTAACACCGTATCCACAAACATTTATAAGTAAAGCTTATAAAAACTATATATGATACTGCAAGACAAAACAGACATAAGCTCCAAAAGACAAAACTTTAAAAACAAAAAAAAAAAGAATCCTAAAAAAACTCGTCACAAACATCCTTGAAATGGTCCTTGAAACAAATACAATTACAGAAAAGTAAGATGTACACACCCAAGAGTGGTAATCTTTGGGCATTTCGTACAATTAATTCTGCTCATTGTACTTGTCTGCGCATCAGACTACTAGAAAATAATCCATTCTGTGCTCTGTTATAAAACCAGCAGCGTACACAATAAAGCAAATGCAAACACATTACATACAACACACATACACGTGTTACATAACAGCATTGTACATAAGTGGTCAAAATATTATATTAAAACACTATTTATCTGTTATTTTTTTCACTTATAGTCGCATGTTTTTTTTGTTCAATTATACAGAGGAGATTTGACAAATTACAGTAATTCTGTTATTACTATCTTATCTGTTTCACAGTCCACTTGTCAAATAATATTTACTAATTAATACAGTTCATACACACACACACACACACATATATAACTAACAACAAATTTTATTTTATTGAAAATATATATATTTATTTATTCACCACTGATTTATTGTTACCCTAATAAACCATGCGTACTCCATTTCTCTAACCACCAAGCCCGTACATATTTTCAACATAAGAAATATCTCTAACATTTCATATTTTTAATTTAAATAAATTAGTGTGTATTTAATTAATATTTAACAATATAAGTACATAATTAATAGTTTTGGTTATCCATAGCTGAACATACTCATATTGTTAATAAAGTACTCATACTGTTAATAAAATACTCATAATGCTGTCTGCCGACAGTGTTAATTTATTTTTTGTTTTTTAAAAACGTTTTGCTACAGTCTACTTCATGACGTATATAATATATTTAATATTTATAACAACTTTATCTCAATGTTTTTCGACGTGTTTTCCTTATTTGGAACATGTTTCGGGACACTTAGTGTTCCCATCCTCAGCCTTCTTAATTTTGAATCTGGTGGAGTACTTGTGTGTTCGTTAGTTGTTGTTACGGTTTCCTGTTGGTTTTTGGTATTTTAAATTGGTATTACTGTGTGTGACTGTGATGTATATAGTATTTTGTGTATTTTCGATGTTGAGTGCTTTGAAAATTGTGTCATGCTTTCTACTGATTTGTATTTGTTCAGGTATTAGTTTGTTTTGTGTTTTGTGTTTGTAAATTTTCCCAAATGTTCATTATGGTGCCTTTGTGTGGTATGTGTTTTATTAGTGTCGTGTTGGTTATGTCTCGGAATTCATCTCCAGTGTTTATTGCATGTGTGGCCAAATTAGATTTATGTGTTTGTTTTTTTTTGTATGCGTTTAGATGTTCAAAATAACGGTTTTTCAGTTGTTTTTTTGTTTGTCCTATGTAACATTTATTGCAATCTTGGCACTCAATTTTGTATATACCACATTGGTTGTTGTATTATCTTTGTCGTGTGGGTTATTTAGTTTTTGTAAATTATTTGTATTAGTTTTGTAAGCTATTTTAATGTCTGTGTTTTAAATAGTAATTATTATACAAAGAAATATAATACTGTATACCAAATTGCTTATGAACATGGATACAATAAAAATACTGTAAACAAAATAGAAAATAAAATCAAATATAAAATAAAAACTGAACAATTAAGAATTAATCAAAATGAATAACACATAAATAATAACAACAATAAAAAATGGGCCACATTCACATACATAAATAATAAAATGACAAACCTAACAAAACTAATTAGTAACTATTTAGTAAACTATCTAGTAATCCAACACAGCGATGGTACAAATAGCAAGAAGTCACAACTTGATCTCAGTGTATGCTGGGTGCTGAATATGCAAAAAAGCAATAACTACACTGTTTTCACAGCAGAACATACAACTCTCTACAATTGTCATTTATTTTATAAATTAAATCTTCTGAATTGAACAGTTAAAATTACTTTTTAACAGTTTAATATATTTTCCACTTTTAACTCACCAAACCAACATACTGAGCTTTCAATCACATTCATTGCTAATGTTTTTTTTTATGTTACAAACCGTAGATGTGGTCATGTTTTTTTTTTTTTAACACAAATAATCACAAAACTTAAGAATACACAGCAATTTTCTAATGGTTTCACTATACGCCAACACAAATGAAACCTCTTATGCTGCCTGCTGACTCTGTATTAACACATTACAAATGAGTCAAGCGAAATGTCATGGATCCATGACATGAGCGGCATAGAGAACATGTGCCATGTCACAGATCCGTGACATCACCACCAATGTGTTAAAATTATTATTGTCTAGGCTAATGGCTGTAGTCATGGCCAATTCTAGTAGAGCCGGAATATTAAATGTGACAACGTTGCGTCTGAGACCTACAAGCATAGTGTAATAAAATAGCTAAAGTAAACATGTTATGTTTTGATTTAATTTCATAGCATTACTAAAATCATGAGTAGGCCTACTTATAGCTAAATCTAAATTATAGGTTTGTGCGAACTTAGTACTATACGTTAAAGTTGAAGAAATTAGTGGATTAGTGTTAGGCCTCTAATGAATTAATTTTGTTCAAATTATTTAATTTGTATCATATGAATGAGTTAATTAGTATATTTATTAAATAATATCAGTATTTTACATAATAAACTTTTAATATACAAAAAATGAAGGATTATAAAAATGCTGTTAACCGGCATTTAAAAGTGACCCAATTTGATTATTGAAATACACAAATTAAGAGATCGTCTAGTCGACCTCAAATATCAGCTGGTTCCAGTGTTGCCACATTTAATATTCCGGCCTTCTAATAGAGCCGGCCGTGCTGTGGTCCATAAGATTCACAATGGAAATAACCAGACATTTCTGCGATGCCCATGATGGCCATAATCAGTGGAACGGGAAGTAAGATGACACCACCGGCCATGATAGTGTACATACTGAGCTTTATAATCCATTTCTGTATCGTTTAAACTTAACACCGAACATGTGTTAATTAATTATGTGTATATCAGGTAATCTGGAATTTTTACTAATCCAACCAACCCTCAGTCGTATTAATGTCGGATTAATATTATAACGTTGCAGAACTCGGACCCTATAGGGAATCCACAAATATTTTATAAATGATAAAAAGTAAAATAATTTAAAGAATAATGAACAAAAATATAAAATGGTATTGAGAAAATAAAAAGAAAACTTGTAGACAAGAATAATAAATAAGTGAATAAACTAGACTGACAAAACAAATGACTATGACCCAACCCCAGAGATTCGCCAGATAAAGACAATAAAATAATAAAGGTACACTAATGATAAAAAACACAAATAGTAAACAAAAGTAGTAACGAGCATGATATAAAGTTAGGTAAAAGGAAGTACACTAACCATAATAAATAAATGAAACAATTGTTAATAGATTAAGTGTGTTATTAATAGCCTTACAGTGATATAAAAAAGTAAAACATAAAATGTTGAAAGACTGACTATAAAATTATATTTTAAAAACCAATAAAAGCCAAGAGTGAGAGGTAGTTAGGAAGTGGTAGTGATAAACAGTGAAGTGATAGAGATGATAAGAAGAAATTAAGGTAAACAATTTATAATCTTAAGAAATAAAATAAACAAAGGTAATAAACCAGAACAATAAGCAAAAGGTTGATAGACAACTAATTTCATGGTGTTAGATAGTAAGAAACAGAGTAGTTGGGAGTGCAATAATAATAAAATACCCTATATTACTAAAATAATCACAAGGATAATTATCACTATAGAACAGATGGTGTCAAGACACTATTCACCAAAGTTGTTATTTGTTTAGTTAAAAGAGTTGTGTTTATAAGAAGGAATATGGCGGGATAGTGAACAGACCATAAACCTATTTTTATGTTATGTTTTTATAGTAGTATTAAGTGCTAAAAAAGTGTGTAAGAAATAGTAGTAGGTATAAGTAATGGTATAAATTTGACAATCATAATATTAATCATCATTGTAAAGATAGAAGAAAAAAGAATAATAGACAAGGAATGATTCTGTAAATTAATAATAACATTAATTTATTGTAAAACAGCCCAAAGTAATTCAAAAAGTAAATAAGTAATAAGTGACAGTAAGCAGAACATATGGAAATACTAAATAATGTTTAATTTGTGTAAAATAAGAAGTTATAGACAGTTACAGCTTAGGCCTATAAAATGCCTAACTGTCAAAATTCAGAATAAACAATTTGTAAGCAATTAACTATTGTATTTGCAAATTAAGAACAAGTAACTTATGAATTACAATTAACTAACCATAATAGTATGTCAGAAATAGAATAAACATAATAAATAAGTGAAATATGTAATAACATAACACTAGCAATTTTGTCAAAACATTAATACATGACCAAGCCCAGCTTTGTGGGATATCAAATTAATCTTTGAAAGAAAATAGAGACCTATGTGCTAATATTTTATACATTAGTAATAAAACCAAGGAATAATAGCAACTATGAAATATTTATTCATTTTGAACCAAAACCCAGGATTTATAACAATAGATACAAATGTATACAACCAATGAGAGTGAAGATGGTTACCATAACAACGAAACGTTATTAGATATAAACCCGTTATAAAACGAGATTCCATTATTAACGATCAAGAGAGACAGATGCCAAACTGAATTCGACTCAATTAATAGTTAAAAAAGGAAGAAATACAATCAAAATTAAAATAATATAAAATCAAGAAGTGGAACATAGATCCATTAAACCAAGGAGAAGATATAAACCAAATTTTAATAAGTAAAAAACAATAAAAACTCTGAATAACTGAATTAGAAGCCGTAAGAAGAAGGAAAACCCAACGATGAAAAATTAATGAATGTATCAACCCAACCTGGAAGAAATACCTGTAACTCATCACAAGAAATGACAAGGTTTTGTTAAGTATATTTGAATTACCAGTAATTGTGAACTAAACTAATTAACTTTTTTCACAACACAATAATTCTCACTCCGAACTTGGTATATTAAATTCTTTCAAGGACTGATCGATAATATTTATTAAACTTGTATGTAAATATAGCTTAACCTATGTACGAAGTCTAAAAGATTAACACACACTTTTTAACACTAAGAAATGAATTGTATGTAAACCTTCATAGTATTTAAGTACCATTGATGTAAGGTGGTGTACTTTAATAACATCTTGTTTTAATTTTTTCGTAATCAAAAGAACTCCTTGATTGAATGAATTGTGTAAAATAAATAATCTCGGCAGCCATGCTGGTTTAGTAAAACTGTTCAATCAACATAGCCAACCCCTGAGGTATAATTTGTTTATAGCCGGAGCAAAACGTTTTTATAATAATCTCTTTTGTATTTGAATGATAAATAATTAACGATTTTGAACACTAATAAACTAGTACTGATCATTAATAACTGTCCTTTGTTTTATTTGAAATATATTATAACTTTTGTGTACTTTAGCTGTAAATAAAATTCTTTACCAGAATTGTATGTTGGCAACACATCGAACGGCACGCAAGATTCGAATTCCCGCCGGTCTGTGTGGATAATTTGAATTTGTTATCACCGCACAGAAGACGACATAGATTGAAACTTTTAATTGTTTTAATAAAACAATTTGGCGCCTATCGGGAAATAAATACATCGATTAAGGACAGGTAAGGATTACATACGTGTAAGATTCGGTACTGGTTATTCGTGCGTTCGCGACAGACATCGTCAGCATGAGATATGTTATAGATTGACGACAACTTGATAAGACTTGAAGAGTAAGTAGACGAGTGATATTACAAAATAGACGCCAACCACATGTAGCATAATAATCATACGGAATCCGTTTATTACAATATTAGTCTAATCCAGTGGCTCCCAACCTTTCCGGACCCATGTACCACTTTGGTCTTCTGTGTTCGAGTACCACCGGAGCTTAAAGAAAGGTTATTGGGGTTTTCTGTATACAAACCTTGATACAACATGAATAGTACACCTTATTATTCCTAGTTCTATATAATTATTTAAATCTAATACACAGAATTTACAAAACGGGAACTGAAAAAATTAATTTCTGGTTGGTTCTATGCTAAAATACAGTACAAGGTTTTTCAAAAGACTGTTAGTTGATTACTTTCGTTACAGATTTTCTTGTTAGTACTGAAAAGTAACAACATATTAAAAAGAAAGTAATTAATGTGAAATTTGTTGCTGCTTATTTTGTACCAGAGAATTAATGTCAGGTTCTATTGATGTTATTTTTAACTTTAAATCACACTCAATAGACTTTTTTCCTAGCTAGGTCTTCTTGCGTACCACCTTGGATCCCTTTGCGTACCACTAGTGGTACGTGTTCCACCAGTTGGGAACCACTAGTCTAATGTTCCACGGAGAGTTTCATCATACATTCTGTCTGTCTCTCGTTCACTTTCCTCTGTCCTGATACTGCCTATATCCAGTTATGGTGTGACTGTAACAATTAGTATTATCATCGTGCTGCCATAAATACGTCCATTAGACAGACTGATTACTTAGTTACAGACAGTGTATTAGCTGGTAATCATTATGGTATAGTACAGTACAGCACATATTATCAGCACATCACCTGACAGATATACTCACTACACAACACATTTGCTTAATCTACGTAAAAAACATTTTTAAATGAAATGACACTAGCACCAATAAAATACTTGACAAACAATGATGAACACTTGAAGAATAAAAAAGAAATGAACAATGCCAAAGGAATACAACTCTACATGACAGTTATCAACTCAAACAGAACCATGATACGTACTACAAAAAAATGGTTCTTATGAAATTAGCTTATTCGTTCTTTTCCTAAAACATACACATCATGGTGTGTTTGTATTCACCAGCACCTTTATACCTTGGCTGTTTACGACGTTAAATCACCTTAGTTTGAGCATGCATGCGCGCACACATGAGAGCGCGCACGCACGCACACACACACACACACATGTGCATGTGCACATATACACACTAATGCTTCCTTGACAGGAATACTCACAGTTCGTGGCACTTCTGTAAACCAAGTGCGTATTACTTTCCTAAATTTAATTATCTATTAAATTTATAATACATTTATTACTTCCATATTCCTTAAGGAAATGGAAGTATGGTGATGGCAAAAAAAATCGTGTTCGAGATTATTGCAGATTCTGATTGTACTACACTCAAAACATGAAAAAAAGTCGTTCTTCGAAAAGTGTCTGTGTGTCTGTCTGTCTGTCTGTGTCTATCTGTAATTTTGTTTCTATAGCAAACGATAACAGCCGCAAATTCAAACAGAATCAAATAATGTTTCGCATACAGCCCTGAATTACGGAGTTCTCAAGACCTATTGTTTTTGGTGAAGATCGGTTAAGGGAAAGGGACACAATTCGCGTTATTTCTGGACTCATTCATGTTTATTTTCTTACATTTGCACGCTTTTTAAATGGAAAGTGCCGAAACCCATACCAACATAACGCGTGCAAGCCGAAAGTGTCCAGCGTGGATAGCGATTTGCTTCCTGTGGATCGCTGGGCAGTGTAACTGCACGTGTTTACAGAGGAACGATTCATAGACAGACTTTTCGTCTTTAGGGAAAGAACCCTCTGCAAGATGCTGAGGGTCCATGAGTGACTTCGGAGCGCTCCTTCTTTTCCGCGTGTTTGTTCTGTGAAACGTACACTGTAGATTCGCAGCTTTACTCTAAGCAACGCTCAATAGGAAATGTTGAAAATTTTTGTCCACGGTATACCCTCATACACACTAAACCTGCTCTGATGTTTTAATTACGGACATCATAATATTAAAACTTTGGAAACTTGAGCACTACTTAATGGAGATCAATCATTAACTTATACAAGCCATTAATTTTATGCATATTTTTTATATATATGTGTACAACGTTATCGGCAACAAAGAAGTAGTTTTTGTTAAAATTCCTTCCCGGGATATTTGGCCGTAGTCCAATGTTTTCTACAAAACCAGACGTTTCGGCAATGCCATCGACTTCCATCATCAGTGAAAATCGAGTGTGATAACGTGAGGTGGTATACATTAGTGACCACAGTACTGTGGTTAAGGCTGAAGCAGCAAGTAGAAAGAAGTAGTTTCTATGGTAATATTTCATTTCGAAAATGATTTTAAATATAAATCTTAGAATATGGAAGTCTTGTATGGTTCTCCATACCGATATTTTATTAATGGTTTCAAGTTGATTTTGGTAATTAGTAATAGCGTTCACACACTAGCCTCTAACTGTTTCTCTGTCTTCTTCTTTTACACTACACTAAATGAAGTATTCTAAATCACTGATTAGATTGCCTATAGGAATTCTATTATTGTCAATCGGAATAGAGTATTTCGGGAGTAAGGATAAAAAATGTTTTATATCTACAGGTATGTCTATTTTAGTTAGATTCACAAGCCAATTATCATTACCTTATGGTATTACGTTCATGTTTCTGTAGTTTATTGAATTAGTTTACTTGGCGTTTTTTCATTTCATGTTTTTTATCAAAATTAATTTTCTGCTTGTGTTCAAATTCCTCCATTACAGTGGATGGTAAAAATGACTTACATTGTTCTCTACACTCAGCTATGATTCTTTCTGTTTCAACGATATTATATATAGAACTCTTAATTTTTAAATTTAACTTTTTCTTAAATCTACTGACAGCATTTTCTAGTTCTTATAATATTTATGGTGTGCACAACAAGTACGATGTAATTTCTTATAAAGTATTTGAGAATAATTTCTTAATGTCAACTTGAAACCATAAATAACACTGTCGATAAATAATATTCTTATTTATTTATTTATTAATACATTAATAATAAATGTCTATAATAAATAAATATAAATATAAATTAATAAACTGTAACATAAATTTATAAATAAATTTATATTAAACTATATAATATATAATTATAAATAAACTATAACACGTTTATATTAATTATAATATTAAGAAAACTATAATACCAATTTTCTTCAGTCTTAAGAAACATATACAGTGTACAGTTTCCTTCTCTACCATAGGATCTAAAGGTCAGTTTACATTCCTGCCTTTAACTGTTAATAAATTTATTCTAGTACTTTCTATTCTCCACAAACTGCTTTATTTCCAAACCACAGTATTCTTTTTTTTTTACAACTATACTCAGTCCATTGTTCCACTTAATTTTTAGCTTTCCTTTTTTTTTAATCTGGCTCATGCGTTCTTGCTTCCCAAGCCCTTTTAATTTGAACTGGTCTATTCATTGTTTGCATATGGTCCACTACCAATTGAACTCTTCTACACACCTACTTTAAATTCTTCTTCTATTCGGTAGTTTACAATTCTAGCCTTCATCACTCTTCTCAGACAATTTCTGCTCTGTTAATGTTATTCTACTATCATCCTTAGTTACTAGTGACTATGACTATATTGTTAGGACGGTCTCACTAATCGTCGTATGGTACAGTGGAAAACAAAATACAAGACACCAATTAAGTCACTAATCACCAGCTTTAATTATCACAATTAAACAGTTTGTAATCAACAAGATAGTCTGTTACAACAAATCAAATAAAAATTGTTCACACACAATAAAAATGTCAACTAATATAAAACACAACTGTATTACAATTGTCCCGCACAATTATAAAACACATAACACTTCGCCACAAAAATGTAAACTGACTGTGTAAATTGCCCGACAATAACTGAACTAAGCGGCACAGGTATGGGCTATTTATAGTCTGCAGGGTTCCATAATACACGTCTTTAACAAACACATGAAAATTCTAGAGAATACTTCACGCAGCCATGGGAGAAACACACACCGTTGGGCTAGTCAAGAAGCTTCTAGAACGACACCATCGAACACATGACACGTTCCGCATTACGTAATACTGCCTCACACGTCAAGCATCACGTTCTCCAATATACCACGACGTTCCGTAATGGCGTAACACTTTTTCCACATAATGTAACAATATGTTATAGTATACAACTGTACTCCTACATGAAGTTGTAGAAAGTCCAGAAAGTTTCAATTTTTTTTTAACTTTCCGCACTACGAAAGTGTTAGATTAAAAAAAAAACTGTTTTTACGTGATGTTGATACATGTCTTGTGACAATCATCTAAAATTCTCATGTGCCTCACAAAAAGAACAAAAACCGCAAAAAGGTGAGGAAATCATAACAGTGACATTGATACTTACTGGATTCATAACGATACCCAGTCAACTCTCTCTGTGTTTGAACGGGAATCTGCTATAACAGCACCAATTGACGAAAATTGTTCAGAATTTGACCATTTTTCATTGTTTTTTGACAGAGACTAAGTAAATTGGCTATTAAAATGTAAACATAATCGCCATAAGCTTAAATAACAAATATTTAAACAATTTGTTTGGTGATGAAAGAGTATGTTTAAGACTAATTTTTCATAACTTACGTACATGTGATCTAAATGCTAAGAATATACATCAAATCTGCATAGGAGTATAAAAATGATATAATGTAAGTATTATTTGGTTACAAGATAACTTTGTTACAATTTTTTGAAATAATGCTAAAAACAGTAGTTTGTCAGGGAATAATATGAAAAAATGGTGCTGTTAAAAAATTTTTTAAATATATATGGCATTGTACATGCAGTGGCATAACTAGGGGCAGCTCTTGAGATGGGGGTAGAGGCTACCTTGAAGTTTAGGGGCCCCATTCTCCTCAGGATAATAAGAAAGTGAGAAATCTTCCTATATAATTGTATATATTGTAAACAGACTCTGTATGCCGGTCTTTACAAAAATAAAATAGTAGAGGGAAAATTTTATAGAAAATAAAATTTTCAAATAAAAAAAATTATGTTTATGTTAATCAATGTGTGTAATTAAGAAATAAGGCTGTTTTAAAGGTTTTAGAAAATTTTAGGGAATTAGGAAGGTATTTATTAACTATCGAGCACTTCTGGAAGATTTGAACCAAGTCTGGAGTTAAATAGATTAACTCCAGTCAGCAATCGATCGAAGATTTTTCTTGCTGGTCCAATATCTCACTCAAATAAAATTTTTTCTTCTTCTTGAAGTCCCTTAGCCTTAATAAATAACCTTAAATTAGCCTGTGAAATAATAACAGATAAAAAACAATTGAAATATATGGATTTATTGAACAATTTAATAAATAATCGATTTTTTATCGATTGAGAACAATTATCGACTCCGTCTCAGGGAATTATCGATTGTGCATACAGTATAAAAATTATTATAGGTTTTATATAAAGGACAGGTTCTTTGAGCGATTAAATTAATAGTCAGAGAAGGATGACGAGAAAGTATAACATTAACAATTAAAATAAATTCAATAATTATTATTTAACAGTATTTAAATAATTCTGATATATAATGTTTAATAAATTGTTTTGTCAGACCATATGGAGCTTCTATGACGTCACTCGAGGTAGGAAGCAGATGTGTAAATTTCAAAGATGGCCGCTACTCGATCTGGATATGTTACTGCAAAAGTCGTCTTGTTAAAAACTCAACAAAATTATCTTCATGAATGTTTGAACTGTTCCCGCACTGGTGTAATCTGTCTATTAGGTAGTTTGGTGTGTTCTGAAGAAGTGTTCCGTGTATATTGGTGTTAATTAAGTTATTTGGTATGTGTTCACTTCTGTTGGTTAGGTTGTCTGTAAAAGTGATTATGCGTTGTAGCGTGAATTGTGTCAAATATATTGTTTTACTGTTTTATATCACTCGTATCATGAAGTTAGGTGTTATTTTTCACTATTGTCGTTAAAGTTTTGGTAAATTTAGCTAAGAAAGTGTTCAATTCATCTAACTCTCGATGCACTAACATTAATGGCAATTTGTCGTACCATTTTCTACTCGGTTTTAAGGAACGTTTTTTCACACAACTATTCAGCTTGATATTCAACAAAAGACTAATTAACTTGGTCAAAATCTGGCCCAGTTAATCTTTGAAAAAGTATTGTTAACATAATTCGATTACCCATACACATGATACAATATTACATTATATATGGAATTTATTTATTTTATTCATCACTTTCATGAATTATGAATCTTATCATTGGTTTAATCATCTCATTCCTTTTAAATTGATATATATAGTCCATATCTGTAGACATTTTGTGGAAATTAACAAATTTCTTTCCCTTTTGGAAATATAGGCTCAAAATTGGATTTCCGCCTTTATACAAATTTTCCTCCATTTTAATTATCATTAATGCTATTATAATAAATTTTAATTAGTCATATTCCTCTTCCTTTCCTTAAATACATATAAATTAAACCTTTGAACTGGTTTTTTGTGTTAATCTCTGAATTTGACATTGCTCTTTAAAATTAATTAATTTATATATTTTGAAAATTTACAATATTTTAAGGTATATTTCCTTATTATCATTTTAACTCATAGGATCATTCCCCGTAGTGGTTAACTGATTTACCTTATCTAAATCTTGCTAGTTTACAGGATTTATAAGTGAATTATACTGGTTTATATTGTTTCTGTGAATTCACCAAATGGCCTAGAGTTTAGAATTTTACATTTCTGTCTTTCTCAAATAAATTTAATCCTACTTCCTCCTCTGACTTTACATAGTTACTATTACATGAAAATAAAGTGGTTTATAACTTATTGTGAGGTGTAGTATTTAATTAACACTACTTTTATTAAAAAAAAATAATTATGAACATTATTTAGCAATCGGCACAATTGAACATATTGCTGACATGGTTTGAACATATACTTTTAACTCTTTTTGAGTTAACATAGCATACCTACTGAAACATTATTAATGGTATGTATGCTGTTATTTAGCAAACATTATTCATTTTAAACACATAATATAAATCTTATTTTCTAATAACTCTTACAAACACATTGATTTTATGGCTGTGAACAAACAGTCTATTTAAACATTTTAAACCTATGAATACTAAATTAATGCCAGTCCTTTCTGGTCTAAACCATTATTATTTATGATCCCCTTCATCAGTAAACATGACCACCCATACTGTAGTTACTATGCATTTTTTACAAATGTCTTGTAAACAAAGAGTTACATTAAAATAATAAAATACTGGAAATCTTCCATTTTATTATTTTATTATACTGTTTATTATTGGATATTAAAGTTGTTATATAGCATATTGATAAGTCATAGTATCACTAACTTTAAGTTTATTGCATTTCCAAAAAACACTTACACAAATTCACTTTCACTGGTGGTTCTGATATTTTGAGTCTCACTATCTCAGACCAGACCTTTAGTAATCATGGACTGTTAAGACTTGTTTATTTTCTTATCACACAATAGCTTTAGTCGGTTCACTTCTTATAATACTATACAGCACTTTAGTTTTCTAAATAATCACATTTTTATAGGATTTTGGTATGTTATACTTTCTTTTTAATCGTTTTTGTGGGTTTGGGGTTGATGGTAGTTAATAATAATAATAGGTTTTACAACGGTGTTTCTTTCATACTATTTCTTCCTCTCCTCCTGTCTTCTTTCTTGTCCTTCTTCTTATCTTCTTTCTTGTCTTCCTTCTTGTCCTTCTTCTAGTCTTCATTCTTCTGGTCTTCTTGTCTTCCTTCTTCATTCTTGGGTAAACCAAGGTACTTTGTGTTATCTCGACTGATGTTTAGTTTGGAGCATCTAATTTATTTACTGATACAGACCTTGTTCTTCTCTAAAGGTTTCAGGGTATTGTTTTCTTCCTGATCACAAACTTTATTCTTCCTTCTTCTTGTTTTTGGGGTATTTTGGTATTCACCACTCTTAAACTGATTCTCTTTCTTCTTGATATGGTGTTATTTAATTTGTTTACTGCTCCTAGCTTCCTGGGTAAATTACTGATCTTATAATATGAGTTGCTTTCAATACTTTTTTTGATATTTAAACAGTGGTTCTTATATAATGTAATGAGGATTTTTATTTTATCGTGGTTCATTGCTTTGATTTCCTTAAATCTCATTCAATATTATTTTAACATATGTGGTGTAATTAAACTTTATGATTTTATATGACTTAATAAGTAGTGGATTTTCTGTCACGCTACAGAATGCCCTTCTCCAGTAGTAATTTTTTCAGACTATACTTGCTTTGTTTGAAACAATTGCTTATGATAATTATTCTAGGTTTGTTATTATTCTGGACTACCTTCCATTTTAAAAATTTTCTTATTTATATTTGAGTTTATATCTTTCTCATTCTCACTGGATCTTCCTTGATAGTATGTCATCTGAGTTTTATATTTATTATTTCATTTTCATATTTCTTCTTAGTATTTTCTCCTTGGGATATTTCCTCCCTATCGTTCCCTTCTTTGTGAGCTGGTTCAGTTCAGAGAGGCACTGTACGCTACTTCCTCTGCTGTCCAATACTTCACACATATTTGAGTACAGAGGCAAATCATCTCTGCTCAAAAAACATATTAATACTGCTGGAATTATCTACAGACAGATTAAAAAATTTATTCAGAATAGTACACATTTGTTACTATTTAAAAAAAAATATCTTTGGGATACTTCACTTATTGCTTATTATATTTCTCAGAGATTTTAATATTCCTATCTCAGTTGTTCTTCTGACTCGTTAACTGGATGTTTCTTTCATTTGATATTATGGTAGGAAGCTCTTTTATTATTACATTTTTCAACTTTTCTTATCATATAAATCTTTTGGTTATAAATTCTTTATTACCTTCTGGTTTTTTTTATTATAATCTGCATTGTTTATTGTAGCATATCTTTATGACATTTTTAGACTGTTTCTTTGTTCTTATTATTTCCACTTGTTCTATTTTCTAGAACTTTTTATAACTGTCATTATCATAATTGACATTTAATTCATAAATCAGTTTATATTAATTCGTTTAATTACAGAAATCTTTGATATTATTCTCACATTATTCCTGTCATGGTTATTATACTTTCGAATGAATGTTTTTTTTATTAATTTCATAATGAGGTCTTAATTTCTCCTCATACCACTTCAAAGTTTTATTATCTCATAATTCCAAATAAGTTTTTGTACTCTATTATATTCAATCACTCAAATCGCATCAACTCAAATCGTATTAAACAAAATTTTTTTTATTTCCTTTGGCATCATTTTATGGAAAGGTTTTTACTCTTTATATTGAAATTAGACATGATCATACTTTCCAGAATTATTTGTTTTAATTCTAAAGTCTGTTTCCTTTATTCATCCCATTATGATCCTTTATAAACATGGAAATTATATTTTATGCTTACCATAAATAAGGTATTAAATCTCTTCTGTTTATCTCACCAAAGTGTTTTATTAATAATTGGTTGGTAAGTTGTACTTATTCTTGGTTTGGAAACTTGATTTATACACAATTCAAAATTCACTCTTTTTATATTGTTCCATAAAGTTTTCTCAAATAATTTGTATGTAAGGTGGGCTTGCTTTTCTTTTAGAACTTATATTATTTCAATCTAAATTCTGTTTTATATTTATCTCTTCAAAATGTTTTTTCTCAAATTCTTGGTTAGTAAGGTGAACGTACAATCTTTTTAAATTTAGATGATTTCTCATTCTAAATTCCTTTCTATATTCTTGCCATAAAGTTTTCTTCAAATAGTTGTTATGTAAAGTATTACATTGTTTTTGGAATTTTGAGTTATTCATAAATTCTCTTGGTATTATTGTCAAAATGTTTCTCTTCAAATAATTGTTATGTAAATGTCTTACATTGTTTTTGGAATTTTGAGTTTTTTATTCCTAAATTCTTGTTTTCTATTCTCTTCCAAAATGTTTATTTCAAATTCCGGTTTAGTAAGATGGTCTTACATTGTTTTAAAATTTGGATGATTTTATTCTAATTCCTGTTTTATATTCTCTTCCAAAATGTTTATTTCAAATTCCGGTTTAGTAAGATGGTCTTACATTGTTTTAAAATTTTGATGATTTTATTCTAATTCCTGTTTTATATTCTCTTCTAAAATGTTTATTTCAAATTCCTGGTTAGTAAGATGGTCTTACATTGTTTTAAAATTTTGATGACTTTATTCTAATTCCTGTTTTATATTCTCTTCCAAAATGTTTATTTCAAATTCCGGTTTAGTAAGATGGTCTTACCTTGCTTTAAAATTTTGATGATTTTATTCTAATTCCTGTTTTATATTCTCTTCCAATAACTCATGTCTGATGTCTTTTAGGTAGTTGCACCCTATGACTGTGATACGATTGTTATTATACCTATGATTGCACTCATTATTATTATTATACCCAGTATTTAGGAGCAGTAACGGGTTCCGGCGATTTATTACTGCCTGTGCCCGTTTAAAGGCTCGGCATCATTATTCCTTGGAGCCATACTAATTGATGCCTCATTTGGGATGCTCAGAGTGGTTACCTGTCGATCTGTCCTATGGTCTTCCGGTCGTTCGTGGTTAGACCTCCGTTCAGCGTCATCTAAACTATTACTCCTCCTTGCCGGATAGTACCTTGGTTGGTCCCGTTCTAGGCTCCTCCGCCTTTCTTCGTATCCGCGGTAGCTGTTTCTTCGATTGTGGTTGAATCCTCGCTGTCGTCCATCTGTGGCTCGTATGAAGTTCACTCTAGGGCGAGGAAACCTACTATTAACGGAATTACCATTATTGGGACCCGCACGATTATTATTATTTTGGTAACGACTATTACCATAATTGGGGCTTCTCTGACTATTTGTGTTATTAGGGTAGGGATTGTGGTTACCCTGATAACCATTAGAGGGTCGACTCGGGTTTGGATGGTTTGGACCCGTATTATTATTATTATTATTATTATTATTATTATTATTATTATTATTGTAACTCGAATTGTTCATATTATTATTATTACTAAAATTGTTATTTTGCGGGTATGCCCGGCCTCCTTGGTACCCAGTGTTTATGTTGTTCGTACCCTGGTTATTGTTCTGATACGTCCTTGGTTCGGGCCCATCACTTCTTCTACGACTCTGTCGGTAGTAGTCTTCATTTTCATAGTTTTCGAGGAGTTCTGTCATTGCCTGGATGGTTTTTATTTGGCTGCCCCTCCTCGCACGAATTACCTCTTCATCATAATGATAGGACAACTTATTTATTAGGCACTCCTCAGGTATGGCCGGTTCTAAGTGCTTGGCCATACATACCCTGCCGAGGAAATAAGCTGTCATTGAACTACCGACTTGTGGTTTGTAGTGGCCGTGGCATATATTGTCTCTTATCAAATTTTGAGTTGTCTCTGACCAGTACTTGGCCTTGAATAGGCTCTTAAATTGCTCATAATTGTCGATGTCGCTCCGGTTGGCCATCCACCAATGGTCATTCACCTCCCGAAACGACTCGTCAAGGATTTCCCTGTTCTGGACCCATCGGTTCCCTCTGTGTTTTTCGAGGTATTCCTCTATGCGTGCCAAGAACTCCATGGGCTTCCGTTTATATTGCCGGAAATTGAGCCATTCTCTGTTTTCTGACATGGGGAAATTATGATATCCAGACCGTCTGTTTTTTATCAATTCTATCTCCTCCTGGCTCTGACGCACCTGTCCGGTTATGTTCGACATAGCGGCTTCCACGCCGTCGCATCTTTCGGTTACCTGTGTCCGCACTTTATTCACCTCTTCCAAGGCAAATTTCTTGGTCTCCTCCATTTTCGTTTTCTGTTGTTCTTGGACCTGAGTAATCTCCTTAGTTATCACTTCCCGGACTTCCAGCACTTCGTTTTCTGTTTGACGACATCTTTCGTCTACTTCTCTGATCTGCTGGTTAACCACCACGACTTCCTGTTCTAACTTCTTTATGATGGATTTCTTCGTCTCGGTTATCTTTTTATTCAGTTCCTCTTTAGCTAACTCAATCCTCTCGTCTAACTTATTCATGTTCTCTTGGTTAACTTCCCTTAATTCTTCTCTCAGCAGTTGATTGTCCTCTCTTAATTCTTCCCTTAACTGTTGGTTGTCATTTTCTATTTTCCTACTGGTTTCTTCCATTTTCTCCTCCAAATTCCTATTATTTTCCCTCAATTCTTCCTTTATATTTTTATTATTTTCTTCCATTCTCTTTTCCATCTTCCTACTGGTTTCTTCGATCCTCTTATTAGTATTTTCTATCTTACGGCCCAATTCTTCCTTTGTGGATCGGTTGTCTTCCTTCAAATCCTCTAGTTTTTCATTTAATGAATGGTTGTCTTCATCCATTTTCTTGCTTAAATTCTCCTCCATCTTCTTGTTATTTTCTTCCGTTTTCTTATTACTTTCTTCATTGTCCTTGCTCATTTTTAGGAACATTTCCATTAATTTGTCCAACTTACTATTTTCTGTGGTCTTACTTTTTTCTATTTCCTTGTCTTGGACATGGACTTCCCCTGTTTGAGTGGGTACTTCTGGTTGTTCCTCTGGTGGTGCTGGTTGTTTCGGTTCCACTTGGGCCACTAACACTTCTGGATCTTCAACGGGTGTTGCCTCCTTATCCCCCATGTTAACCTCTTTTTCGGCCTCTGCCGCCCTCTTCTTCGAAGTAGCTCGTATTTGCATTTTTCTCTCTTCTTTTTCTATTAATTAATCGCTGCCAGGCTTATCTTATCAAGCCCTCTAACTTGGACGCCACTTTGTAAACAGACCCTGTATGCCGGTCTTTACAAAAATAAAATAGTAGAGGGAAAATTTTATAAAAAATAAAATTTTCAAATAAAAAAAATTATGTTTATGTTAATCAATGTGTGTAATTAAGAAATAAGGCTGTTTTAAAGGTTTTAGAAAATTTTAGAGAATTAGGAAGGTATTTATTAACTATCGAGCACTTCTGGAAGATTTGAACCAAGTCTGGAGTTAAATAGATTAACTCCAGTCAGCAATCGATCGAAGATTTTTCTTGCTGGTCCAATATCTCACTCAAATAAAATTTTTTCTTCTTCTTGAAGTCCCTTAGCCTTAATAAATAACCTTAAATTAGCCTGTGAAATAATAACAGATAAAAAACAATTGAAATATATGGATTTATTGAACAATTTAATAAATAATCGATTTTTTATCGATTGAGAACAATTATCGACTCCGTCTCAGGGAATTATCGATTGTGCATACAGTATAAAAATTATTATAGGTTTTATATAAAGGACAGGTTCTTTGAGCGATTAAATTAATAGTCAGAGAAGGATGACGAGAAAGTATAACATTAACAATTAAAATAAATTCAATAATTATTATTTAACAGTATTTAAATAATTCTGATATATAATGTTTAATAAATTGTTTTGTCAGACCATATGGAGCTTCTATGACGTCACTCGAGGTAGGAAGCAGATGTGTAAATTTCAAAGATGGCCGCTACTCGATCTGGATATGTTACTGCAAAAGTCGTCTTGTTAAAAACTCAACAAAATTATCTTCATGAATGTTTGAAATGTTCCCGCACTGGTGTAATCTGTCTATTAGGTAGTTTGGTGTGTTCTGAAGAAGTGTTCCGTGTATATTGGTGTTAATTAAGTTATTTGGTATGTGTTCACTTCTGTTGGTTAGGTTGTCTGTAAAAGTGATTATGCGTTGTAGCGTGAATTGTGTCAAATATATTGTTTTACTGTTTTATATCACTCGTATCATGAAGTTAGGTGTTATTTTTCACTATTGTCGTTAAAGTTTTGGTAAATTTAGCTAAGAAAGTGTTCAATTCATCTAACTCTTGATGCACTAACATTAATGGCAATTTGTCGTACCATTTTCTACTCGGTTTTAAGGAACGTTTTTTCACACAACTATTCAGCTTGATATTCAACAAAAGACTAATTAACTTGGTCAAAATCTGGCCCAGTTAATCTTTGAAAAAGTATTGTTAACATAATTCGATTACCCATACACATGATACAATATTACATTATATATGGAATTTATTTATTTTATTCATCACTTTCATGAATTATGAATCTTATCATTGGTTTAATCATCTCATTCCTTTTAAATTGATATATTATAGTCCAATCTGTAGACATTTTGTGGAAATTAACAAATTTCTTTCCCTTTTGGAAATATAGGCTCAAAATTGGATTTCCGCCTTTATACAAATTTTCCTCCATTTTAATTATCATTAATGATATTATAATAAATTTTAATTAGTCATATTCCTCTTCCTTTCCTTAAATACATATAAATTAAACCTTTGAACTGGTTTTTTGTGTTAATCTCTGAATTTGACATTGCTCTTTAAAATTAATTAATTTATATATTTTGAAAATTTACAATATTTTAAGGTATATTTCCTTATTATCATTTTAACTCATAGGATCATTCCCCGTAGTGGTTAACTGATTTACCTTATCTAAATCTTGCTAGTTTACAGGATTTATAAGTGAATTATACTGGTTTATATTGTTTCTGTGAATTCACCAAATGGCCTAGAGTTTAGAATTTTACATTTCTGTCTTTCTCAAATAAATTTAATCCTACTTCCTCCTCTGACTTTACATAGTTACTATTACATGAAAATAAAGTGGTTTATAACTTATTGTGAGGTGTAGTATTTAATTAACACTACTGTTATTAAAAAAAAATAATTATGAACATTATTTAGCAATCGGCACAATTGAACATATTGCTGACATGGTTTGAACATATACTTTTAACTCTTTTTGAGTTAACATAGCATACCTACTGAAACATTATTAATGGTATGTATGCTGTTATTTAGCAAACATTATTCATTTTAAACACATAATATAAATCTTATTTTCTAATAACTCTTACAAACACATTGATTTTATGGCTGTGAACAAACAGTCTATTTAAACATTTTAAACCTATGAATACTAAATTAATGCCAGTCCTTTCTGGTCTAAACCATTATTATTTATGATCCCCTTCATCAGTAAACATGACCACCCATACTCTAGTTATTATGCATTTTTTACAAATGTCTTGTAAACAAAGAGTTACATTAAAATAATAAAATACTGGAAATCTTCCATTTTATTATTTTATTATACTGTTTATTATTGGATATTAAAGTTGTTATATAGCATATTGATAAGTCATAGTATCACTAACTTTAAGTTTATTGCATTTCCAAAAAACACTTACACAAATTCACTTTCACTGGTGGTTCTGATATTTTGAGTCTCACTATCTCAGACCAGACCTTTAGTAATCATGGACTGTTAAGACTTGTTTATTTTCTTATCACACAATAGCTTTAGTCCACTTCTTATAATACTATACAGCACTTTAGTTTTCTAAATAATCACATTTTTATAGGATTTTGGTATGTTATACTTTCTTTTTAATCGTTTTTGTGGGTTTGGGGTTGATGGTAGTTAATAATAATAATAGGTTTTACAACGGTGTTTCTTTCATACTATTTCTTCCTCTCCTCCTGTCTTCTTTCTTGTCCTTCTTCTTATCTTCTTTCTTGTCTTCCTTCTTGTCCTTCTTCTAGTCTTCATTCTTCTGGTCTTCTTGTCTTCCTTCTTCATTCTTGGGTAAACCAAGGTACTTTGTGTTATCTCGACTGATGTTTAGTTTGGAGCATCTAATTTATTTACTGATACAGACCTTGTTCTTCTCTAAAGGTTTCAGGGTATTGTTTTCTTCCTGATCACAAACTTTATTCTTCCTTCTTCTTGTTTTTGGGGTATTTTGGTATTCACCACTCTTAAACTGATTCTCTTTCTTCTTGATATGGTGTTATTTAATTTGTTTACTGCTCCTAGCTTCCTGGGTAAATTACTGATCTTATAATATGAGTTGCTTTCAATACTTTCTTTGATATTTAAACAGTGGTTCTTATATAATGTAATGAGGATTTTTATTTTATCGTGGTTCATTGCTTTGATTTCCTTAAATCTCATTCAATATTATTTTAATATATGTGGTGTAATTAAACTTTATGATTTTATATGACTTAATAAGTAAGTAGTGGATTTTCTGTCACGCTACAGAATACACTTCACAAGTTTTTTGCATCTCAAAGTTTTTGAGTAAATCTACATAAAGTATATGGGTTGAAAAGTCCCTGATACCAAAACATTCTGTCTTGATTGAGTGTTTTTCAAATTAAAGGTATTAAACCTCGTGTCATTAGGAATCTTTGAAACATCAGCCTTTCTGAATATATTTTGAGAAAGCTGGTTTATTACCCCTTCACATTTTAATTTAACACTTTTAACCCGATGCCCGTAAAATTTACGGGCCCATGATTTTTCTCAAAAACTGACGCCCATAAACTTTACGTTTGTCACTTCACACGCATTTAACGGCATTTGTAGGAAACATTTACGGGCTTCAGTTGTTTGTGCTTGTAGACTACACTTTGTAATTGCCAACTGAATACACAGATAGGCGCACAAGTCCTATCCACAAGCAAGTATAAGCAAGCAGTAGCAGTAGCAGTAGGAGCAAGTATTGCTCCATGATTTTTTGACAAGAAACTTGCAACGTCGGTTTGTGTTACCCTGACCGTTTCATTTTGTACCATACAAAAGCAGATTATTGCAAATAAACTGATTTTAACTACATTTTGTCTCAATATTGTAAGAAAAGTAATTTTTCTACAGTAGTTACAAATAAAAAACTATTTATTATGTGAAAATACCTTGTAAAAGTTTTATTTATTTTTCAAAAACATGCTTCTGATCTTGATATTAAAAATTAATTTCACCTCAGAAGAAGTAAATAATGTATTATTTTATGAAAATAGAAAGTCCAATCTTTAAAATGACATATAACTTATGTTGTTTTTAACAAACTTACTATTAAAAGGAGAGCGGCAGGGAGGTCAAAACTAGAAAAAATAAGAAACGTCAGAATCCGGGAGATAATGGGGGTACAGTACTCTATTGTCGACGACATAAAAACAAAACAGCTAAGATGGTTTGGGCATGTACAAAGAATGCCGGATAATCGACTCCCCATCCAAATTTTGAGATGGACACCATACGGTCGTAGGCGAAGAGGAAGACCTAGGTTGAGTTGGAGAGAAGGCATCAGCCGGGCAATGAGAGACCGGGAATTGGAAGAAGAATCTTGGTTAGATCAAGACCAATGGAGACTAGGGATCGGAAGAAGTAGGATAACGTTATGAACCGATTTATATATATATACTATTAAAAGAAAAAAAAAAGGAAAATGTGGAAAACAGCCAAGCTGCTGGGACATGCCTATCCTGAAATGCCCAGGGTTGAAAGTGTTAATGTCTTACACAACTTAATTAAATACGTTTGTGTTAAACAACTTAAGCAATGTTGTGTTGAAGTGCATTATTTTTTAGTGTAAAATCCAGCAATAAGATCTTCTCAATTTTCCTAATTAAAGGAAGAAACTGCTAGTTTACCTGTGCAAAGACAACTAATTAAACCATAGATATATTAGACTTGAGGAGTCACGACATAGACATCCATGTAAGGAGAAGTGTGTCTGGGTGAAAACGTAATAATAAATGTAAATTAATAGATTCTGTCTGTATTTTATGGCACACGCATTATTGTTTCTTACAGTTGCAAATGCATACATTATTTACCTAATGTTGACTAATTGTGATTATTAACAAAACTCTGTTTTATTAATTAATTTACACATAATTCGTTTTATTTATATAAAACTTACTTTAACACACACACACACGATTTAGAAATATACCTATGTTGAGTGATTATGGAATTTATAAGAAATTTTTAATAGCTCTAGGAGGGGAATGATCCCCTGACCACTCCCCTCCCCTGTAGTCCACTGTTGTCCTACAGTTATTAAATTCTACCGTATCAGCTGAAAATAAACACTCTATATATTAATTACATTATTTCTTCTTCTTCAGTGGCCAACAGGCACATGTAGCTGTCCTTGGCCCACTTTTACACTATGCAGTTGACGAGCAATGTCAGCATTAGACGTTAATGGTGCTGATTGTCAGCTCCTTGAGATAAACCATTGCCTCTCTACTACATACTCTCTCAACAGTCAAAGGTTGTACTCTGCTTGGTGTTTCCTTGTATACTCTTAACTCTCCTGCTGTCTTCCACTCTCAGGTCATGTCCGGTCACTTCATTCTCTGTATACACAATGTGAGACTAAGATCCACATACATGCCCTGCCATACATGTGTCTTCTTTGGTTAATAGACCCAAAATCAGAAATCGGGGGGGGGGCAGCATTCGCCAAACTCAGATGCATGTGTGGGAGGGATTTCACCACCATTCACCTGCAACTGCAACATTTCACCTTGTTTTGCAGCCGTTCGCCACCTTTTTGTATCTTAACAGTTTTCTACCATATATTAAAGGAACGTGTGGGATTTGCGAAATCAAGCAAGAACAACCAATTACATCTATAATCTTATATCTCCATTTAGTGAATACAGTAAAACCTGCCTAAAACGGAACGCGATCGATCCGGCATTTTTTCCGTTTGCACAGGTTTCCGTCTTACAAAGGGTTGTGTTTTAATAAAACAAAGTACAAAAAATATGATCGCATAGGATTACAATGAAAGAATAATTTAAAATAAAAGTCTGTAAATAAAAAATAGGCTCATATGTATTGTATTACTGTATTTTCAACTTACGTACAATAATTGCAGTTTCTCTCCTAGTTTCTCTGTCCCCATATGTCTTTCAAAGTGCATTGTCGCAACTTCTTCACAAGAGAACATTGTATGATCTCCTTTGCACCCTGCATCAACTCCAGGAGTTCTGGAACATTCTTGGAAGCTGCAAATTCCTGAAGGTCACTCACAACAGATGTGAGTGTTTTTTCTCCAAAAGTGCGTATTTTTAGCTCCCTTTTGTTGCCTTCGTTGTCGTCGTCGTCCATTTTTTCCATGACTTCACACCTGCTGTTTTCGGCAGCAATATCAGCTGTACTTTGAATGTCTTCAGTCGTGGCAAGTTCATTATCAAAATTTACTGCATCTTCAGCTTCATCTGGCAGATTTCCTTGCTTACAGAGAACGGAAATTTCCTGTAAATTTTCCACTGTAACATCTTGTGTGTCCGCCGATGCTTGTGCAGGACAACCAGCTTTAAGGAAACACTTCTTCACTGTTTCGGGGAGAATTTTCTTCTTAGCCTGATGGCTCCAGTTAACAGCATCAAGGACATTAATCTGTTTAACAAGCTGAGAAACATTGGTACAGGTGTTGATTTTAGCAAAAGTGACTGCAGTACAAACTTCCTATAAAAGGATTTAAGTGTATAAATTACACCCTGATCCACAGGTTGTGTAATTGAAGTTGTGTTGGGGGGGGGGGGGAAATAGGCTAGCTTCACATTAGACAAATCAATCCTTGGATGACAGGTTGCATTGTCCAAGAACAAAATGACCTTACAACCTTGACTTGACTTTTCATTCTTCCATTAAAAGAAAGAAGCCACTCTTCCATTATAGCACTGGTCATCCAGGCTTTTTTATTAGATCGCCAATTGACTGGGAGGGAATTACGATCCAGGTGTCGGAAGGGCCTGGGACATGCTGATTTTCCAGTCACTATAGGTTTTTCAATTTCACCAGTCATGTTAGCACAAATAAATAACGTAAGTCTTTCTTTAGACAGCTTGCCACCTGTACATTTATCACCACGTACAGTCAGTGTCTTTGAAGGCAACACTCTAAAAAAGAAACCTGTTTCATCAACATTATACACATTTCTAGGTTCATATCCCGCAACTAGATCTCCAATTTTCCCTTTCCAGTCCACTACTGTCTGCATATCAACATCATTTGCTTCACCACACACAGCATTAAAAACAATGTTATGGCGATGTTTGAAACTCTCGAGACACCCATTGGACGCTTTGAAATTGTGCTTGCCTAATTTTTTTGCTGTCTCTAAAGCTTCAGTCTGTATCAATGGTCCAGAAATAGGAATTCCTTTAGCGCGCGCACTAATGAACCACTCGAACATAGCACGATTTATTTCATCATAGTCTGTAGATTTTGTGATCCGTTTCACATGTCCTGCTGTTCCCTTTACCCACTTGTCTTTAATTTTTATTTTGTTTTTCAAAATGTAATAAATTTGAGTTTTTCCCACTTTAAACAACACAGTTAATTCTTTAGCTGGACGTTTGATTTTTTCGTGTTCTTCAATAACTTTAATTTTCTCCTCCAATGTAAGTGTCCTATGTTTAGAAGTCATTGTTACTGAATTACGTACACAAATACAGTAAAAAGTACATTTAAAAATCACTCAAGTTCGCAGTTTTCTTCAACTCGTACTTAATCACTTGTCAGAACGAAACTGAGAATGAATACATTATACAGTACCAAACACTTGTACCCTACCATGTGTATTACAAAGAGGGTTGGAAGAAGTAACGGTATATTGCTTTCACTTACAGATGTTGCCCCATGTAGCGTACCTGCTGCGTCCTTGAAGAAAGATTAGAGTTAATGGTTCCTAGAACTTCGGTGCAAGTACAGTTGCACTCAAAATTAATGCCTATCGCTTTTTCAAAATTTAAATTGATCAAAAAATTTTAGTACGTAGCTATGTATTACGCAAAAATAATCCGTCTTAGTCAGGTTATTTACGCAAACAGTTCCCGAAAATTATTCCGTTTCCACGGTTGGCAGTTTTCTGGTTTAGAGTATTATTTTACATAGGAAATAACTCCGTTCCAAAATTTATTTTCCGTTTGTCCAGGTTTCCGGTATATAGGTTGTCCGGCTTAGGCAGGTTTCACTGTAGTAATGAAACATGACAACACTCTAGAACTGGAAGATTCAGCCCATTTGCTGAAAAACGTGACACACAGATCCAGTAACTACATAAACAGTTTCTGATTTTGACTCTGAATCACAATATTCAAGACTTCTGCCTATGTCTGTCTTCTGGTAGTTCAATGATCATCTTGTTGTTGTAGTCGTTGTCATCATCATCATTTTTCCTACATGATTAGGGTTACATACTTACAAGGTCGATCTACAGGTTTTTCCTTTTCTGGTTTCTGCCATTTTATAGCTGACAATTTCCCTAAGAATACTTCATATTTGCATTCGATTCACATGCTGTCTCCACTTTTCTTTGTACCAACAACTGACAGTTAAGTAAGGAGCATGGCATTGGCTAGACTTCGCCCATTATATTTAGTACTACAGAGTTATGTAGAGTACATTCTACGCTACACATCTCATAACAAATGTAATTATCAATTCTGCCAAACAATCAGTCAACTCTTGACAAAAACTTTGGTCAGTATGATCAACGTCATCACTGTTATAGGCCCGCCAATTGTTCCAACCCCAACGCATGAGAACAAGTATAGCTGAGTTATCAAGAGAGACACACATGCCTCCATTGTTCTCGTCAGCCCTGATCTTCATACTACGAAACACTGTACAAGACTGTTGTGCACATGTGTGACAGTCTGTTAGCCTCGCAATGAGGTGTTTGTAAGCCAGTGTTCAATTTCTATCGTCAGGTTCTACTTGCTAATTGTTAGGCAGAATTTCTGGCCTGGACAAGGCCTTTCAGCATTTCTATCATTTTCAATAATTCCCTAGTGGCCTCTTAAGAAAACGGTAGGCACAGTGAAAAACCATCCATATGAAGTGATTAGCAGTCCAGAAAAGTAACAATGATAAGATTAAAATTGCGACAGTTAACAAATAATACCCAACAAAGAGCCATGGGGTTTTCCCATTACAGTACCAACAAGTACAGAAAGATTATTTTCAATTAAACAAACCTACTTATATTCCCAGATTGCTTGTAAAAAAGTCATGTGTTTAATAACATCATAATTATCTATAGTCCCTCCCATCACTTCTGTATGAGTCTGATAATTGGACTTTTAATGAAATCCTAGGCCAGTCATATTCAACCAGGCAAAATAAGACTTCTCATGCATATGACAGGATATAGTCTTTAAGATCATAGAAGAAATGCAGAAATACTACAGGAACTGAATATTACGAGTATACATGACCAACATCATGACTGAGTGGATGACAGCCGCATTCTCAAATAACTATAAAATTATACGCCAAAACGACGGAGAGGTGTGGGACGTCCAAAGAAGAGTTGGGTTGTGTTGGGTGTTGACTTCCGTGTAAAATTTTGTGGTGGGGGTACTTGTGGGTTGTGGTTGGTCGTCGGCTGGGTGGTGGGGGTTTAGCCGCCGCCCGGATGTCGATTGGTCGGCGTCCACGTTGGAAAAGTCGTCGGCCATGTTGGCACCAACTTGTGCATGTGTTAGAGTGACCAGCTCTAGTCTATCTGCTTGGGATCACAAGAAACCATTCTTTGTTCACCTCTTGTTGAACATGATGGTGATGGTTATCTATTCAGAAATCCCAAATGTTTCGGAACACAGTACATTTAGTATTGTGCATAGGATTCAAAATTTTCAGGTCTTGTACAGAGTCTACCTGAGTGCCTAATGCAGGTAGAAAAGAGTATATAAGTACCAACCAACAGGCTTGTCTTGTTCCTCAATACAAAAAATAAAAAGGGAGCTGATATGCTAGAACACACTGTCACACTAAAAAACATAATTCAAAGAATAGAAGGAAAAGTGTTAAGACCAAGCAAACAGATTTTTGAATTTCTGGAACACCTATATAAGGTCCAGAAAGTAAAACGGCTGGAAAGAGAAATTATAAAAATTATGTTTTATTTACAGACATCAGAAATAATCAATTTAGTAAAAGACACCTGTGTCTATAAAACTGACTCCTATAACAATCGATTTCCACCACTGGTTCAATCGGCAAACCAATAGTGAAAAGGGCAGAAAGATCACAGATGACGACAATATTCCTTGTATAAATATATTTATCAAAGCTAGTGGTGAATAACAAAAAGAAAAATGTGGAGCCATGTTCAAATGAAAACAGGTTTGACAATCTGTGATAACGATCTGGATATTTTGGTCAAGCATCCACAAAAACACTGCAACATTGTACTGTGCATGAAATGGCTGTTATAGCTGTTGTAAACATTAACAGGCTTAATGCAGATTAACTGAGATAGAACTGAATAAGAAAAAAAATCTGTTAATATTTACGTTTAGTGACAAAAGCACACAAAATCAAGATATAGACATAAACGAACGAATAGACACTATTTTAATTTTATTGTCCCCCACGTGACTCTGGTCACTTCTTTTTGGAAACACGTTTCAGGATATGTCCCATCTTCAGTACAATCCACTTGCTGTTTCGTTTAAAGTTAAAATTAAAGTTGTATTCACATACAATCTGCACATAGGTCAAAGTTTCCGAAAAAAGATCATAGTTTCTAAAAAACATTTTTAAGTTGACACTCCATGTAGATCAGTTAAGTACACCATGCCAAGTTGTGTGTGTGTGTGTGTGTGTGTGTGTGTGTGTGTGTGCGTGTGCGTGTGTGTGTGTGTGTGTGTGTGTGTGTGTGTGTGTGTGTGTGTGTGTGTGTGTGTGTGTGTGTGTGTGTGTGTGTGTGTGTGTGTGTGTGTGTGTGTGTGTGTGTGTGTGTGTGTGTGTGTGTGAATTCAGAGAGGAAATGAAGTGTTACCACAATATAGCTGATAAGCTAACCACAATAACTACAACCTGAATCTTCATATTATGCAAAGCCACAAGTAAGATAAGGTGATTATACTTTCTTTAACTACTTCAGCTGATGAATGAAAGAATGAATTCTGTGTAAACTGTAAATTTTCTACTGCACCAGCTACGCAGTATGAAACAAATTTGCTCTGACGCAGATTCAAACCTACAACACCTTTCTTTGAGAGCAAATAATATGCTGACTAATTTCCTCGCAGGCGTGGAAACAAATTTGCTCTGACGCAGATTCAAACCTACAACACCTTTCTTTGAGAGCAAATAATACGCTGACTAATTTCCTCGCAGGCGTGACATAATAATTGAATATTATGAGTAAAACATGAAACAGGTTTCTTCAACACAGCATAGCGTCCAAGATAAAACTGCTACAAAATAATAGACAGAAGGCTCCCAAAATGCTGCAACATTTTTGCTTTCTGAGACAAAAAAAAATGATGTAAAACAGCTCACACTTTTCAGAAAGTTTCCACACAAAACCATGACAATTTATGTTTTGAGACATTGTATTTCCCCTCACTTACATCAACAAAACTACCTTGAAAAGAAAAAAACTACCTAAAGAGTGTGAATATTTAATAAAAACAACAGCGATGACTGTCCTAAATACGGATCAACTTGGACTACAGTGAAAAGATAAAAAAATAGAATAATATATAGAAATAAGATTTTCATAAATAATGTTGATAATAAAACAAACTGTCATAAAATAAGAAATATAATTTATTGATAAAAACTAAATGTGAAAGTAGCAAACAGTAAAACAAGAGAACTGAGATGGAATGGACATGTACAAAGGATGAAGGAAACAGGTCTAAACAGAAACAAGAGATATGATAAAACATGACCACAAGGTAGCTGAAGAAAAATATATGGCAGCAAGAGAACATGAGAGGAGGAGAAGCAGTAGAAACAAGAAAAGTGATTCAGGATTGGATAATGGGAAAACTGTATAGTATAAGAGAAAGAAGCTAAGAAAAATTATGGAAGAGAATAACTTGACATAATTTAAATATCACCATTGACTTAAACACTCGTAAATGCAATCAGACTTAAAGGCTGAACATATATCAACAACTCAACAGTTGGATTTTGGTTACAATTCCTTTTCTGGTCTAACACCCCAATGGATTTTCATAATTTTTTTTTTATTTTTGGTCTCTTTTTTTTAGCACTGGGATCCCAAAATCTTGACTTGTTGGAAACTTAACACCACTTTCAGATGTTACTTTTAAAATTATACAGTAGAACTTGGCTAATTCGAAGCTGAAGGGACCAGTAAAAAATTCGAATTAGGAAAGTTTTAATAAGGGTAGAAAAATCAAATCAAAAACCGAAATTCAGTAAAGCAATATCTTATTTATTAAACAATTTCCTTATACATATGTATTACAAACGTATAAACACGTTTCAGTACAAAATATAGCATTTACAGTTTTTTAAAAAAGCTAGAAACTTTTGATTGCATTTTGCAATTAATACAGAGTTGTAGTAAACTCTTCAAGTTTATTAAGTGCTTGGAAAATAGCGTCACTTACGTTCTGCTGTCCTTCAACAAACCGTCTCAAGTCTTGAATGTAATTTGATGCCAGTGAAGCCGTTGGAATCGGTATCTCTGGAAGTTCTAGTTGGTCCCCTTCTTCATCTGAAGATGCACCATCATTTCTTTTCTTCATAACATCAGCCACGATCTCCGCATCTGTCTGTTCACCGCACACCGCCAAGTCTTCATCCATGTTTACAAACTCTTCATAACGAATGCCTGCGTCATGTCCAACATCTTCCCAGTTATCCGCAGTAGGTACGACTTCTCTAGCAGCTTTATTCTCAATGACTTCTCTTCACCTTCAATGTGGCAGAAACCACCTTTACGAAAGCAATTAGCAATTATTTTTTGCGTAACTTGGTCCCAAGCACTGTTGCACATGCGGGCAGCTTGAAGGATGTTAATCTTGATAGTATTTTCGTGCTCATCTAAATAAGCACCTGACAGAATGTTTTGGACCACAAGCCGTCTGAAAAATGCTTAAAATTTTTTATTACACCTTGGTCCATAGGTTGAACTACTGAAGTCATGTTTGGGGGGAAAAACACAACCTTTACATTTTCATCACAGGAATAGTGTTGTGCGCTCTACAGTTGTCAATAAACAAGACGATTCTTTTGTTTTGATTCCGAAATTGCCTGTTGATTTTCAAAAGCCATCTTTCGAAAATTTCACCTGTCATCCAAGCTTTATTGTTTGATTCATATCCAACTGGTTTTGTTTTTACATTTTTGAAACAACGTGGGTTGGCTGACTTCCCTATCATTAGCAAAGGCAGTTTTTCAGAGCCATCCATGTTTGCTCTGACTAAAAGTGTTATGCACTCCTTGCTGTGTTTGCCGCCACTACAACTTTCTCCTTTAAAAGCAAGTGTTTTGTCGGGGGTGCATTTGAAAAATAAGCCCGTCTCGTCTACGTTAAAAATGTCTTTAACGTCTCTATCAGAAATCATTTGCAATAAATCGTCTTTCCATGAATTTGCAGCTTCAACGTCAACAGATCAACTTTCTCCACAAACAGTTTTGAAAGACATGCCATTTCTTTCTTTAAAACCATCAAGCCAACCAGTGCTGGCCTTAAAATCATTTTTCCCTAAGCTAGATGCGAATTCCTCAGCTTTGGCTTTGACGAGGGGCCCACTGACTGGAATTTTTTTGTCCCTTTCTTGCTTAAACCACTTCACTACACATTCATCTACGTCAGGATTTTCTGGTCCTCACGCTCTTTTCCTATCTTTGTCGCTGGCTTTACACACACTATTCAAAATCTTCTCTTTTTAGATACGTTGACAGTGTATTTGGCGGTATCCCGAATTCCTTAGCAATTTCAGATTTCTTTTTTGTCCCTTTTCCACTTTCCGAATAATGGCAACTTTTTCGGCAAATGTCAACGATTTGTATTGGATCCATGTTGGTTTTGAAAGGGCCATGATGAACACACAACACAATAAAAGTGCACAATAAGCGTCACTAAAACACACCAGTCTGTATATACAGTACTGTATAAAGAAAGGAACGGTCTCTCACTACAGGACACAGCTCGCACAGTAGAAACTCAAAAAGACTTAACCCTTCCATGAATGCAGGCAGACTGAACCTAAACTGAAAGCAACAGTGAGGGTGGCTGACTGACAAGGCGTGGAACAAGGGACCACGTAAGGCACAATGGTGGACGGTACCGTTACACGAGTCAGTCATGTGGCATCTCGAGATACTGGCGCCAATTCTACGAATTTGACACAAAGGACAAACGTCTGTTCACAAAGGGTGATGCCTGCTTGTCTGTTTCCAGTCGTGTCTCTATTGTTACGTGGTCTAGCCCATACTGCAGGCGATTTTTTGTAGTTTGAGCAACATTTTTATTTCGAATTAACCAAAAAAAGTTCGAATTACAGATGGTGTTTTTGCACGGTTTTACATAGGATATTCAAGGGACCACGGTAAAAGTTCGAATTATCCACGAATTCGAATTATGCACGTTCGAATTAGCCAAGTTCTACTGTATTTAATTTGATACCTCATATGAAGTTTTGTGATTTTATCAAACTTACCGCCCTCTTTTTGGGCCGTGACGACCAAACATTTTCACATTTTTTTAAAATTAACATTATATTCACATTTTTGTTAAAATGCCCTTTAATTTGATATCTCGCATGGGGTTTTGCAATTTTTTGTGATTTCTTTTGACAATTTTGGCCTCCACACATTTTCACCTCCTGCCACTATTTTGGGGGGAGGGGGATCAATCTTAAAGACAATAGATTCTGTATAGTATACTCTGTACAGATTCTGCATGTATGTATAGGTTCTCTATGGTAAAAGCGTGGACATGCTTGTCAAGTTTTATGAAAATCAGCTGATGCATTTAAAAGTTACTGCGAGACATACCCCAAACAGACAGACGGTCAAGTTAAAACTGAGAACTCACTTTATTATCAAATTAAATCCTCAGATTCCAAATCGCATTGCACTATATTTTAATGTTTTTTGCATTACTGAATTGACTGCTTATTAACTGAATCATTTTCTGACTTTAACACATTGGCAAGATAAATGAAGATCAAACTCAAAGTGCTCAAATTGAAATAGTTGTGCACAGTAAATGTGGTGACAAGAAAGGCAACACAAGAAATATACAGATCAATATTGGAAAAAAAAGACATGTGGTAAACACAAAATAGTGGAAAAAATATGAGTATAATCATGGCTAGCGAGAACATACACCATATCACCTTGTATGATAATAGAATTTGGATAACATGTAAATTGGACAACAAATTAAATATCATATCCATTTTTAATAATACATACATCTTTTAAATATTCATTTTTTACATTCATTAAAAAATGTTTAACAGCAGGTAACCAATTTATAATGTTATGTAATGCGGAATGTTCAACAAGTATCTCAGCTATCCCAGCAGAGCCCAGCTGTAATGTGTGTGTACGCGCGCACGCTACTACTTTGAGATGAAAGACAATTATGTGACGCTTAGCACATGTCGTCAACAATCGAGACTGTTCCAGACCTCACCGCTCTGCACACCTGTGTTCAAGGCCAGACACGATACTGTTTCTAATGGATTCGAGTGTGCCCGTAAGAGGCAACTGTTTAACACATCATCCAAAATGATATCTTATTCTGGCATCTCAGCGGGGTATAAATATAAGCACCCAGCGACAGTCAGTCAGTTTTACTTCGGGCGATTACTCAGTGCGTTTCAAGTGGCTGTTAGTGAAAAGTGATTATTGTGTGGGACTCTATTAGTTGACATTATTACTGCGTGTGGACATATTTAATTTGAATTATTGTATGAGTATAATCTTGTTAATAATTAAAGCTGGTTTTTTTAGTGCCTTCATTGGTGTCTTGTACTTTGTTTTCCACTGTACCATACGACGATCACCAAGACCATTGTAACAATATAAATACAACACATACAATATTTTCACTGTAAAATGTACCATTTCTATTTATCAAATATATAAACAACACGTTAGTCTTACATTAAACTGTTAATAGTGTTAAACTATGTTGTTCGAATAACATCATCTTTGGTAATTTAAAAAAAAAAATCAACTGAAAGGAAAAACTACTTACGAAAAATGTTCATGAAAAATTGATAACAGAATGAAACGCCAAACACTAAATGTACAGATAAGAGAAGAATTTGGAAGAAAATCAATATTAGAGTACCAGTATATTGAAGAAAGGCGGTTTGGGGTCATATGAGAAAAATGAGGGAGCAAGTATCTGTAAATAATATATGGGGGTGAGGCCAGAGTGGCAGAGGATGGAACAAGAGAAGAAATAAACGGGTAACCTTTGTGCACACCTACAGTGAGTGAGCAGTGGGTTATATATTTTAAAATTGATAAGAAATGTCGATCAAGTGATAACGTTTAACTCTAATTTTACTTGGCAAAAATTATTTGTTCTTGAATTGTATTACATTCTGATAACTACTACTTAAACTTTATGTAAGACAACTATAGTAAAGAATGAAGTCTTTTTGTTATACAATTTGTTTAAATGGTCTAAAGAATTGTAACTGTTCCTTTTGTTTGTAATAAAGAACCAAAAGGCAAAAGCGTTCCTTTTAGACAATACAACTTTTTTCAATCAAACCAACCCAATTCTAACAAGCAGCTCTTCCGTTATAATCATTAAAATAAGTGTTCACACACACACACACACACACACACACACACACACACAAATGTTCAAACATTTAATTCCTGTTTCATATGTACATCCTTTGTGCATTAAAAAATGTTCATCAATTATATATAATTAATGATAAAGTGTGTGTGTGTGTGTGTGTGTGTGTGTGTGCGTGCGTGCGTGCGTGTGTGTGTGTGTGTGTGTGTGTGTGTGTGTGTGTGTGTGTGTGTGTGTGTGTGTGTGTGTGTGTGTGTGTGTGTGTGTGTGTGTGTGTGTGTGTGTGTGTGTGTGTGTGTGTGTGTGTGTGTGTGTGTGTGTGTGTGTGTGTGTGTGTGTGTGTGTGTGTGTGTGTGTGTGTGTGTGTGTGTGTGTGTGTGTGTGTGTGTGTGTGTGTGTGTGTGTGTGTGTGTGTGTGTGTGATAAACCAATTATAAATAAACTAAAACTTATAAAAACTCAAATCCAAGCAAACATTCACATTTTGTCACAATTCTTTTTTGTCTTACATCTTACTGACTTTTCAATTTTTTTTGTAAATCTTATTTTGTTAAAATTCTCTGAATTTTTGCAATTTTATCAAAATTATCGCCAACTTTCTGGGCCCTGAGAAAAAATGAATGTCATATATATACTTATTTATTTTTATCTATATTTATTCATAACAACTCAATAATTCTTGTTTTAATCAATTTTAATAATATACAATATTTTCTTTTTTATAGGATTTGCTTTTTTATATTTACTCACATTGTTTCTACAGTTGTCCTACTTTACTATCATCTTCAGAAATTAAATATATAAAGAAGTACTATAATTACTTACATAATTATCTAATTACTATGCTCCCTGAGCTGCATAACTTTCTCACTATTTTGAACGAAGTACATTTATTATTATGTAAATTTCAATATTAAATAATTATTAAATTATGGGAAACTTACAAAAACAACCTGATTACTATTTCTTTAGTAATACGCATATTGTAGAGCTCACAATCACATTATAAACACTAAAAATTAGAAACATTGGGATTTGAGTTACAATTCCTTTTAGTCTGATGTACTGCTAGAGTTTCATAATTTTTCTAATTTTTATATTTTTTGGGGGGCCCTGGTATCCCAAAATTAGGAAATTTCCAAAAGTTAACACTACATTCAGATGTTAGTTAACATTCTCTTTAATTTGATACCCTACTTGCGCTTTTTCAAATTTATCCAAATGTTCACCTGCTTTTGGGCCCTGATGGCCAAAAGTTTTGAAATGTTCAAAAATAAACTCTATATTCAAACTGTGGTTAACGTTACCGTTAATTTGATACCCCACATGTGCATTTGTGGTTTTTTCATAATTTTTACCCTCTCATGGGATCAATCTCAAAAACCATAGGGTTCAGTAGGTTAAAAGTATGAACAGACATGCCAAGTTTTGTAAAAATTGGTTGATGCATTCAAAACTTATCACAAGATGTACACGAAAAGACAGACAGACAGACAAATGCCAAATAGTCGAGTTAAAATGGAGAACTCACCTCTCTCATCCAATTGAGTAATAAAAAGAAATTATATAATTACTTCTGTTTTATATATTTAATTTCTCAACAGTGGCATAAATATGGGGAGGTGATCAACCCCCCCCCCGAAACTATTAAAAATGTAAGTGAGATTCCATAATCACTTAGCATAGTCCTATTTTAGGCCAGTTTTGAGAGTGTTTAAAATATGGTTTTTGAATAATTGTACAAATAATTATGTGGCAAAAATCTGGAATGTCTCATCTGTCCTGAGAAAAATGAGGAGTTCAACCTTCAAGCTAGTCCCCCCCCCCCCAGAATCATAGTTAAGCCACTGTCTCTGAAGATGACAATAAAGTAAAAAAGAACTGTCAAAACAGTATAAATAAGCATAAAAAATATATTCTTGAAAAGAAGGAGAATATTGTACGTGCACGCATGCACACATGTACATTTGTGTATTTGTTGTTTTTATGCAACACTTTTTAATTTCTGTTGAAGTGTTTTCTTAGCCTATATATGTTTTCTTAGAAGTGTATTTCACCATAGAAATATAATTAACTACTACTGTGTTAACATTAAAAACAGTCAGATTGACAATGAGGGTGGTAGCGAATACCACCTAAACAATTGTATCATTACAACAATAACTTACTGTTGTGACAACAACTTGTTCTATATGACGGAGAAGTACCCACAACATTTCTGCATCAACAATAGATTTCACAAATATATTTTAGAAAAGATTTTCCTGTTTCTTTAAGTTTCCGGCACAAGAGAAAAAAAGTCAAATATTCATTGACTAAACGTTGCTCTCTTTTTTCATTACAATACAAAATAGTAAGTATGATATCAAATAGCTAGTGAATCTTACTTTGTGCACTTACACAAACAAACCTCTGAAGTTCACAATTCAAACAAACCTCTGAAGATACAGAATAATTTCTGTGAAACATGCGTCAGGTGAAAATACACCTACTTGCAGTGTATTCTTTGAAGATATTACTTATACAAAAGTCTGTTTTATTACAAACATTGAAAATGAATTTAACTCTTGGCTTAAGGAAAACAACACCAGATACTTATTAACAAAATCCTCTCTCTCACTCTCTCTCTTTCTCTCTCTCTCCCCCTTCACTTACTGCAATAGCCAAAATATTTAACTAATATTAACATTAAAAAGACAATTGTGTATCTTATTTCACCTGATTAAATTTGTATAATTTGTTTTACAAATCCTCCCTAAAGAATTATTTCAAAATATTTGCTTATGCTAAATGCATCAAAATACCATCCACTATTACATTACTATGCAGCAGCACTTACCTTGTGTGCTTTCAGTGTGTACTCGTTGCAGGCGAGGGTGACATCGACGAACGCCTCGGTGCGCAGCAGATGATGGAACACAGAAGTCATATTGGATTGATAATTATTCCATCGCAAGCAGTAGTGTTGGCCTGCCATGGCCTCTTGCCAGTACCTTAACATGACAAACAAACAACTGATTGCTTCTGCTGCTGCTACTTTCTAATTCTCTCACCTCACCTTTCTCCTTGTCGTCGTCGCCATCGTTGTTGTTATGTGCACTTTCTCCTCCATATCTCTCTCTCTCTCTCTCTCTCTCTCTCTCTCTCCCTCTCTCTCTCTCTCTCTCTCTCTCTCTCGCAAACATTTCACTTCTTTTTAAACTACATTACTGCTACTACTACCACACCTCTCTCTACCTTCCTACTTACTATATACATTTCCCCTTTTCTATGGACATTCTTTCACTTCACTCTCCTGTTCTATATGAAAATTTCTTTTTCAACTACGACACTGAAGTTACCATTAATTGAACAGTGATTAATCATTTATATTATAAAATAAGTTTAAACAAGTGATTAATCATGTATATTATTATAAAATAAATTTAAACAAGTCCAATGGCACATAACTTTTGATTTTTAATTAACACAACATTAATTTAGGATTTTGTCAACTGACTAGTATCACAGAGCGATCAAATTTAAGATATTTCTGCAATTCTTACAATTATTATTAATCGATGGCACAATATACTCATTATAATTTATAAGGTTTTGGACATTAGCCATCGTAAGTTAAAATTAAGAAACACGACGTTTCGACCTCTATAGAATCAGAAGTAGTCTCCAGGCGAAAAAAAAATTAATACAAAGATAAATCTATCACTAACAAATAGATATCATCAAAACTCCAAATCTTAGTTAAACTAATATCGTGCTAAATACAAATAATAATAATAATAATAATAATAATAATAATAAAACAGTACTCACCATTTCAGCAAAGAAAGATTCCTCGTGTGGTTGCAACATAACGTTGAAATGGTGAGTACTGTTTTATTTATTTTTTTTTTTGCACTACATCTGTTTAATTAAGATTTGGCGTTTTGATGATAATTTGTTAGTGACAGATTTATCTTTATATTAATTTTTTGTTCGCCTGAAGATGACCTCTGATTCTACTGAGGTCAAAACACCATGTTTCTTTATTTTAACTTATGATCACTAATGTCTGAAACCTTATAATTTGTAATAAGAATTTTTTTTACCACATCAACTGTCTTAAATTTATAGGTGATGTGAAAACCTGGATGGAAAAAGTGTAAAACAATACCTTTCACAAGAAGTTTTAGGTTCATGAACTGAAAGAACTTTATCTACAGTGACTATAGTGATAAGGACTGCAAACAAGCTGAACCTCAGGCCTATCATTATTCTGATTATTTGTAGATCTGATAATCAAGAGAATGTTATAAAAAATAAACAATTAAAATAGGACACAACTGTAATAATTACAACAGGCACCACCCAAGGTTATAATAAAAAAATCCAGATCTACAAACGTGTTCTAAATGTTTATAGCATGCTTCAGGAGCAAACCTAGGATTTCATTTTGGGGGAAGGGGATTTTTTTCAACCACATATCGTTTTCTTAGAGTATTGTTTTCCTCATGGTATAATAAAAATTGTACCAAAATAGACAAAAACTAATAGACAAATAATAGCTGTAATTCACTAATTTCATTAAAATATATTTAAAACATACATGAGATACGCTTCCAGTTTGTCTTGCAAGCCTAATAATACCTTTCTGTGGAATACAAATACTTTAAAGAGAACGTTCAAATTAAGAAAGTGAGGGTTACCAGCATGTATATAATTTATTGCTATGGATATATATGTATCCAACAGTGTTGTGGAATAATTTTTATAGCATGTCAAATAATGCTTAATAATTTTGTAAAAAATGTAATGATTATCAGTCTTTTTCAAATAATTATATTAAAAAAACATGCATCCAGTTTAAAATTTTTGCTACATTTTTTGATTTCAGGGGGGTATCCCCCATATCACTCCCTAGGTTCACTCCTGGCACGCTTTGTTATGAGAGATATTAAAGCAGTCGCCTGGTGTATTAACGTTTTTAGAACTGGCATGGGATCAACATACATAAAGAGCTGTAGCATGCCTCCTTGACAGCTCCACTTCTGAGTTACAATTAGCCCTAAAAGATTTTTTGAACAATTAATGACTAGTAAGCTCCTTGCAGGGTGACCAGACGTCCTCATTTTCCTGGACATGTCCTACATTTCAACCTCCTGTCCGGGGGTCCGGGAGGAATTTTGAATAATTCCAAAATGTCCTCCATTTTGTGAAAATATATTCACCTGTCATTTATTTATGCATAATTAATTAAAGAACTAATTTTTTTACGTATAGGGTATACGCTGTGTAGCTAACGAGACATTCACGCCTTGAAATTTGAATTAAAAGGATAAGCTTCGAATGTCTGACTGCAAGGTGGCAGTGTTAAACGCCATTTTTTTTGGGTTGGCGTTCATAAAGGTTGTGTCTGTGTAGTGAGTCTATGATTCCGGCGTTTCATAATGCCGAAACATAAATGCCAATTTAATGATTCTTTATCAAGCAAATATAAGTCCTTTAAAGGCGGCAGAAATGAATATGAAGCAGAATGTCTTGTGTGTCCAGCAGGAACAAACGTTTCCGTAGCCAATAAAGGTAAATGGATTAAATACATGGTCTTCACTTGTAGACGTATGTAGGAGCTAGTATGTAGTACACTTTATAGGAGCTAAGCTTGGTTAAAATATATCGATATATCAAAATATCGATATTTTTTAGTAATATAACCTTCTCTGAGCAAAGAAGATAGACGTATTGTAATAGAAGGCTCATACTGATGCTGCACGTTTAGGTGAGGCAATTTTAGAATAGTTGGCACCCTCAACAGACAGCGACGCTTTTACATTAACATTAATAAAAAATTAACCTTTTTATAAATTACTTAAGGGGGCAATAAATTCTTAGTTCTCTTTGAACCAATTTAAAAACTTATTTTTTGTTTGCGGTTGAATGTTACATATTTATTGATATATTTTTTTCATTTGCTCAGGAGCACAAGATTTGGAAATTCATCTCCAGTCCCAGAAACACAAGAAAAACATACAGAGTTGCAGCAACGTTGCAAATATATCAATATTTTTCAACCAGTTACCAAAATCTACGCAATTAATAAATGCAGCTGAGGCAGCTTTGGCATACCACACCATTGTACACCATTCATCTTATCGATCTATGGATTGTACACCTAAACTAAATGCTGAGATTTACTGTGACTCTGATATCGCCAAAAACGTTTTTTGTGCTAGGATAAAGACTGAATCTATAATAAATAAAGTCATTGGGCCACATTCTCTTGATGTAGCAATGCAGTGCTTGAAGGAGATATCATTCTTCGGAGTGTGTACCGATGCTAGCAATCATGGATCCTTAAAATTATTTCCAATTTTAATACAGTTTTTTGATTACAAATTAGGGGGTATTCAGACAAAAATAGTAGAGCTTAAAGAAACAGCTAATGAAACCTCAGACACAATTTCGTCCTGCATAAGTGAAACACTAACACGGCTAGATATTGTTGAAAAGTGTATAGCATTCGTTGGTGATAATACAAATACTAATTTTGGGGGTCTTAAAAGGAATGAGGGTAATAATGTTTTCACAAAATTAAAGACAAATATGAACAAGAATATTGTTGGTATAGGCTGTCCAGCCCATATCCTACATAATGCCATTCAACATGGGGCAGACACTTTGAGTATTGATTTGGAATCCATAATAATGAAAGTGTATAATTATTTTTCTATTTATACAGTGAGGACAGCACAAAGAGTATTGTAAGTTTGTTGATACAAACTACAAACAGTTACTATCCCATACTAAAACAAGATGGCTATCACTTTTCCCAACAATTCATAGAATACTCGAAATGTATGATGCTTTACAATCATATCTTTGCCTAGTCCTCCCAAAATGCTGAAAAATTTTTTTTCATCCAGTTTGAGTAAAACCTATTTATCGTTAATGCACCTGCATTCGTTAATGTCTGTATTTCATGAGAATATCAAGGAGATTCAAAAAGAAAAAATACTATTATTGATCTAATGAATATCATAGAAAATGTATCTTCACTGCTAGAAAATAGATTGCAATGTTCCTTTTTATCCCTTAAGACAAAAGAGGTGTTGCCAAGTGCCCGGGAGGAGGGATTTGATAGTGAAGTAGATTGTTTCATGGTGGAATCACTTTCCGTATACAGGGAGTGCTACAACTATTTAAAGAAATGGAGTATTTCATTTATCGAATTCCAATGTTTCCAATGGATGAATTTGAAAACAAAAGTACTCATGGAAAATGTGGAAATATCTGTTAAGTTTTTACTTGATAAAGGAATAATAATTGACGATGCAAAATGCTGTGACCAATTATGTAATTTGAACAAGTTTCTTGAACAAAACAAAAAAGATCTTGAAAATAAGTCCTGTAATGATAAGTGGGTCAAGTATTTTGAGAGTACCAAAATTAATGAATGTCATTCTGAACTACTTAAAATAGCAGAATTTTTTTTGCATTGCCTGGACACAATGCAAACATTGAAAGGGTTTTCTCACTAATTTCAGCACAATGGACAAATGAGAGGAACCATTTAAATGTAAATTCAATCAAGAATTTGTTATTTGTAAAGTATAATTTTAAGCATTTGTCTTGCTCTGAATTTTATAAATATATTTTAAACCATCAAGGCATTTTGAATAAAATAGGTTCATCTGATAAATAAAATTGAGTTCATGAGGTAATGATTTCAAGATGTCAAAAGAATTCTTGTTTAAATATAGGTTCAGTAAATAAAATTAAATAAATAAAATAAAATACAATAAAATAAAATATAAGTACTTGTAAGTTGTAACATAAAATTTGACTGTCAAGAGCTGTGTTATGTTATATAATTTCCAATTAAACAAACAGAAATAATACATATTAATTTTGTAGCTTTTATTTAGGAATGTCCTACATTTTTCCTTAATTGACCTACATTTTGGAGTCTCCTGTCCTCTTTTTTTGTTATGAGATCTGGTCACCCTGGCTCCTTGAGATAATTGAACTTGCTCATTATTTTGAATGAAGTATATTTATTATTACATAAATTTGATATTACATATTTTTCCAATTATGTTGGAAAATTATAAAACTTTATTATTTCTTTCGTAATATAACAAATGTAGAGCACACAATAATACAATAAACATTAAAAAGTCAAAACATTTAGATTTGGGTCACAATTACTTTTAGTCTGACATCCAGCTGGATTTTCAATTTTTTTCAAAATCTTTTTTTTTTTTAATTCTCTTTAATTTGATACCCCACATGAATTTTTGTGATTTTATCAAAATTATCGCCTACTTTTTGGCCCCTGCCATTATATTCAGACTGTGGTTAAAATTCCGTTTAATCTGATATCCCGCATGGACTTTTGTAATTTTTTCACAATTTTACTGCCTCTCATTATTTCCTCCACTCCCTCCACACTTTTGGAAGAGTCAATCTGAGAAACGATAGGCTTATGTAAGGTAAAAGTATGGATTCGCCTTCCAAATTTTTAGGAAAATCAGTTGATGCGTTTAAAAATATCATGAGGCATATACCAAATGACAGACAGCCAGACAGACACACAGACAAATGACAAACAGTCGAGTTAAAACTGGAAAATCACTTCACTCGTTCAACATATTGTTTGATTAAAGCTATATTAAATAATGCTGGTATTAAAAAAATGAAAGCAACACAAAGGAAGAGAACTATGTGGTGTGTGTGTGTGTGTGTGTGTGTGTGTGTGTGTGTGTGTGTGTGTGTGTGTGTGTGTGTGTGTGTGTGTGTGTGTGTGTGTGTGTGTGTGTGTGTGTGTGTGAGAGAGAGAGAGAGAAACGCTTTAACCAAGTGTGTGTGTGAAGTTTGTGAGAAATGCTTTAACCAAACAATAAAACAACTAATTACAAAAAACCTACCACAATTATTTAGAAACATCATTACTTCAGCATATACAAAACTCAGTTCGTCAAACAGAACTTCCCAATTCACACAATTTCTTCTACTAGTTTATTATTACTGTTTTTGTTATATTTTAATTTCATTAAATATAATATGAAACTTTTATATTAAAGATAAACTTTTAACTTTGTAAAAAAAAAGAAGTGCCTGAATACGTTAGAATCTATTATCATTGGAAAAACAAGATTTAAACTGTGTAACAACTTCTTATTTATTTATTTATTTATTTATACACTGTGTTTATAAGTTTTAGATAAAAAATGTTTGTACGTACTGTCTTCATTTATATATTATTTCAGGGGCAGTGATATGGTGCCCGCAAGGCCTTCAGGTGCGCAAACTTAATGATAGGGTAAAGAATTTTTTATTTACTTTTTTTAAGCCATATGTTGTAGGCGATGAGTAAAATCAAGAAAATTAAAACTTCAGTGTAATACAGTTGATTTCCTGTATGTTTTGCAGAGTGCGTTTTTGCAATTTTGTACATTATAAATTGTATTGTGGTCATCATGTTATATTTTGTCTATTATAACTAATTAAACTTCCAATTTAATAAGTAACATTTACATATCGTAAAAACTATAATTAATGTGAAACTTTATTTTAATTCTGTAATGTTTAAAACCTCGTTTCCTTTACAAGCACTAATTTTTGCTTTGAGGGATTTTTTGTATCAGCATATATTGAAATAAAGTATTATTATACTTTATTACATTCTGTCGGATTTTATAAGGACAAATGGCCAGTCCGATACAGAGACAAAATGATAAATCCAATTATTATAACTTGTTTTATTATTCTTTATTTTAAAATCTTCTGGGACAAAATTCTCCAGACCCTTATTATTTATGTGATTCAGTTATCAAAACACCGATTCCGATATTAAGTCATGATGGGAATACCCATACGAGGGAGGGCAGTCCCCAACTAGTGGGGGGGGGTTACATCAGAGCCTCCGCTGATTTTTATTATGTTGTATATTCATGTTTACCGGTGTCCAAGCCATATAACTTATTTATATATTGACTGAATAAAGTATTTACCTTATTTTTGTTTGTCCGTCTGGTGGCTTTATTTCTATCTTCGTTACTACTACGCGTTTCGGGACATATGTCCCATCCTCAGGTACTGTCACTTAGCAGAGGTCGTTATTTAATTAAAATATCAAAACATAAAAACTTATAACATAATTGACACATTATTAACACTAAAATGTTTAAACTTTGGAGCATGTACAAAGCTAAGATGCGCATCCCGGACTACAACAGTCGACTGCTGAGCCTATGTTATTGCTCGCCGCGCACTGTGGACTTTGTCTGTATTCGTATAGCCGTATCGTATAGCGAATTTGACTGAAACTGTAACTGTTAATTTAGGATTTCTTTTCTGTTTGTGTCCTTAAATGCCTTATATATTTCAAACTCCTCGACAGCACTCATGTATCTCCCTTTCTTGCATATGTGTAGGGGTTGAAAATTACTTGCAAAGTCCGTATAACTATGATTATTGTCAACCAGATGACGTGCATAATTTGATGTTATTTTGCTAGGATCTTTTTGGGCAGGTGTTCTTTAAAGCGTTTTTTAAACGCTCTACCCGATTGTCCAATGTACAAACAACAGTCGCTGCACACAACCTTATAAACACCTGTCCTGTCTTCAACTGCTTTTGGGAGGTTTTGTCGAAGTATCTTACCAACGTTGTTACTGGTCCGGAACCCCATCCTAATGTTTACGTCTCTAAACATGCTGTATAAAATTTTTGGTAGGCTGTTACCATAGTACGAAATTATGTACCTAGTCTCATTTTCACTACCTTCACGTATTTCTTTGTTACTTTCCTTCTTTTGATGTTTTCTAATTAGATTGTGTACAATTGAGCTACTGTAACCGTTGGCCCTAGCTATATATTTAATTGTGTTAAGTTCTTCGTGAAAGTCTTCCTTTTCCAGTTGGTATGGATAGTAGTCTATGCACGAAACTGTTATATGCCACCATTTTTTGGGAGAAAGGGTGATGCGACTCAGCGTTTATTGTGATATCTGTGGTAGTTGGCTTCCGGTATATCTGGTATCGGAAGTTGCTATTTTGTCTTGTGACTGTCAAGTCGAGAAAGTTAAGTTTGTTGTTTTTCTCCGTTTCAAGGGTGAACTGTATGTTCTTATTAACGCTATTCATGTATTTTTTCATGTTTTCTATGTGCCACAATGTACCGTTAAAAATTATAAAAGTGTCATCAACGTAGCGTGTATACGACACTAATCTATTGGAGAACTTATTTTTGTTACTGAGCAGATATGTGTTCTCATAGTGATTTAGGTATATATCAGCCAGCAGGCTAGATAAGGGTGACCCCATGGCTAGACCTGTTTTTTGGATATAATTATAATTATACCTAAATCACTATGAGAACACATATCTGCTCAGTAACAAAAATAAGTTCTCCAACAGATTAGTGTCGTATACACGCTACGTTGATGACACTTTTATAATTTTTAACGGTACATTCCGGCAGATAGAAAACATGAAAAAATACATGAATAGCGTTAATAAGAACATACAGTTCACCCTTGAAACGGAGAAAAACAACAAACTTAACTTTCTCGACTTGACAGTCACAAGACAAAATAGCAACTTCCGATACCAGATATACCGGAAGCAAACTACCACAGATATCACAATAAACGCTGAGTCGCATCACCCTTTCTCCCAAAAAATGGCAGCATATAACAGTTTCGTGCATAGACTACTATCCATACCAATGGAAAAGGAAGACTTTCACGAAGAACTTAACACAATTAAATACATAGCTAGGGCCAACGGTTACAGTAGCTCAATTGTACACAATCTAATTAGAAAACATCGAAAGAAGGAAAGTAACAAAGAAATACGTGAAGGTAGTGAAAGTGAGACTAGGTACATAACATCGTACTATGGTAACACCCTACCAAAAATTTTATTCAGCGCGTTTAGAGACGTAAACATTAGGATGGGGTTCCGGACCAGTAACAACGTTGGTAAGATACTTCGACAAAACCTCCCAAAAGCAGTTGAAGACAGGACAGGTGTTTATAAGGTTGTATGCAGCGACTGTTGTTTCTACATTGGACAAACGGGTAGAGCATTTAAAAAACGCTTTAAAGAACACCTGCCCAAAACAGATCCTAGCAAAATAACATCAAATTATGCACGCCATCTGGTTGACAATAATCATAGTTATACGGACTTTGCAAGTAATTTTCAACCCCTACACATATGCAAGAAAGAGAGATACATGACTGCTGTCGAGGAGTTTGAAATATATAAGGCATTTAAGGACACAAACACAAAAGAAATCCTCCTAAATGAACAGTTACAGTTTCAGTCAAATTCGCTATACGATATGGCTATACGAATACAGACAAAGTCCACAGTGCGCGGCGAGCAATAACATAGGCTCAGCAGTCGACCGTTGTAGTCCGGGATGCGCATCTCGGCTTTGTGCGTGCTCCAAAGTTTAAACATTTTAGTGTTGAATATGTGTCAATTATGTTACAAGTTTTTATGTTTCGATATTTTAATTAAATAATGACCTCTGCTAAGTGACAATACCTGAGGATGGGACATATGTCCCGAAACGTGTAGTAGTAACGAAGATAGAAATAAAGCCACCAGACGGACAAACAAAAATAAGGTAAATACTTTATACAGTCAATATATTATGTTGTGTTTATTATAAAAGCTGATATAAATTTTTAAGAGAAGTAATATATTGTTATACTAATTTTTATTATTATTTTCTACACTTAAATAAACTTAAATTCAGAATCAGGAAAACCTGAAAGCTTTAATAAAAAACCTTCATGTTCGTTGAAACAGTTTTTTAAACATTCATAATTTGTCTCTGCCTATATATATATAAAGAACATGTATATATATATATATATATATATATATATATATATTACATTTAATATTTATAAATAAATTTACCTCAAGATATACCTTTTTTTTTCTTTATTAGGAACATGTTTCGGGTGCCATCTTGTACCCATCCTCAGCCTTCCGGTTTTTGTGTCTGGTGAAGTACATATGTGTTGGTTGACTATTATTATTGTGGCTTCCTGTTGGCTTCTGGTACTTCAAATTGGTTTTATTGTGTATGATTGTGGTGTGTGTTAGTATTTTGTGTATTTTCGATGTTGAGTGCTCTGAATCAAAAATACACAAAAAACTAACACACACACCACAATCACACACAATAAAACCAATTTGAAGTACCAGAAGCCAACAGGAAGCCACAGTAATAATAGTCAACCAACACATATGTACTTCACCAGACACAAAAACTGGAAGGCTGAGGATGGGTAAAAGATGGCACCCGAAACATGTTCCTAATAAGGAAAAAAAAGGTATATCTTGAGGTAAATTTATTTATAAATATTAAATGTATTATATACATCAAGAAACGGACTGTAGCAGAAAGTGATTGAATATATATATTGCTACAGTATAAACATTAACGGTACTGTGCATTGCCAAAATAAATGAAATAAATAATAAAAATAAATAAATATAAATTAATAAACATGATTCAGATTGCATAAGCTGGATCACAGTAAAAATAGGGAGCGCACAATTCATGCATGGACATGCATTTTTGACACACCTGTCGCTAGCGTTGTGTACGCGCGTATTTTGTTGGTGTATGTGAAACCTGTCCGTTCCTGAAATGTAACCAACCCTTTTCAAGTAAAATAGTTGTATGTTTATTTTAATTATAAGAAAATATGTATGATAGGCTAAAATAAAAGACACCAAAGTGTATGGAAATTATAGGTGATTAAAGTGTTAAAAAACCGTACAGATGTGACGAAATGTACAATTACTATACGAAAAAAATGAATAACCCTTTTTGTGAGTACCATAAACAAGTGCAATTTACGTATAGTAATCACATAAAAATTAGTGATCGATTGAGCATCGAGTGATGTGAAACAAACTTCGTAATTCGCAAAGATAGGCAAAAATTGTGACTTGAACCAGAGTGGGGAAAGTGACGCTCGACAGAAATCTGACAGGTCAAATATTGTTCAGACAAGAATTTTTGCACGACCTGACTATAAATACCAGGTCGCGCTAATAAAGTTTCTTCTTCTCGATTCAACCATTGCCACAGGAGGCTATGTCAGTCGACGACGCCAATTCACATCTATAGTGAGAGTCACAGGACAAACTAGATGTCCAACCAGAGCCGCAGAATACATACGATGAGGTCTATGGACACACCGGCAGCATATGACATGAGACGAGACAACTATTAATCAGCACATGCAGTAGAACACGACCAGAGGACCAGAAGGAGGACGTACAGATGAATAACCACGTCAAACAAGGTGATAAAAAAACCATTGTAATTATAAACATTTGAAAGACACTGATTAAAGTTGGGATGAAAGACATTCAACCAATATTAAAATAAATAAATTATACATAAATGTAAAAGCAGAATAAAAATTAGAATAAATATGTCTTGTATCAAATTTAGTAATTAGTAACATAAATGATAAGAGAAATATTTAAATTTATAATTAACGTAATTAGTAAAGTCTTTGATGATAAAGGAGAATGCATATGCAGTAGAAAGTTAAAACAAATTAATATAAAAGAAATCTGAATAGAAGTAAATTCAGTTTTGAAGCTAATGAATCAGCAATTGCAAAAAGATGAGCATACAATGAGTAAGCCGAGAGCAAAATAAATATTTTAAAGTAGTTAAAATTAGATAATAAGATTTGTGTATAACTTGTGTATATAATTTGTTAGCAATAAGTTATGTACGAAAACTTCGTACAAACGATATAATAATGAGTCAATGTTTAATATGCGATATGAAAGATTTTATTTAATAAATAAATTATGGAACAATTTTAAACTTAAATAACGTATCATCTCCTTATTACGATTACACCCATGAAATCAATTCAATAAATTAAACTGAATTTGTTGTTATATAACACACATTTTCACACACATTTAAATTACATTAAATAAATATCAATTTGTAGTGTTATAAAATTTTGATGTCCCAAGAACGTGGGGCTCCTCAAACACAAATAAATTTGTATTTGCAACCTATATACACAAAGATATACCGTTGTATAAATTGTCTCCCAAAAGCGTGGGGCTACACAATCTAAATTACATTTAAATTGGTAATTTGTGTTGTTATTATATATATATATATATATATATATATATTGTAACGTTACATAACCCCTGCCCAAATATGATAACACAATCACCATCGAAAAAACCAGTAATCACACAATTCTAAAAAGTCAGAAATGGGTATTAGGTACCAAGCTATAAAAAACTTTGTACTCCAAAACACTGTAAACAATAATAATAAAAGTGCAGTGTACAAAGTGAAATATAGTGTACTCGGTGAAAGTGTAAACTTTTAAAAAGAGCATCTCACAGATTTGTACTGGAGATGAAAAACAATCAATATTGTAGCAGTGGAATATACTGCTGCTGACAAGTTTTGTATATTTTGTATTTTGTGTAATTTTGTATTGTGTAGGCCACAAAGGTCTTGTACCTAGGAATAATCTTTGTGTTTAATATAATGATTTTGTTTAAATATAAGATAACCCAGGGTTAAATATAAAATAATAATATATAAAATAATACTATGTTAGCAAGATGGCATATAAAAAAATAGTTTAGAGTAAGGATACATTAAGTAAATGATAAATCATAAATAAATCAAATTAAAAGGGATTAAAATATAAAATACCAGTGTACAAGTTTAAGGAAAAATATAAAGAAAAACCTTAAATAAATAAATTCGATTATAAATAAAATCTAAAAAGGATTATTTTTCTAAAAAGAAGAAATGAATTGATAATAATTAATAATAGCCTATATACTAAAAAGTATATAGATTAACCAATAAAAAACCATAAAAATTCTTGGTTACTAAAAGTAACTAACTAACTAACAAGAATTGAATTAATTGTTAAAAGATATTGGAAGTGAGCAGTTTGAAAAGTGTAATGTCTCTCAAAATTTAAGAAATTAATAAATACCATTTGTAATAATCAGTGCAAAATTAATAAAATTAACGAGTGATGTCCACTACATATTCGAACTCCTTCAAATAGAATAATTCACGCCTGTAATTTGGTAAAAACTTGAAAAAATCAGTTTCGACTTCCAGGCCTAGCCCACAGAAATTCGACATTTTGTTGAGATCGTTACCTAGTACAATTTAACTAAATTACACCTCAACTATAAACTTATAACACTAGAAACAGCACAATCTCTTTAAATACTTCAGGAAAAGAGGTGAACATAAACTTTATTATTTTATTATTTTGTTACCCCAAAAAACAGCAAAACGTGGTTGGTGAACATTCCGGCCGCCATTAAATAACGTTCGTGTTTTCAGTGAAGAAACGTAACCTGCGCTCTAGCGGTCAACCAATCAACTACATAATATAAATAGTACAAATTATAAAAATTTATTTATGTAAAGCTTGGTATTAACCCATATTCATTTCTGACTTTCTCAAAGTACAAAGAACTCTAAAATAACCCTGGGAAATTAATTCATTATTTCTTTCTTTATTAATATTGAAATAAAAATATTTGTTATATACTATATGTTTGAAAATAAGATGGAACTAATTCTGTGTTGTCAGTAAGAATCGATTATCCCTTTTTGTTTTGGGAGAATATAAAAAAATGCTAAATAAATTTAATGAATGCCTTGTTGTTTGAATAAAAATGTGTATTATTTTCAGTAGATGGTAGTTCATTACAGATTATCTGAAGCCTGAGAAGAGAACGGACATCCAGAATATACTACTTACCATTTGGAGTTAATTTAACCTCAAATGTGTTCATAAACGTAGAAGTCAGCTGGTATCACGAGCGGAGAAATTTGAAATAATTACTCGTATACTAAGATAGTAATTCTCTTTGCACTCTCTCTCCTAACTACTGTCAAACAACGGTATTTATTTCACCCAAATAAAATCTAAGAAAATATTTGCATAATCACACACTTGATTTTTGGAAACATCGAAAATAAAATATAACAAATTCTGTGACTCTTATTAAAGCGAGATTTTCGAAGAGTACAAATAGACGTAAAAATACTTAATTGATTCGGAGATACCCGCAAGACGTTACAAGATGACGTACAAACGTGGGCTTAAGTAGGAAAGTATATAGGCAAGACGTTATTGACTCGGAGAGACCCGCGAGACGTTACAATATATATTACAACGTTATTTTTAGACACTTACTTTTACACATATGCTCTTACTCATTTGTGCGGACTTACCCACGTCTCGGAGGTATATCTTCTTCTGCAGTATTTACCTTGATGTTCCCCGGCTGGGTCGCAGGCTTTGGTCGTTGATTGAGTGTGGATAAGCACGTGAATAACGTTATAAGTTTTAAATACAAGTAAAGAGTACAGAGGATTTAGTACTGGTTGTGAAATTAGTACGACTGTTTTAATAAAATCATATTCATTTGATTTATTCTTTAAAAATTCAAATTATCATGTTATTAATTGTTTAGTGTGGGTTAATTATTATTTGAACCCTTATATTCAATCTGAATATAATGCATTTATAACGTGTTTAAATCTTATTTCTTATATTTCTAAGACATAGTATACACATACATAAATCATATATGACCTGGAATATTACACAGACGTATAACATATAACACATATAATTATTATAAAAACGTGATTAATACATATAAAATTCCATATTCATCTTGTCTTCACAAGTGTGGTTTTTAATATATACCACTTAATAAAACTTTTAATTAATTAAATATTTATTAAAATATTAATAGAGAACATTTATTACTTTAATTGATTCTATTATTTAATGTCTCAATTAATTAACAATCTTCTAATTACGTAACTCTCATATTTGAAATTACTCATCTAATCAATTACAAAATATAATAAAAATATGGTTCTTCCTTGACCATTTATTTATGAGATTACTACAGTTATATTCTCTATTCTCAATTATATTTTGAACAGTTATTTATTCATTATGAATATTTAAAAATATACTAATGTTCTTTGTAAACTTGTATATGGAAACTAGAGCTTTTCTCGATAGACCTAAGGGTCATTTACAATATTAAATAAATGTCTGACTTCACCTGCACTTTTCTGATACTGGTACAGATTCTGGTACTGGTATTTCTTATACCTAACGTATATTTATTACATTATTTTTCTTATTTATATTTTATATATTTCATACGTGCTTTCGTATGTTATCATACCTCAGTCAGGGGTTGATACATATACTTATGCTAAACGTATCGTTGCAATATATATATATATATATACAATTAAATGTGTGTGTGTTTGTGTTTAGAATTTTGTAAATATTATCATTCTTATAGGCATCTACCAGTAATTTCAATTTGTCGCTTAATTAATGTAGTGTTTGCAATGTCAAAGACATGTTGCTACAGTTGTCTTGTTGATTTATTTATTGCTTAATACTATACTAGCATATAATCAAAGATATTTTAATTAATAACATTTATAATATTTGTATTACTTGAAATGAAAATTATTATTATTATTTAGCCTATAATAAAACACTCTTGCCTTATAAATTTCAATATAGTAACAAAGAAATACAAAACTGAATTTGAACAACAAACTTTTGTTATACAACAAACAAATGAGTTGATATATTTTCTCTAAGTAATTAATTATTACAGTTATGTGTATTATTACATATTACTTTATTATCCATGAATATTGTCATACATACAAAAATATTAAATTTTATTTGTTTTCAAGAAATGACAAATTCTTTTTCTGGGAGGAAAATCAGACTGCAATGGCACAGGAATTTTGATCTGTGAAGTGTACATCAGGCATAAGTTTTGTATTCATAAAACAAAAATAACTATTTCTTTCAATTATTAAAATTGCAACATGTATACAATGTTATAACATTAATTAAGAAAAAAGTAATTAAATCAATATTTTAAGGTTAAAAACCAAGTGTTATTAACCGTTTGGTAATGGTAACTAAGGAGTCGGAACCTTTATCATACTGTTTACAAAACGTTACAATATGTCTTCAGTGTGAATGATATTTTATTTGGTTCCACCTCATCACAGTTAACACGGTCTCATCTCAGCTGATCAATGTTAAGAAGCCTATTTGTGCTATACATTCTACTATGCAGGACGGAAAATTCATATTTTAAAACAAACAATTACAGAGTTATCTAATACACACACAAAAATTGCCAATAACTATATAGCATACAGCATTTTAAGTATGACACAGTTTTAAATGTTTTCTTCCGTTTAATAAAATTTTTACTTCAACAGATATATAGGCTACTAAATATACTATCAAAATGTGGCAACATTTAATTTTTTTAAAAAGAAATTATAATATGTATTTACATCTTTATAAATCATCATCATCAATAACTCCATGAGAATTACTGAAAACTATAAATACTCTTTCAACATCTGATAGCGCAGATAGATGTCTGTGACACTTGCAGTAGACAAAAATAATTTCATACTTGCGGGGAAAAAATTACTTTTGTGATAAAATATTATAATATACTGAACTGGCGTATTTGTTTGATAAAAATAACAACTATTCAACCGACAACAGAGTTTAGAATTTAAACAATTATTTTCCTTACCAATTGTGCATTTTTACATTCCGCTTATTACCATAATTTTTTTCTCTCCACATTCTCTTATTCCTTACTCCTCCGTTTTTATTGTGTTTTACTTTATCAGTCCCTCTTCCTCTCGCACCACGCCTCACACACGACAGTCTTAGTCTCGTCACTCTGCTCTTGCTTCTGCTCTCTCACTAATACTACTACTACTGTGTGTTATGTTCTAACAATTTTTATCACTCCATTTACTTATTATCTAACTCCACTAAAGCCCATACAATTGTACAGATTGCTGATAACAAACGTAATATCTTTACATTATCTAAAGTTGTAAACCACGCATTTCTATAATAACATTTCATCTTTATTTTCCTGTTTTTAATTATCATCGTTGTTGTTGTCGTTCTTTATATTCAAGCCGTTCACATTTTTCTGTCGCTTAACGACGTTCTACTTTTAAAACAACACTGATAATAAAACGATTTTATAAGCTGTACAGCGCCATAGAGAGATAGACACATTATGTGATAATTGTTACAGTCTCTTCTCTTGTTTATTGCTAATGTACAAACACAGCAGAATTTATAAAATGCTTGTATTATCAGCTTCTTCTATACATAAATGACAACAAACATTTTGAACAATGCATTTAATGTACATTAAATTGAAACATAGTGTTATCCACTGACAAAAACAATTCAATTATGAAAATTTTTGTACTATTCTTGTTAACATCATATGTTTCATCCATTCTTCAATGAAACATCTTCACTGATTCTATTAAGACTGTCACCTTATTCCTAATATAGCACACATCAAATGGAGTGTCTTCAATTCCAAAACACTATTGTCTTGATAATGAGAACCATACAAAAGTTTATGAGTAAAAGTAACAACATTCAAATCCAAGTAAATCAAAAAATTGCAGTCAGCACAGTGTATTTATTATATGAGGATCCCTTGACAAATCTGTCTAACATCTAATAGACGATGTAAAACTACATTGACATAGTTGGTGCCGCCTCACATCTACCCTACCTCAAAGGCACACGAATCGAATCACAACAGATATGTCTGTGATTGCCACCTACTCGTATTGCTACTCACACAATGTGGAAACATTTCTTTATGATGATCAAAAAAAATTTTTTTTAATATTGAATCAAGTTTTTTTGAATAAATATTGAATCTACAATTGAATCAGTGTTTGAAAAATATTATGGAGAATCTGCTCCTTCACTTAGAATTATTTGGAAATGGTTTACTGAATGAACTCATCGTGCCAGAAATCACTGAATAATCTACGATATGGTGACGAAGGATAGTGCATGATATTCTGAAACTGTTAGCATTTCTTCAGAGCACGTATGTAATATACTCGTATTGCACAACTGTTTGGATATTTAACAGCGGTTGCCAAGATGGCTTCTGTATTTACTAACAGCTGATCAGAAACATAACTGAGTGAACAGTTTGAATGTGTTTCGAAGAAATTCAAATTAATTTTACTTCCATGTTCCTTAAGGAAATGGAAGTATGGTGATGGCAAAAAAAATCGTGTTCGAGATTACTGCAGATTCTGATTGTACTACACTCAAAACATGAAAAAAAGTCATTTTTTGAAGTGTGTGTGTGTGTGTGTGTGTGTGTGTGTGTGTGTGTGTGTGTGTGTGTGTGTGTGTGTGTGTGTGTGTGTGTGTGTGTGTGTGTGTGTGTGTGTGTGTGTGTGTGTGTGTGTGTGTGTGTGTGTGTGTGTGTGTGTGTGTGTGTGTGTGTGTGTGTGTGTGTGTGTGTGTGTGTGTGTGTGTGTGTGTGTGTGTGTGTGTGTGTGTGTGTGTGTGTGTGTGTGTGTGTGTGTGTGTGTGTGTGTGTGTGTGTTTCTATGGCAAACGATAACAGCTGCAATTTCAAACAGAATCAAGTAATTTTTTGCATACAGCACTTATTTGTAGAGTCCTCAAGACCTATTGTTTTTGGTGAAGATCGGTTAAGGGAAAGGGGTAGTTTACCTGCAAAATTTTTTTTTTAATCAAGGGTAATGTTTTTCTATGGCAAACAATAACAGTCGCAAGTTCAACCAGAATTAAATAATTTTTTGCATACAGGCCTTACTTGTAGAGTACTCAGGACCTATTATTTTTGGTGAAGATTGGATAAGAGAAAGGGGTAGTTTACCTGCAACGTTTTATGTTTTAACAAGGGTATTTTCTATGGCAAACGATAACAGCCGCACATTCAAACAGAAACAAATAATTTTCTGCACACAGCCCTGAATTGTAGAGTTCTCAGGACCTATTGTTTTTTGTGAAGATCGGTTAAGGGAAAGGGGTAGCTTACCTGCAACGTTTTATGTTTTAAAAGAGTATTTTCTATGGCAAACGATAACAGCCGCAAATTCAAACAGAATCAAATAATTATTTGCATACAACCCTGATTTGTAGAGTACTCAAGACCTATTGTTTTTGGTGAAGATCGGGTAAGGGGAAGGGGTAGTTTACATGCAACGTCTTTTTTATCAAGGGTAATTTTTACTTCCATATTCCTTAAGGAATGGAAGTATGGTGATGGCAAAATATCGGTATGGAGAACCATACATGACTTCCATATTCTAAGATTTATATTTAAAATCATTTTCAGCCAAACAGCCAGGCTGTGTCTTACCTGCCTTGTTATTGCTGTATTAAATGAAAAATATTATATTACATTAAAATGAAAAAATTATAATGTTATTGCCTGGCAACAAAATTATTTTATTTTTAACAATTACCATTGTTTCAAAAAGTTCAAATAAATTTTCAAGTACTTTACTCTTGTTAAAACGTAAAAGGTTGCAGGTAAACTACCCCTTCCACTTAACCGATCTTCACCAAAATCGAAAGTGATTGAGACCTCTACAATTCAGGGACGTATGCAAAAAATTATTTGATTCTGTTTGAATTTGCGGCTGTTATCGTTTGCCATAGAAAATACGCTTGATAAAAAAACGTTGCAGGTAAACTACCCCTTCCCCTTAACCGATCTTCACCAAAAACAATAGGTCTTGAGTACTCTACAAATCAGGGCTGTGTGCAAAACATTATTTGATTCTGTTTGAATTTGCGGCTGTTATCGTTTGCCATAGAAAATACCCTTGTTAAAAAACGTTGCAGGTAAACTACCCCTTTCCCTCAACCGATCTTCACCAAAAACAATAGGTCTTGAGAACTCTACAATTTAGGGCTGTATGCAAATAATCTTTTGATTCTGTTTGAATTTGCGGCTGTTATCGTTTGCCATAGGAAATACCCTTGTTAAAACATAAAACGTTACAGGTAAACTACTCCTTTCCCTTAACCGATCTTCACCAAAATCAACAGATCTTGAGAACTCTACAATTCAGGGCTGTATGCGAAACAACATTATTTGATTCTGTTTGAATTTGCGGCTGTTATCGTTTGCCAAACAAACAAAAATATCGGTATGGAGAACCATACATGACTTCCATATTCTAAGATTTATATTTAAATCTTAATATCGCCTGCCAAGCGCGATATATTTTCTCTTATACATGATTTACATTAAAATGAGAAAAATATAATTTTATTGCCTGGCAACAAAATTATTTTATTTTCAACAATTACCATTGTTTCAAAAAGTTTAAATAAATTTTCAAGTACTTTACTCTTGTTAAAACGTAAAAGGTTCCAGGTAAACAACCCCTTCCCCTTAACCGATCTTCACCAAAATCGAAAGTCCTTGAGACCTCTACAATTCAGGGACATATGCAAAAAATTATTTGATTCGTTTGACTTTCCGGCTGTTATCGTTTGCCATAGAAAATACGCTTGATAAAAAAACGTTGCAGGTAAACTACCCCTTCCCCTTAACCGATCTTCACCAAAAACAATAGGTCTTGAGTACTCTACAAATCAGGGCTGTATGCAAAACATTATTTGATTCTGTTTGAATTTGCGGCTGTTATCGTTTGCCATAGAAAATAAAACGTAAAAGGTTGCAGGTAAACTACCCATTCCCCTTAACCGATCTTCACCAAAAACAATAGGTCTTGAGTACTCTACAAATCAGGACTGTATGCAAAACATTATTTGATTCTGTTTGAATTTGCGGCTGTTATCGTTTGCCATATAAAATACCCTTGTTAAAAACACGTTGCAGGTAAACTACCCCTTTCCCTCAACCGATCTTCACCAAAAACAATAGGTCTTGAGAAATCTACAATTCAGGGCTGTATGCGAAACATTATTTGATTCTGTTTGAATTTGCGGCTGTTATCGTTTGCCAAAAAAAAAAAAAATTTCCCTTGATAAAAAAAACCGTTGCAGGTAAACTACCCCTTCCCCTCAACCGATCTTCACCAAAAACAATAGGTCGCGAGTACTCTACAAATCAGGGCTGTATGCAAAAAATTATTTGATTCTGTTTGAATTTGCGGCAGTTGTCGTTTGCCATAGAAAATACGCATGATAAAAAACGTTGCTGGTAAACTACCCCTTCCCCTCAACCGATCTTCACCAAAAACAATAGGTCTTGAGTACTCTACAAATCAGGGCTGTATGCAGAAAATTATTTGATTCTGTTTGAATTTGCGGCTGTTATCGTTTGCCATAGAAAATACCCTTGTTAAAAAAACGTTGTAGGTAAACTACCCCTTTCCCTTAACCGATCTTCACCAAAAACAAAAGGTATTGAGAACTCTACAATTTAGGGCTGTATGCAAATAATCTTTTCATTCTGTTTGAATTTGCGGCTGTTATCGTTTGCCATAGGAAATACCCTTGTTAAAACATAAAACGTTACAGGTAAACTACCCCTTTCCCTTAACCGATCTTCACCAAAAATAATAGGTCTTGAGAACTCTACAATTCAGGGCTGTATGCGAAACATTATTTGATTCTGTTTGAATTTGCGGCTGTTATCGTTTGCCAAACAAACAAAATTTCCCTTGCTAAAAAAAAACCGTTGCAGGTAAACTACCCCTTTCCCTCAACCGATCTTCACCAAAAACAATAGGTCGCGAGAACTCTGCAAAACCGGGCTGTATGCAAAAAATTATTTGATTCTGTTTGAATTTGCGGCAGTTATCGTTTGCCATAGAAAAAAAATCTACAGACAGACACACAGACACACAGACACACAGACAGACAGACACACAGACACTTTTCGGAAAACGACTTTTTTTCATGTTTTGAGTGTAGTAGAATCAGAATCTGCAATAATCTCGAACACGATTTTTTTTGCCATCACCATACTTCCATTCCTTAAGGAATATGGAAGTAATTACCCTTGCTAAAAAAACCGTTGCAGGTAAACTACCCCTTTTCCTCAACCGATCTTCACCAAAAACAATAGGTCGCGAGTACTCTGCAAATCAGGGCTGTATGCAAAAAATTATTTGATTCTGTTTGAATTTGCGGCAGTTATCGTTTGCCATAGAAAAAAAACTACAGACACACAGACAGACAGACAGACAGACAGACAGACACACAGACACTTTTCAGAAAACGACTTTTTTTCATGTTTTGAGTGTAGTAGAATCAGCATCTGCAATAATCTCGAACACGATTTTTTTTGCCATCACCATACTTCCATTCCTTAAGGAATATGGAAGTAAAAAAATCGTGTTCGAGATTATTGCAGATTCTGATTCTACTACACTCAAAACATGAAAAAAAGTCGTTTTCCGAAAAGTGTCTGTGTGTGTGTCTGTGTGTCTGTCTGTCTGTCTGTCTGTCTGTCTGTCTATCTGTGTGTCTGTAGATTTTTTTTCTATGGCAAACGATAACAGCCGCAAATTCAAACAGAATCAAATAATTTTTTGGATACAGCCCTGATTTGTAGAGTACTCGCGACCTATTGTTTTTGGTGAAGATCGGTTGAGGGAAAGGGGTAGTTTACCTGCAACGGTTTTTTTTATCAAGGGTAATTTTGTTTGTTTGGCAAACGATAACAGCCGCAAATTCAAACAGAATCAAATAATGTTTCGCATACAGCCCTGAATTGTAGAGTTCTCAAGACCTATTGTTTTTGGTGAAGATCGGTTAAGGGAAAAGGGGTAGTTTACCTACAACGTTTTTTTAACAAGGGTATTTTCTATGGCAAACGATAACAGCCGCAAATTCAAACAGAATCAAATAATTTTTTGCATACGTCAGTGAATTGTAGAGGACTCAAGGCCTTTAGATTTTGGTGAAGATTGGTTAAGGGGAAGGGGTAGTTTACCTGCAACCTTTTACGTTTTAACAAGAGTAAAGTACTTGAAAATTCATTTAAACTTTTTCAAACAATGGTAATTGTTGAAAATAAAATAATTTTGTTGCCAGGCAATCTGAAAAGATTATACGATAGTTTATGAAATGGTTAATAATACGTCAGTGGAAGGTGTAATGAGAAATTAGCAGAAATGGAAACCTGGGGAATGTTAACTGTTCTGTAGATACAATTTTGTCAGAATGTTTGGAAATGATCATCAACATTGAAGAAAAAGTAAGCCTATTAAGAAACATATGTAAGTACTTATTATAAAAAAATAATGTTTGTTTTTTGATAAAGTCATTTTGATTATAAAATATAAATATTTACAACAAGAAAAGAATTTTCAGTTTTCAAAATTTAAATATATTTTTATAAAACAATGGGTTCTTCATTGTGGTGGGGACCATGTCACTCACTCCATCTCAAGCCTCCTCTCCCATTTTGCAGAAAAAGAGGACCCTGTCAAGGCTGATACTTTGACGACAGTGACAGGGCTTTCCACCAAATTCAGCAGAGTGACAGGTAGGCCAAACTCTGATTGGCTCCTCAGATTTCCCCAGCATTAGTAGGTTCTATGAAAATATTTTATTTCAAAAATGATTTTAAATATAAATCTTAGATATGTTTTATAAATCTCATGTTTTATGTTTTAACATGGGTAATTTTTTATATGACGAACCATAACTGCCGTAAATTAAAACAGAAACAAATAATTTTTTACATATGTGCCTGAGCTATAGAGAACTCAATGTCTGTTGATTTTGGTGAAGATCGGTTACGGGGAAAGGGCAGTTTACCTGAAACATTTTTTGTTGTAACATGAGTAAAGTACTTAATTTTGATAAAGTATCCTGATAAGATCTTAATAATCCACTGTAGAAACGTAGATGAAATATCTATAAATGAAGAGGCTAGTTGAACGGGCTGGGGGTAATTTTCTATAAATCAAAATTATAGTTGAAGGGGGAGGGGATAATATTTTTTATATGTGTACTACGTTATTGGCAAGAAAGAAGTATTTTTTTGTTAAAATTCCTTCCCTGGCTGTTTGGCTGAAAATGATTTTAAATATAAATCTTAGAATATGGAAGTCATGTATGGTTCTCCATACCGATATTTACTTCTATTTTCCTTAAGGAAATGGAAGTATGGTGATGGCAAAAAAAATCGTGTTCGAAATTATTGCAGATTCTGATTGTACTACACTCAAAACATGAAAAAAAGTCATTTTTCGAAAAGTGTCTGTGTGTGTGTGTGTGTCTGTCTGTCTATCTGTAGATTATTTGTCTATGGCAAACGATAACAACCGCAAATTCAAACAGAATCAAATAATTTTTTGCATACAGCCCTGATTTGTAGAGTACTCAAGACATATTGTTTTTGGTGAAGATCGATAAGGGAAAGGGGTAGATTACCTGCAACGGTTTTTTTTTTAATCAAGGGTAATTTTTACTTCCATATTCCTTAAGGAAATGGAAGTATGGTGATGGCAAAAAAAAATTGTGTTCGAGATTATTGCAGATTCTGATTGTACTACACTCAAAACATGAAAAAAAGTCGTTTTTCAAAAACTGTCTGAGTGTGTGTCCGTAGATTTTTTTTCTATGGCAAATGATAACAGCCGCAAATTCAAACAGAATTAAATAATGTTTTGCTTACAGCCCTGAATTATGGATTTCTCAAGACCTATTGTTTTTGGTGAAGATCGGTTAAGGAAAGGGGTAGTTTACCTGCAACGGTTTATGTTTTAACAAGGGTATTTTCTATGGCAAACGATAACAGCCGCAAATTCAAACAGAATCAAAAGATTTTTTGCACACAGCCCTAAATTGTAGAGTTCTCAAGACCTATTGCTTTTGGTGAAATTCGGTTAAGGGAAATGTTTACGTTTCCATTTTATTATTATGACTACCGCAATAAAAAGACAGGGAAGACACATACACACAAAATTCGCATTATTTCTGGCCTCATTCATGTTTATTTTCTTACATTTGCACGCTTTTTAAATGGAAAGTGCCGAAACCCATACCAACATAACGCGTGCAAGCCGAAAAAGTGTCCAGTGTGGATAGCGATTTGCTTCCTGTGTGATCGCTGGGTAGTGTAACTGCACGTGTTTACAGAGGAATGATTCATAGACCGGTTTTGTCGTCTTTAGGGAATGAACCCGCTGCAAGATGCTGAGGGTCCATGAGTGACTTCGGAGCGCTCCTTCTTTTCCGCGTGTTTGTTCTGTGAAACGTACGCTGTATATTCGCAGCTTTACTCTAAGCAACGCTCAATAGTAAATGTTGAAAATTTTTGTCCACAGTGTACCCTCATACACACTAAACCTGCTCTGATGTTTTAATTACAGACATCATAATATTAAAACTTTGGAAACTTGAGCACTACTTAATGGAGATCAATCATTAACTTATACAAGCCATTAATTTTATGCATATTTTTCATATATATATGTGTACAACGTTATCGGCAACAAAGAAGTAGTTTTTGTTAAAATTCCTTCCCGGGATATTTGGCCATATTCGAATGTTTTCTACAAAACCAGACGTTTCGGCAATGCCATCGACTTCCATAATCAGTGAAAATCAAGTGCGATAACGTGAGGTGGTATACATTAGTGACCACAGTACTGTGGTTAAGGCTGAAGCAGTAAGTAGAAAGAAGTAGTTTCTATGGTAATATTTCATTTCGAAAATGATTTTAAATATAAATCTTAGAATATCGAAGTCATGTATGGTTCTCCGTACCGATTTTTTTCTATGGCAAACGATAACAGCCGCAAATTCAAACAGAATCAAATATGTTTTTGCATACAGCCCTGATGTGTAGAGTACTCAAGACCTATTGTTTTTGGTGAAGATCGGTTAAGGGAAAGGGGTAGTTTACCTGCCACGTTTCTTGTTTTAACAAGGGTATTTTCTATGGCAAACGATAACAGCCGCAAATTCAAACATAATCAAATAATATTTTCCATACAGCCCTGAATTGTAGAGTTCTCAAGACCTGTTGGTTTTGGTGAAGATCGGTTAAGGGAATAGGGTAGTTTACCTGCAACATTTTATGTTTTAACAAGGGTAATTTTTCTTATGACGAACAATAACTGCCGTACATTAAAACAGAATCAACTACTCTTCTGCATACCTTTTTGAATTATACAGAACTCAAGGTCTGTTGATTTTGTTGAAGATCGGTTAAGGGAAAGGGGTAGTTTATCTGCAACGTTTTATGTTTAAACAATGGGTATTTTCTATGACAAACGATAACAGCCGCAAATTCAAACAGAATCAAATAATTTTTTGCATACAGCCCTGATTTCATTTTGTTTTAATTGTCTCCAAGTCACGTTACTAACTATTTAGAATTAATATTGTTACAACACAAATAAGCCACCCCAATACCAGTGAGAAAAAAGATGAATATACAATATAAATATCGGTATGGAGAACCATACATGACTTCCATGTTCTAAGATTTATATTTAAAATCATATTCGAAATGAAATATTTCCATAGAAACTACGTCTTTCTACTTATTGCTTCAGCATTAACCACAGTACTGTGGTCACTAACGTATACCACCTCACGTTTTCGCACTCGATTTTCACCGATGATGGCAGTCGATGGCACTGCCGAAAAGTCTGGTTTTGCAGAAAACATTGGACTACGGCTAAAGAGCCCGGGAAGCAATTTTAACAAAAAAACTACTTCTTTGTTGCCGATAACGTAGTACACATACAAAAAATTCTCCCCTCCAACTTCAACTATAATTTTTAATAATAGAAAATTACCCCCACCCCGTTCACCTAACTTCTTCATTTATAGATATTTCATCTACGTTTCTACAGTGCGTTATTATGAGCTTCTTATCAGGATACTTTATTTATCAAAAAAAGTATTTTACTCTTGTTAAATCGTAAAATGTTTCAGGTAAACTACCCCTCTCTCTTAACCGATCTTTTCCAAAATCAATAGACCTTCCGTCCTCTACAATTCAGGAATGCATGCAAAAAAATATTTGATTCTGTTTGAATTCGCGGCTGTTATCGTTTGCCATACAAAATACCCTTTATAAAACAAAAAACATTGCAGGTAAACTACCCCTTTCCCTTAAACGATCTTCACCAAAAAAAATAGGTCTTTAGTACTCAAGAAATCAGGGCTGTATGCAAAAACGTATTTGATTCTGTTTGAATTTGCGGCTTTTATTGTTTGCCATAGAAAATACCCTTTGAAACATAAAACGTTGCAGGTAAACTACCCCTTTCCCTCAACCGATCTTCACCAAAAACAAAAGGTCTTGAGAACTCTACAATTCAGGGCAGTATGCAAAACATTATTTGATTATGTTTGAATTTGCGGCTGTTATTGTTTGCCATAGAAAATACCCTTGTAAAAACATAAAACGTTGCAGGTAAACTACCCCTTTCCCTTAACCGATCTTTACCAAAATCAACAGATCCTGAGAACTCTACAATTGAGGGCTGTATGCGAAACATTATTTGATTCTGTTTGAATTTGCGGCTGTTATCTTTTGCCAAACAAACAAAATTACCCTTGATAAAAAAAAACCATTACAGGTAAACTACCCCTTTCCCTCAACCGATCTTCACCAAAAACAATACGTCACACGAGTACTCTACAAATCAGGGCTGTATGCAAAAATTTAATTGATTCTGTTTGAATTTCCGGCTGTTATCGTTTGCCATAGAAAAAAATCTACAGACACACACACACACACAGACACTTTTCGAAAAATGACTTTTTTTTCATGTTTTGAGTGTAGTACAATCATATTCTGCAATAATCTCGAACATGATTTTTTTTGCCATCACCATACTTCCATTTCCTTAAGGAACATGGAAGTAAAAAATAACTTAAATAATAAAATGTTTAAACTAATGAAAATAAAATGACAATAACACGACAAACAACGACTTGACCTAACCCAAGTGATTGACCAAACAAACAGGAAAACAAAGAAGGAGGGAAAAAACCGAAACCCAATAATAATAAAGCCAATTGAAGGAAGTGAATGAATCTATACAACCAAATGAAATAAAACCAAACGAGAAGGGGAGAACCAAATTAAAATGAAGCCAATTGAAAATGAAGGAGAAGAAGAAGACAAATGAAAATGAAATTAATCAAGTGTAAAGGAAATAAAGTGAAACCAAGGGATAAGAAACACCCCAAATATGTAAGGGAGAAATGGTACACTCAAGTATAATATTGGGAATAAAGCCAATGATTATCCAATATCAGAAATAAATATTATTATCAATTAAATAATTAATGTAACTGATTTAACAAAACCCAGTAAAGTAATATACTAAAAAGAAAAGTACACTAACCCAAGAATTAGAGTTAGATGTAATAAAACTCTATAGGAATATAAACTCTATACCTTCGCAAACCACCTCATTGAAGCAAACCACACATATAAAAACATCGACAATAACATGAACATACTACACGTACACACAAAAGGCCGAAAACTAGACACTCTAGAACAATTAGAAATATACAAACACACAAAAACAAATAAAAACGACATCCTAAACGAACAGACACAATTCAAATCGCACGCATTATTCGAACACATCTCACCACACACACACAGCTTCAATCTTTCGAAACACTTTCTCGTCGCCAACAACAAGACGAGCAGCGCTACTAACGACAGCCTCTGATGAAGCCTTCTATAGGTGAAAGCCGGTTTAGGCTGTAAGGTAAAACTTTACGTTTTTACTTATAAAAAACATTGTGTTCCGAGTCGTCAATATTATAGTGATATTTAGTAATATAACCTTAGTAATACTATGTATAATATTTGTAAAGAAAGAAATAGTGAGAAAGTGGGAAAGTAAAGTGACAAAGAGAAGCAATTATAGGGATTACCCACTAAGAAACACTTAAGGAGTGCAATAGTGAAAGTGTAAAACCCCAAAATAGTTAGAAACCATATTTATGGTAATAAAACGCTTAATAATCAATAATAAACAATAATTGATTAATGGTGAAACAAATAATAATTAAGAATAAGGTTTTAATGATAGAATTAGGTGTAAGCACTTCATAATATGGAATAAACACTGAAGAGTGATGAGGAAACATATGTGATTAAAAGTGAACCAAATTAATAATTAAAAATATATGGTTAATGATAATGTTAAATGTAAACAATTAGTAATATGAAATGAACACTGGGAAGTGATGATGACATTGTTAATTAAGAAAGGATTTTAAGGAAATTAAGTTTAATTGTAAACAATTGTAATTAAAAGGGAGAATCCCATGAAAAGATAAACAGCTAGTGTTAAGCTGGATTGAAGGTAAAGATTAATTAGGAAATAAGAAGTTAATAATGTAATCAATAAACACCCCAGATTATAAGGGAAAATCAATTAAGTAAATTCAAAAGGTGTGATATTGCTTAACGCCCAAAAAATAGTAATTAATGAAATGAATTGTAAACAAACTTTACTTAATAATTGTTAAATAATTGTGTAATTATATTTATGAATAGGATATGACTGAAGAAATTGTACAGAGCATACGCCTAAATGTTATGTTTTTAATTGATGAAGAATAGGGAGTGGTAGCCGTATTGTTAACAAAGGCAAAATAGATAATTAAGAAGTTAAGACAATACAAATCTAATTACACTAGAAAATCAGTTAATGTAGAAAATAACAGAACCATACAAATGGGATAATAACAAAACCAAACACATTAGAATAAAATGAGACATCATTTGTATAAATTCAGTAAATATGATCGATGGCTACTAGTGCCTCTGAAATGCCTAACTGTCAAAACAAATAATTACAAATTGTATAAAATCCACAAGGAAATTAACAAATCTAAGGCGAGTAACTAGCCAAGAATAATGTGTAAATCATTTTAAAAGAAAAATGTTGCAATAAAAACTTAAATTAAAAGAAATATGTAATTAACCAATGTTAACATAATTGTACAAAAGTTAATATCTAATAGAACCCAACCTTATGAGGTATTAATTTAATCTTTGAAAGGAAAGACAAACAGTAGTGATAATATTTAATACTCAGGAAGGAAGACAGAAGAATAAAAGCAATCAGAAAATATACAGTAATTTTGAATAAAAATTCAAATATAATAACAATGGTAATAAACCATGCCTTAGCCAATCAAAGGTAATAGGTAACCATAGAAACGAGCCGTTGGTTACTAATTTTCTGTTAATTCTCTTTACTCGTATAGTGACGCCTATATAGCAGGGACGCAAAATTTTGTATGACATAAATTCTACTTTAAAACGTTAAAAAACTAGTCAAATGTCAAAAACATATACAAGTGAGAAGAAGATGAGAAGTAATAGCATTTAACTAATGTCCAGGAACAATTTAAATGAAAATTAAAAGAAGAAATTCCCAAGACTAATTAGAAAAGGACGCCAGCAGCCTTAATCACTCAAAATTGATGAATTTTCCAATTCAAATGAACAACGATCTATCACAAACCTTCTGAACTGATAAGTATCATTTAATACCCAAATTCCAGGAATAAAAGCACTTTAAATATTTCTCAAATCTATACGAACTATCACTATGAACTGAAAATAATTTCCTTCAAGGATTAAATAAAATAAACTTACATAGAAAAACTTGTTAACTACAAAATAACCTCGCATTAGATTGCGAACTTTTGAAACACATATTACTACACTGCAGAACAAATTGTAGCCACACTTTATATTATTTAAGTACGAATAATGTAAGGTACTGTACTTTTTTATTGTAATCATACTGAATGTTCTCCTTGTAATCAAAAGGACTCCAGAATTTGAACGAGTATTCGTGTAAACTATAAGCAGCAGCCATTACTGCATTGAATAGCTCGCTTCAATATCGTTTTTGTCAAACTGAGAGAAAGCGTTTCATAACTAATGTCGGAGCAAATTTATTAAATACCAAATAATAATATTATTGTCAAATTGCATAATTACCAAACAGCCATTAAAGAACAGTACAGAGTGTAACCATTGTTTTTATTTCATAGGGAATTGTATTATATATGTGTGTGTCAGCGAACTTACAGAATAGACGACTAGCGCTTTCGCTACCTCTTCGATACAGCAAGCTGTACAAAGGCGGGAACCCATTCAAATGCCCCGGCCATCATCGCTGAAAACACCTTTTTAACACATTATCTCATAAATTTAATTGTTTTCAACAAACAATTTGGCGCCACCCGGGATTCACAAACCCCTATGGAATTACAAGTAAGGTTTCCACTCGGTTGTACTGATAATTGTGACAACGCTACGGACTCCGTTAGCGGCAACCATTGATGTAACGACGAGGTGTGAGACGAACACACAAACGTTGTACTTATTATACAATTACGACGTGAGTGGTTACAGATTGGCGTCCAACGTAGTGAGGCTAGAAAAGGACGACTAGCGGCGATTACAGGAGAATATGCAACATTCTATGGTTACGAGAAAAAGACGAAAAATATGAAACAGAAAGATATGACACAACAACAAACGAAAATGCCCAAACAACAGAACCAATTGAGCTATGCAGAATGGACGACAGGGTTATTTAAAAAATTCAGTAAGGAGATGGAGTACATCAAGAATAATACCACGGATCACGAACGAGCACAGATGAGTCGTGCGAATGCAGTGGGATTGCCAAACGACAAAATGTCACTGAGAGATATTTATGATGAAATGTGGAAGCTGGACACCAAGTATAATGAAGAAGAGACTATCGGGACAGCCCACGAAAAAGGAGATAACAATGTGAAAAGAATGACTGAAGAAGATTGGGAAAAATGGTACAAAAATGGAACACAAATGAAAAACGAAAGAACGGGGGGTATACGCACAGGTGACTGAGGAATATACACAGGAGGAGTATGAACAATGGAGACAATCAATAAGACAACCAGAACAACCAATACAGACAGAAAACGCAGAATTAAGGGAATGGATAAGGGTTATGTTTGAACTACCCAGAGAAGATATTTGTAATTGGAGGAAGGTACATAATCAAGTAGAAGAGTTCAAGGAAATGCCAAATAATAAAAAAATGAAACAACCAAAAACTCAAATAGCAAAAGTAATAGTCAAAAACGTGGAAGTGAAGCAACAGAAGAAAATACCAGAACTCACAGAAGAAGAGATGAAGTCTATGTTGAGAATTATAATGGAACAGTATGAACAAATGCTTAAGCCAATGGACGATTTCAATAAGAAACGGAATGATGATCAGAAAATAGAAGGTGGTAAGGAAATAGAAGACCCAAGTACATTGTTATATGAAGGGAATAACAACGAAACAAATAATGAATACGTGGAAATGAAGACTAAGAAAAGGCATAGCAAAGAAATTGTTATTGTTGACACAGGACTATGTCATCACCAAAGATAATGGTAACAATACTTACCAAATAAGTAATATAACCACAAAAAAGATAAAAGGAGTGTATAATCAAGCTTCTATAAAAAAGTTTTATGAAGAAAAATAAATTACAATAAATAAAATAAACAAACTTCAAAATTCAAAAAGTCTGTAAGAGCACTTACTACATTATTTCGATGACATATAAGGAATGAGAAAAAATAAATAAATAAATAAATAAAAATAAGTTACAAGAATTCCTACAAAGTAAGATCAACTTACAATCAAATAAAGTTGACATATGAAGTATAAAATAAAAAATTACAATAAGGGAATAAGTTACAAAAATCCCTATAAAAAAGTAAGAACCACAAACTTACAATAATATTTAAACAAAAAGTACCAAAAAAGGAATAAGTTACAAAAATTCCTACAAAGTAAGAAAAAATAACTTACAAAAAATATTAAGAATAATATTTCAAACAAAATAAAATAAACAAAAATAAAATCAAGCACAACTGCTAAGATAAATACCTAAAATTATAATGAATTCAATGTATTAAAAAAAAAAAAAAAAAAAAATCTGAACTGGTACGAGGAAAAAGAGAAATTATGTATAAAACAAATATACAGAAAATGGCTAAAGCAGAATATTGCTAAACAACCAAGAGAAAGAAAAAAGATGTCCAAGATAATTAAAATGATCACAAGAAGAATAGAAAAACAAACTAATGAAAAGTTAGATATGATGAAATTAACATATGAATAAATAAAAAACAATCAACTGTATGAGTAGATAACAGTATATAGCAAAGGTACAGTGGAAGGAAGAATGAGTAAAAGGCCAAAGTGATCTAAAAACAAACCACAAAGTGGACAATCCCAAAATATATTATTATTAATAATTTAAGTCACAAGTTGACAAAAAAGGTATTTAAGATTGACTGTTGAAAAAGTCCGGCAATCAAAATAAACTGAGCAGAGATGATGTTCCTCTGTTCTCAGAAAAAATGAGTAGTAATGGAAGAAACCAGCTACTAAAAAGTTAGGGAAAAAATTTATATAAAAGGGAGAACACATTAATGGAAATAAATAAAAACAGATCCAAATAAAAGGGAATGAATCAAGTAAGAAGAGAAATAAGAATGAAGAAACAAACCAGAAAGAAAAGGAAAAATAATATATAACTAATAATTTCATAAAAAACTATACTAGTGTTTTATTAAAATGATCAATTTTGAAGGAGAGGCATTATGTTACAACACAAATAAGCCACCCCAATACCAGTGAGAAAAAAGATGAATATACAATATAAAAATAACTTGAATAATAAAATGTTTAAACTAATGAAAATAAAATGACAATAACACGACAAACGACGACGTGACCTAACCCAAGTCATTGACCAAACACAGGAAAACAAAGAAGAAGGGAAAAAACCGAAACCCAATAATAATAAAGCCAATTGAAGGAAGTGAATGAATCCATACAACCAAATGAAATAAAACCAAACGAGAAGGGGAGAACCAAATTAAAATGAAGCCAATTGAAAATGAAGGAGAAGAAGAAGACAAATGAAAATGAAACTAATCAAGTGTAAAGGAAATAAAGTGAAACCAAGGGATAAGAAACACCCCAAATATGTAAGGGAGAAATGGTACACTCAAGTATAATATTGGGAATAAAGCCAATGATTATCCAATATCAGAAATAAATATTATTATCAATTAAATAATTAATGTAACTGATTTAACAAAACCCAGTAAAGTAATATACTAAAAATAAAAGTACACTAACCCAAGAATTAGAGTTAGATGTAATAAAACTCTATAGGAATATAACCTTAGTAATACTATGTATAATATTTGTAAAGAAAGAAATAGTGAGAAAGTGAGAAAGTAAAGTGACAAAGAGAAGCAATTATAGGGATTACCCACTAAGAAACACTTAAGGAGTGCAATAGTGAAAGTCTAAAACCCCAAAATAGTTAGAAACCATATTTATGGTAATAAAATGCTTAATAATCAATAATAAACAACAATTGATTAATAGTGAAACAAATAATAATTAAGAATAAGGTTTTAATGATAGAATTAGGTGTAAGCACTTCATAATGTGGAATAAACACTGAAGAGTGATGAGGAAACATATGTGATTAAAAGTGAACCAAATTAATAATTAAAAATATATGGTTAATGATAATGTTAAATGTAAACAATTAGTAATATGAAATGAACACTGGGAAGTGATGATGACATTGTTAATTAAGAAAGGATTTTAAGGAAATTAAGTTTAATTGTAAACAATTGTAATTAAAAGGGAGAATCCCATGAAAAGATAAACAGCTAGTGTTAAGCTGGATTGAAGGTAAAGCTTAATTAGGAAATAAGAAGTTAATAATGTAATCAATAAACACCCCAGATTATAAGGGAAAATCAATTAAGTAAATTCAAAAGGTGTGATATTGCTTAACGCCCAAAAAATAGTAATTAATGAAATGAATTGTAAACAAACTTTACTTAATAATTGTTAAATAATTGTGTAATTATATTTATGAATAGGATATGACTGAAGAAATGGTACAGAGCATACGCCTAAATGTTATGTTTTTAATTGATGAAGAATAGGGAGTGGTGGCCATATTGTTAACAAAGGCAAAATAGATAATTAAGAAGTTAAGACAATACAAATCTAATTACACTATAAAATCGGTTAATGTAGAAAACAACAGAACCATACAAATGGGATAATCACAAAACCAAACACTTTAGAATAAAATGAGACATCATTTGTATAAATTCAGTAAATATGATCGATGGCTACTAGTGCCTCTGAAATGCCTAACTGTCAAAACAAATAATTACAAATTGTATAAAATCCACAAGGAAATTAACAAATCTAAGGCGAGTAACTAGCCAAGAATAATGTGTAAATCATTTTAAAAGAAAAATGTTGCAATAAGAACTTAAATTAAAAGAAATATGTAATTAACCAATGTTAACATAATTGTACAAAAGTTAATATCTAATAGAACCCAACCTTATGAGGTATTAATTTAATCTTTGAAAGGAAAGACAAACAGTAGTGATAATATTTAATACTCAGGAAGGAAGACAGAACAATAAAAGCAATCAGAAAATATACAGTAATTTTGAATAAAAATTCAAATATAATAACAATGGTAATAAACCATGCCTTAGCCAATCAAAGGTAATAGGTAACCACAGAAACGAGCTGTTGGTTACTAATTTTCTGTTAATTCTCTTTACTCGTATAGTGACGCCTATATAGCAGGGACGCAAAATTTTGTATGACATAATTTCTACTTTAAAACGAAAAAACTAGTCAAAAGTCAAAAACATATACAAGTGAGAAGGAGATGAGAAGTAATAGCATTTAACTAATGTCCAGGAACAATTTAAATGAAAATTAAAAGAAGAAATTCCCAAGACTAATTAGAAAAGGACGCCAGCAGCCTTATCACTCAAAATTGATGAATTTTCCAATTCAAATGAACAACGATCTATCACAAACCTTCTGAACTGATAAGTATCATTTAAATACCCAAATTCCAGGAATAAAAGCACTTTAAATATTTCTCAAATCCATACGAACTATCACTATGAACTGAAAATAATTTCCTTCAAGGATTAAATAAAATAAACTTACATAAAAAAACTTGTTAACTAAAAAATAACTCGCATTAGATTGCGAACTTTTGAAACACATATTACTACACTGCAGAACAAATTGTAGCCACACTTTATATTATTTAAGTACGAATAATGTAAGGTACTGTACTTTTTTATTGTAATCATACTGAATGTTTTCCTTGTAATCAAAAGGACTCCAGAATTTGAACGAGTATTTGTGTAAACTATAAACAGCAGCCATTACTGCATTGAATAGCTCGCTTCAATATCGTTTTTGTCAAACTGAGAGAAAGCGTTTCATAACTAATGTCGGAGCAAATTTATTAAATACCAAATAATAATATTATTGTCAAATTGCATAATTACCAAACAGCCATTAAAGAAACAGTACAGAGTGTAACCATTGTTTTTATTTCATAGGGAATTGTATTATATATGTGTGTGTCAGCGAACTTACAGAATAGACGACTAGCGCTTTCGCTACCTGTTCGATACAGCAAGCTGTACAAAAGCGGGAACCGATTCGAATGCCCCGGCCATCATCGCTGAAAACGCCTTTTTAACACATTATCTCATAAATTTAATTGTTTTCACCAAACAATTTGGCGCCACCCGGGATTCACAAACCCCTATGGAATTACAGGTAAGGTTTCCACTCGGTTGTACTGATAATTGTGGCAACGCTACGGACTTCGTTAGCGGCAACCATTGATATAACGACCCCAGTGCGAGACGAACGCACTAACACATACAACAAAAGTGTACACACATCTTTTACAGAGACGACTCAAACTCTTCGTTACAGATTGGCGTCCATCGTGGGGCTTAAACAAAGATGGACGTCGTAAACTTCGTTACAATATTAGGCAATTACCTGTATTAACTTCCGTCTTGTGACTTATTTGGTTTTTTCTTAAAACGACACGTTTCGAGAATAAATTCTCATCATCAGGTTTCAATACTATAAAAACATCAAATTCACCCAAAAGTGGTCGTCAACTAGTTAAAACACACAAAAAACACCACACATAATTTAACACCGACACAGTCTCGGCACAGTCCGATGCGCATCGTCTCATTGCCAACGACCAACTGTTGCACTTTGTCTTACATGACCGTTATCATTGCCTGGTGACCCATCGATATCGATGGCCGTGTTGTACAGCAGATTCGATCGGAACGAAACTTGGTCATTAAGTAGCTGGTCCGTTTGTAACTTAGAAGCCTTGTATATCTCATATTCCTCCAGCATACATGAACGCTGTGATTTTGTTGAAGATCGGATAGGGGAAAGGGGTAGTTTATTAGTTTACTTCCATGTTCCTTAAGGAAATGGAAGTATGGTGATGGCAAAAAAAATCATGTTCGAGATTATTGCAGATTCTGATTGTACTACACTCAAAACATGAAAAAAGTCATTTTTTGGTGTGTGTGTGTGTGTGTGTGTGTGTGTGTGTGTGTGTGTGTGTGTGTGTGTGTGTGTGTGTGTGTGTGTGTGTGTGTGTGTGTGTGTGTGTGTGTGTGTGTGTGTGTGTGTGTGTGTGTGTGTGTGTGTGTGTGTGTGTGTGTGTGTGTGTGTGTGTGTGTGTGTGTGTGTGTGTTTTTCTATGGCAAACGATAACAGCCGCAATTTCAAACAGAATCAAGTGATTTTTTGCATACAGCCCTTATTTGTAGAGTACTCAAGTCCTATTGTTTTTGGTGACGATCAGTTAAGGGAAAGGGGTAGTTTACCTGCAACGTTTTTTTTAATCAAGGGTAATGCTTTATTATGACAAACGATAACAGTCGCAAATTCAAACAGAATCAAATAATTTTTTGCATACAGCCCTTATTTGTGGAGTACTCAGGACCTATTATTTTTGGTGAAGATCGGATAAGGGAAAGGGGTAGTTTACCTGGAACGTTATATGTTTTAACAAGGGTATTTTATATGGCAAACGATAACAGCCGCACATTCAAACAGAAACAAATAATTTTCTGCATACAGCCCTGTATTGTAGAGTTCTCAGGACCTATTGTTTTTGGTGAAGATCGGTTAAGGGGAATGGGTAGTTTACATGCAACGTTTTTTTTATCAAGGGTAATTTTTACTTCCATATTCCTTAAGGAATGGAAGTATGGTGATGGCAAAAAAAATCGTGTTCAAGATTATTGCAGATTCTGATTCTACTACACTCAAAACATGAAAAAAAGTCGTTTTCCGAAAAGTGTCTGTGTGTGTGTCTGTCTGTCTGTCTGTCTGTCTGTCTGTCTGTCTGTCTGTCTGTCTGTGTGTCTGTCTGTCTGTCTGTCTGTCTGTCTGTCTGTCTGTCTGTCTGTAGATTTTTTTTCTATGGCAAATGATAACTGCCGCAAATTCAAACAGAATCAAATAATTTTTTGCATGCAGCCCTGATTTGCAGAGTACTCACGACCTATTGTTTTTGGTGAAGATCGGTTGAGGGAAAGGGGTAGTTTACCTGCAACGGTTTTTTTTTAGCAAGGGTAATTTTGTTTGTTTGGCAAACGATAACAGCCGCAAATTCAAACAGAATCAAATAATGTTTCGCATACAGCCCTGAATTGTAGAGTTCTCAAGATCTGTTGATTTTGGTGAAGATCGGTTAAGGGAAAGGGGTAGTTTACCTGTAACGTTTTATGTTTTAATAAGGGTATTTCCTATGGCAAACGATAACAGCCGCAAATTCAAACAGAATCAAAAGATTATTTGCATACAGCCCTAAATTGTAGAGTTCTCAAGACCTATTGTTTTTGGTGAAGTTCGGTTGAGGGAAAGGGGTAGTTTACCTGCAACGTTTTTTCAACAAGGGTATTTTCTATGGCAAACGATAACAGCCGCAAATTCAAACAGAATCAAATAATGTTTTGCATACAGCCCTGATTTGTAGAGTACTCAAGACCTATTGTTTTTGGTGAAGATCGGTTAAGGGAAAGGGGTAGTTTACCTGTAACGTTTTATGTTTTAACAAGGGTATTTCTTATGGCAAACGATAACAGCCGCAAATTCAAACAGAATCAAAAGATTATTTGCATACAGCCCTAAATTGTAGAGTACTCAAGACCTATTGTTTTTGGTGAAGATCAGTTAAGGGGAAGGGGTAGTTTACCTGCAACGTTTTTTTATCAAGCGTATTTTTTATGGCAAACAATAACAGCCGCAAATTCAAACAGAATCAAATAATTTTTTGCATACGTCCCTGAATTGTAGAGGTCTCAATGACTTTCGATTTTGGTGAAGATCGGTTAAGGGGAAGGGGTAGTTTACCTGCAACCTTTTACGTTTTAACAAGAGTAAAGTACTTGAAAATTTATTTAAACTTTTTGAAACAATGGTAATTGTTAAAAATAAAATAATTTTGTTGCCAGGCAATAAAATTATAATTTTTTCATTTTAATGTAATATAATATTTTTCATTTAATACAGCAATAAAAAGGCAGGTAAGACACAGCCTGGCTGTTTGGCTGAAAATGATTTTAAATATAAATCTTAGAATATGGAAGTCATGTATGGTTCTCCATACCGATATTTACTTCCATATTCCTTAAGGAATGGAAGTATGGTGATGGCAAAAAAAATCGTGTTCGAGATTATTGCAGATTCTGATTCTACTACACTCAAAACATGAAAAAAAAACGTTTTCCGAAAAGTGTGTGTGTGTGTGTGTCTGTCTGTCTGTCTGTCTGTCTGTCTGTCTGTGTGTGTGTGTGTGTGTGTGTGTGTCTGTAGATTTTTTTTCTATGGCAAACGATAACTGCCGCAAATTCAAACAGAATCAAATAAGTTTTTGCATACCGCCCTGATTTGTAGAGTACTCACGACTTATTGTTTTTGGTGAAGATCGGTTGAGGGAAAGGGGTAGTTTACCTGCAACGGTTTTTTTTTATCAAGGGAAATTTTTTTTTTTTTTGGCAAACGATAACAGCCGCAAATTCAAACAGAATCAAATAATGTTTCGTATACAGCCCTGAATTGTAGAGTTCTCAAGACCTATGGTTTTTGGTGAAGATCGGTTAAGGGAAAGTGGTAGTTTACCTGTAACATTTTATGTTTTAACAAGGGTATTTCCTATGGCAAACGATAACAACCGCATATTCAAACAGAATCAAAAGATTATTTGTATACAGCCCTAAATTGCAGAGTTCTCAAGACCTATTGTTTTTGGTGAAGATCGGTTAAGGGAAAGGGGTAGTTTACCTGCAGCGTTTTTTTATCAAGGGTATTTTCTATGGCAAACGATAACAGCCGCAAATTCAAACAGAATCAAATAATGTTTTGCATACAGACCTGATTTGTAGAGTACTCAAGACCTATTGTTTTTGGTGAAGATCGGTTAAGGGAAAGGGGTAGTTTACCTGCAACGTTTTTTTATCAAGCGTATTTTCTATGGCAAACGATAACAGCCGCAAATTCAAACAGAATCAAATAATTTTTTGCATACGTCCCTGAATTGTAGAGGTCTCAATGACTTTCGATTTTGGTGAAGATCGGTTAAGGAGAAGGGGTAGTTTACCTGCAACCTTTTACGTTTTAACAAGAGTAAAGTACTTGTTTTCTATGGCAAACGATAACTGCCGCAAATTCAAACAGAATCAAATAATTTTTTGCATACCGCCCTGATTTGTAGAGTACTCACGACTTATTGTTTTTGGTGAAGATCGGTTGAGGGAAAGGGGTAGTTTACCTGCAACGGTTTTTTTTTTATCAAGGGAAATTTTTTTTTTTTTTTTGGCAAACGATAACAGCCGCAAATTCAAACAGAATCAAATAATGTTTCGTATACAGCCCTGAATTGTAGAGTTCTCAAGACCTATGGTTTTTGGTGAAGATCGGTTAAGAGAAAGTGGTAGTTTACCTGTAACATTTTATGTTTTAACAAGGGTATTTCCTATGGCAAACGATAACAACCGCAAATTCAAACAGAATCAAAAGATTATTTGTATACAGCCCTAAATTGCAGAGTTCTCAAGACCTATTGTTTTTGGTGAAGATCGGTTAAGGGAAAGGGGTAGTTTACCTGCAGCGTTTTTTTATCAAGGGTATTTTCTATGGCAAACGATAACAGCCGCAAATTCAAACAGAATCAAATAATGTTTTGCATACAGACCTGATTTGTAGAGTACTCAAGACCTATTGTTTTTGGTGAAGATCGGTTAAGGGGAAGGGGTAGTTTACCTGCAACGTTTTTTTATCAAGCGTATTTTCTATGACGAACGGTAACAGCCGCAAATTCAAACAGAATCAAATAATTTTTTGCATACGTCCCTGAATTGTAGAGGTCTCAATGACTTTCGATTTTGGTGAAGATCGGTTAAGGGGAAGGGGTAGTTTACCAGCAACCTTTTACTTTTTAACAAGAGTAAAGTACTTAAAATTTATTTAAACTTTTTGAAACAATGGTAATTGTTAAAAATAAAATAATTTTCTTGCCAGGCAATAAAATTATAATTTTTTCATTTTAATGTAATATAATATTTTTCATTTAATACAGCAATAAAAAGGCAGGTAAGACACAGCCTGGCTGTTTGGCTGAAAATGATTTTAAATATAAATCTTAGAATATGGAAGTCATGTATGGTTCTCCATACCGATATTTACTTCCATATTCCTTAAGGAATGGAAGTATGGTGATGGCAAAAAAAATCGTGTTCGAGATTATTGCAGATTCTGATTCTACTACACTCAAAACATGAAAAAAAAGTCGTTTTCCGAAAAGTGTCTGTGTGTGTGTCTGTGTGTCTGTCTGTCTGTGTGTCTGTCTGTCTGTGTGTCTGTCTGTAGATTTTTTTTCTATGGCAAACGATAACTGCCGCAAATTCAAACAGAATCAAATAATTTTTTGCATACAGCCCTGATTTGTAGAGTACTCAAGACCTATTGTTTTTGGTGAAGATCGGTTGAGGGAAAGGGGTAGTTTACCTGCAACGGTTTTTTTTTGTCAATGGAAATTTTTTTTTTTTGGCAAACGATAACAGCCGCAAATTCAAACAGAATCAAATAATGTTTCGCATACAGCCCTGAATTGTAGAGTTCTCAAGACCTCTTGTTTTTGGTGAAGATCGGTTAAGGGAAAGGGGTAGTTTACCTGTAACGTTTTATGTTTTAACAAGGGTATTTCCTATGGCAAACGATAACAGCCGCAAATTCAAACAGAATCAAACGATTATTTGCATACAGCCCTAAATTGTAGAGTTCTCAAGACCTATTGTTTTTGGTGAAGATCGATTGAGGGAAAGGGGTAGTTTACCTGCAACGTTTTTTTAACAAGGGTATTTTGTATGGCAAACGATAACAGCCGTAAATTCAAACAGAATCAAATAATGTTTTGCATACAGCCCTGATTTGTAGAGTACTCAAGACCTATTGTTTTTGGTGAAGATCGGTTGAGGGGAAGGGGTAGTTTACCTGCAACGTTTTTTTATCAAGCGTATTTTCTATGGCAAACGATAACAGCCGCAAATTGAAACAGAATCAAATAATTTTTTGCATAAGTCCCTGAATTGTAGAGGTCTCAATGACTTTCGATTTTGGTGAAGATCGGTTAAGGGGAAGGGGTAGTTTACCTGCAACCTTTTACGTTTTAACAAGAGTAAAGTACTTGAAAATTTATTTAAACTTTTTGAAACAATGGTAATTGTTAAAAATAAAATAATTTTGTTGCCAGGCAATAAAATTATAATTTTTTCATTTTAATGTAATATAATATTTTTCATTTAATACAGCAATAAAAAGGCAGGTAAGACACAGCCTGGCTGTTTGGCTGAAAATGATTTTAAATATAAATCTTAGAATATGGAAGTCATGTATGGTTCTCCATACCGATATTTTTTTTAGCAAATGATAACTGCCGTAAATTCAGAGAATCAAATAATGTTTTGCATACAGCCCTGAATTGTAGAGTTCTCAGGACCTATTGTTTTTGGTGAAGATCGGTTAAGGGAAAGGGGTATCTTACCTGCAACGTTTTATGTTTTAACAAGGGTATTTTATATGGCAAACGATAACAGCCGCACATTCAAACAGAAACAAATAATTTTCTGCATACAGCCCTGAATTGTAGAGTTCTCAGGACCTATTGTTTTTGGTGAAGATCGGTTAAGGGAAAGGGGTATCTTACCTGCAACGTTTTATGTTTTAAAAGAGTATTTTCTATGGCAAACGATAACAGCCGCAAATTCAAACAGAATCAAATAATTTTTTGCATACAGCCCTTATTTTTAGAGTACTCAGGCCCTATTATTTTTGGTGAAGATCGGATAAGGGAAAGGGGTAGTTTACCTGCAGCGTTATATGTTTTAACAAGGGTATTTTATATGGCAAACGATAACAGCCGCACATTCAAACAGAAACAAATAATTTTCTGTATGCAGCCCTGAATCGTAGAATTCTCAAGACCTATTGTTTTTGGTGAAGATTGGTTAAGGGAAAGGGGTAGTTGACCAGCAACATTTTATGTTTTAACAAGGGTATTTTCTATGGCAAACGATAAGAGCCGCAAATTCAAACAGAATCAAATAATGTTTTGCATGCAGCCCTGAATTGTAGAGTACTCAAGACCTGTTGTGTTTGGTGAAGATCGGTTAAGGGCAAGGGGTAGTTTACCTGCAACGTTTTCTTTTTATCAAGGGTAATTTTTTCTTATGTCAAACGATAATAGCTGCAAATTCAAACAGAATCATATAATGTTTTGCATACAGCCCTGAATAGTAGAGTTCTTAAGTCCTGTTGGTGTTGGTGAAGATCGGTTAAGGGAAAGGGGTAGTTTACCTGCAATATTTTATGTTTTAACAAGGGTAATTTTTCTATGACGAACGATAACTGCCATAAATTCTAACAGAATCAACTACTTTTTTGCATACCTTTCTGAATTATAGTGTTCAAGGTCTCTTGATTTTGTTGAAGATCGGTTAGGGGAAAGGGGTAGTTTATTAGTTTACTTCCATGTTCCTTAAGGAAATGGAAGTATGGTGATGGTAAAAAAAATCGTTTTCGAGATTATTGCAGATTCTGATTGTACTACACTCAAAACATGAAAAAGTCATTTTTCGGTGTGTGTGTGTGTGTGTGTGTGTGTGTGTGTGTGTGTGTGTGTGTGTGTGTGTGTGTGTGTGTGTGTGTGTGTGTGTGTGTGTGTGTGTGTGTGTGTGTGTGTGTGTGTGTGTGTGTGTGTGTGTGTGTGTGTGTGTGTGTGTGTGTGTGTGTGTGTGTGTGTTCTATGGCACACGATAGCAGCTGCAAATTCAAACAGAATCAATTTTTTTTGCATACAGCCCTTATTTGTAGAGTACTCAAGACCTATTGTTTTTGGTGAAGATCGGTTAAGGGAAAGGGGTAGTTTACCTGCAATGTTTTATGTTTTAACAAGGGTATTTTCAATGGCACATAATAACAATCGCAAATTAAAACAGAATCAAATAATGTTTGGCATACAGCCCTGAATTGTACAGTTCTCGAGACCTATTGATTTTGGTGAAGATCGGTTAAGGAAAAAGGGTAGTTTACCTGCAACGTTTTATGTATTAACAAGGGCATTTTCTATGGCAAACGATAACTGCCGCAAATTTAAATAGAAACAAATAATTTTTTCCATACAGCCCTGAATTGTAGAGTTCTCAAAACCTGTTGTTTTTGGTGAAGATCGGTTAAGGGAAAGGGGTAGTTTACCTGCAACGTTTTATGTTTTAAAAGGGTATTTTCTATGGCAAACGATAAAAGCCGCAAATTTAAACAGAATCAAATAATTGTTTGCATACAGTGCTGAATTGTAGAGTTCTCAGGACCTATTGTTTTTGGTGAAGATCGGTTAAGGGAAAGGGGTAGTTTACCTGCAACGTTTTATGTTTTAAAAGGGTATTTTCTATGGCAAACGATAAGAGCCGTAAATTCAAACAGAACCAAATAAGTTTTTGCATACAGCCCTGATTTGTAGAGTACTCAAGACTTATTGTTTTTGGTGAAGATCGGTTAAGGGAAAGGGGTAGTTTACCTGCAATGTTTTATGTTTTAAAAGGGTATTTTCTATGGCAAACGTTAGGAGTCGCAAATTCAAACAAAATCAAATAAATTTTCGCATACACCTCTGATTTGTAGAGTACTCAAGACCTATTGTTTTTGGTGAAGATCGGTTAACGGGAAGGGGTAGTTTACCTGCAACGTTTTTCTTATCAAAGGTAATTTTTTTCTATGGCAAACGATAACAGCCGCAAATTCAAACAGAATCAAATAATGTTTTGCACACAGCCCTGAATTGTAGAGTTCTCAAGACCTGCTGGTTTTGGTGTAGATCGGTTAAGGGAATAGGGTAGTTTACTTGCAACATTTTATGTTTTAACAAGGGTAATTTTTTTCTATGACGAACGATAACTGCCGTAAATTCAAACTGAATCAACTACTCTTTTGCATACCTTTTTGAGTTTATACAGAACTCAAGGTCTGTTGATTTTGTTGAAGATCAGTTAAGGGAAAGGGGTAGTTTACCTGCAACGTTTTATATTTTCACAAGGGTATTTACTATGGCAAACGATAAGAGCCGCAAATTCAAACAGAATCAAATAATGTTTTGCATACAGCCCTGAATTGTAGAGGACTAAAGGTCTATTGATTTTGGTGAAGATCGGTTTAGAGAAAGGGGTAGTTTACCTGCAACGTTTTATGTTTTAATAAGAGTAAAGTACTTAATTTTTATAAGTAAAGTATCTTGATAAGAAGCTCATAATAATCCACTGTAGAAACGTAGATGAAATATCTATAAATGAAGAGGTTAGGTGAACGGGGTGGGGGTAATTTTCTATAAATGAAAATTATAGTTGAAGTTGGAGGGGAGAATTTTTTATGTGTACTACGTTATCGGCAACAAAGAAGTAGTTCTTTGTTAAAATTCCTTCCCGGGCTGTTTAGCCGTAGTCCAATGTTTTCTGCAAAACCAGACTTTTCGGCAGTGCCATCGACTTCCATCTCAGTGAAATCGAGTGCGAAAACGTGAGGTGGTATACGTTAGTGACCACAGTACTGTGGTTTAAGGTTGAAGCAATAAGTAGAAAGAAGTAGTTTCTATGGAAATATTTCATGTCGAATA